>KK351021.1:3396851-3661606 GCA_000671755.1 Glossina brevipalpis | reverse complement strand
CTACATATTGAAATTTTTTGTTATGCCCAACACCGAAACATGGGGGTATATTCATTTTGTTATTTTGTTTGTAATAAACAGAAGGATGAGACCCGGCGAAGTGTACCTATTCTGGATTCGCATCAAATTTAAAATCAATTTAAGGATGCCCGTCTGCGCATTGTTTGTGATAAACATGTTTCTGGCCGCAAAGGTGAAGATAACGGCTTCAAATTTGGCAAAAACATACGTAGTTCTTGCACGCAGGTTCATATTGAAAATGGGCCATATCGATCACAGGCCACGGCTACAATATAAGACATCCTGAAAACACCTATGTTTTCTGGCTGTTTTGATTTCCACACTATTCCATAAAAATAGAAAATATCTATCACTTCCACCTATTAAAATGTAGTCTTTTTCACTCCTTTTAAGGTTAAGTTGGAAGGTACAAAAGATTCAGTGCAACCAAATGTAATTTTCTTACCTGTTTATTTAACGATTGCCGCAATTGCACTAATTCCCGTTGGAGTTCAACGAGAGTTTCGTGCCATTTTTGTAATTCTTATATTTATCTCATCCCTCTAAGGGGGGATGCCAAGATTACCATCTGTATCAATTTTTCATCATTCGTTACGATTCGGTGGTATTTTCGTTGCAATAAAGCAAGAAAAGGAACACTTTCTTGCTTTGGCCTTTTTATACCCATCACCGAGGGTAAGGGATATAGTCATTTTGTCATTTTGTTTGCAATGGCCCGAGGGAAACTTCAGAGACCCCACAAAGTATATATATTCTTGACCAGTATCATTACGTAATCAGATCTGTAAAAATTTCCATAAATTTAGCGCTAGGTATCCTGTAGTGTCTGTACAAAAATGCAAAGAATTGACCGCGACCAATTTGTATAATAAAATGTTGGAATTTAATTTCTTCGTGAAAGTAACATCAAGAAACAAGCTTCATAGATCCCATAAAACGAACGTATATTTGATTATTATTAACTTCGGAATACGTCTCTCCGTCTGTCTGGCTGGTTGTCTGCTTATCTGATGTTTTGCTCACTACTCATAAATTACACAATAAAAACTTCGACGGTATACCATAAAAATGGAAATGCCACGCTCCTTCAATATTGTGTTTTAGTTTTTTTTTAACTTTTTTTTAAAGATAGAAGTGGCTGATTTGAAAGATTCGTTATAACCGAATATCATTTTCTTACCTGTTAATGTTTTATAATGAAAATTGGTCGAAGATTGATATAAATCTTAAGCAACAGATCAGTAGATCTATTTTTTGAATTCTCTTGAGAAGTAAGCTTTTATGTAATAATAAAACTTAATTTCTCATACCTTATGACAAAGAGAATGTGAAAAATAGTTTAGATTTTTGATAAGAACACAAAATTGACAAATTTACACCATCTTAAAGGTGCGTGGTTTGGATTCCCTTGCCATATAAGGACCTACATAAAAAGTATACCATTTAACAGGAGAAAACAAGAGATTTTCTGAAGATATTCAATAAAGTAATGAAATGATGTAAGACATTTGTTTGATCGATATTGGGGCGAATTGTTTTTTTTTTTTTACAATTAAAGCAAATATATCGTTTTGCGACAGAGAAGCTAAATTTGGAATACTAGTTCAGTAAAAGTTCTTCATTCGATTCCTGTATAGAACTATTCAAGAATTATCCCAAACTATCATCACGATATTATTAGAAATGTCATTTCAAACATAATTGATTGTGAATTCATTCATAAAATAATAATAATAATAAATTTTTGCTTACTTGCATTTTGAAAATGTATGCGTTTGCGTAAGTATGAGTATGCGATTACCCGTTAAAGCAACCTATAAAAAGTTAATCCAATTCATAACATGAAATCCGATTAACTTGCAGTCATTATTGTCATTGGCATTGTTATAATTGCAAATGGACACAGGTACATAGGTAGATGTGTGAGTATAATTGGGAAATATACAAACAAACATATTCACTTCCTCCACGCATTATATCACCAACAATGTGAGCCAACTTCAACATGTCGTCATATTAGCTGGCAAACAAATGTATATTTACATACGATATGTGTGAGAGAGAGAGAGAGAGAGACAAAACAATAATACTGTTGAAGAGACAATGCCTGTGTTTGCATGTGCAAGCGTGTGTGCGCATTAGAGAATGGTAAAGAGAGAGAGAGAGAGGGATAAAGAGAAGATACAATCACATTGCTTGAGTAATGTTTTGTAAATGTAAGTAGAATAGAATTTATATGCCTATGCGTGTGTGTGTGCAACAATAAATTTAGCTAGAGCTATTAACTTATGCGTACGTGTAACTATGTGTTGCACAATATTGCAATCATACAGTAGAACAACATATGTGTGCATGAATTGATTATTACCTAACTGTGTTGTGAGGCAGAGTGCCATTCAAAAGGACGACGAAGTTGTACGTATGTATGAATGAGTTAGGCTGCCTTGACTTATGACATAAAAATCATCCCGTTAGTGAAATACAAAATTACACACTAACACAATTAACATTTATACATTTATTTGTATGTATTAAATCCATGTCTCTTTCTCTGTAATTTTATATCAACGTAAGCTTATGTAGGCATCGCATCTATTTCGCTGCAAAATAATTGGATTTAAGCTAATTTAATTTCTTTTTTATTCTCTTTTCTTTTCTTTTCAATTCGTTTCGTTTCATTTCGTTTCTTTTTCTTTTAATAAAGTGAATGAAAAATGAATGGGCGGAAAGTCGACATGGTAGTGATTGCATTTCATTGCAGAAATTTTAAAATGTTTTCTATGTCTGTCCGTAATCGTACCACCAGAAGCAATTGATAGCAATATACCAAGCATGAGCTTGTATATATATATATATATATATACATATACGTGTGTATACATATATATAGGTATGGATGAAAGCACATAGGTATGATGGTGAATCGTGTCAATGAGAAAATAAATGAAATTCATATGCCATGAATGGTCTTTTCAATGACTCTGAAGTTTTTTTCTAGTTTTCTCTATTTTTTTTTTTTTTACTACTTGTACTTGTTTCTCCCAACTAAATGTCTCTTTATGTTACCACTCCAGTCGCTGTTTGAGAATTGTAATAAAATCCAGCAGAGGATGTTGTTTTGATGTCAATTGAGAGTCTTCTTCCTTTTGCGTTTTGTGTTTTATATAAAGCCCTTTGGCATCGATTTATAATTTGCTACACTTTGTATGACAATTATGGTGTTGCTATTCTGCTTTTTAAACATTTTTTTTATAACATTACTTTTTCTATTATTTGAAAAGCGTTTGAGATTATATTTTATCAAGTATTCAAAGTAAGCAGCAAATGATTTAAATTTTTTTTTTTTTTTACCGTAAATAGATCAGAAATTAGTTCGCCTTGCTTTTAACAACTCTATCGAATAATCTTTACGTAATTGTATCTATTGCAATTAATAACTTTAATAAAATAATTTTCTAAAAAATTTTATGTGAGTGTGTTCGGTTGCCATTTGAAAAATAAGCAAAACAGCAATAAAATTTATTTCCTTCATAAAGGAGAGAGAACACGATATTAATACGTGTTTTTTTTTCGCTTCTTAATGCTAAAGGGGTGCAAGTTAAATACAAAACTGTTGTATAACAACAATGATGGTAAGCAATACATCATACAATCCTCTATGATTTGAAAAGGATTCTAACACGTATGTGTTATCGTTTCACAATTGTTGAAGCAATGCTGTTGTTTTAGCTTTTTTGTTGGTTTTTCTTGTTTTTGTAATTGTTGTTGTTATTGTCGTTTTCATCGTCAGTCGTTGTTGTTTTGTGGCTGCTTTAACAACAGAAAACTTTCAGCTCTTCATTGTTCTTCTTGTATGGAATTTGCATTCAACGAATGATAGGTAGTCCTGGTGTTTTAGTGACAGAATGCAGTCGCAATAACTTCATTTGTAAAGTGATGCTTAAACGTCTATTGGCATCTACCACGTATCCTTCATATCCATGTACTAACATCCAAAAATTTATGTGTGTGCGTGTGTGTATGTGTGTACATAAAATGAAGACGCTAAGAATTTGTTCTTCTCTTTACGAGAATAACTGGCCGACATTCATGAAATAACAGTCATAATATATAAAACAATTTTTTTTTTTTTTTTGCTTTCAATATGACTTACAAGGTGCGTTCTAAAGTCAAAAGAGAACTTCCTCAAAATAGTACTTTAATATTCTAGTGGCGCCAATTCTTAGTGACAATCTGATTGAGAAAGATACATCTGTCACCGACGTTCTTCTAAACGTTTAGGGCAACTAAATTTCGAAAGTTCTAAAAACCGGACAACATTCAAAATTTTTAACGATATTTTTCCAATTATCAAATAAATTTTTTATGATTGGTATTTATCCCGTAGCAAAGTCCACGAGTTATCTACGCTCTTAATGGACGATCATTACGACGTATAAGATAATAAACAACATGTTGGTGAAACAAAAGTTATGACGATTGGAATTGACGTGAAAAATTGTACGTGAATTCATCGAAGATCAGTTAAATGAAATATTTTAGGAGAACAATTTGTCGCATATTTACCGAATATTTCGTCCTTTCAAAGGATCTGTTCACGTTTTGTTATGCACAATCTAATTCATAACCAAAAAAAATTTTGCAGAAGAATTTGCAATTACAAGTGATTTTTTAACCATAAATTGTCTGATTTAGCACCTATTCGAAAATAAACAATTTTCCGATGAAACGAAAGTGTTACGTTTACGTGGAAATCATTTACACGACTTTTGTACCGTTGCAAAAAGAAAGAAGCAAACTATCATTTATAGCTCTATAACTTGCCTTTTTCACGTCCGATTGCTATGCGCGTCAGTGGAGAATATTCCTTTCCAGGTTAGTTACACATCAATAGATGGCGCCATTAAGATGTGTTGTTCTGTTTACCTTAGAACGCGCCTTGTATTTAAAATAAATTCGCATAAGTGTGCATAAGCTTGTAAACATAATTATTTTTAGTTATCATGTATCACTCTTACTTATGTTTCTATCTTCTCTTTAGCTATTAGTTAGTTTATATTAAGCGTATATTTAGCGTTTGTTTGAAATTCATTTTATCACTTAAGTTCTAATGCTACGCACGTACTTATAAGGATCGAAAAGGAAACGTTACGGTTTCTTTTTTTTTTATATTATTATGTGATACTTAGAATAATTAAATTTGCTTAATTATCTTTAAAGTGTTATTGGTAGTTGTGTTATGTACACAATTTAATTGGAATTGTTAGTCTTATATCTGCCCTGAAGAGAATTCAATTTGTCAAGTGCTGTTACCGCTTAGAAAGGTACAACAGACCTTATGAGATGTATCGCTGATAGTGAAGTTGATCCTTATATCCCGATTTTTGCAACTGGGGGAAATGCTTATCGCAGATAGACAGATAGACAGATGTATGGACGGACATTTTGCAAGAATTAAGGTATTGACTTCAAATTTGGCAGAAATATTGGGAGCTCTTGCACGCACGGTTAGCATTGAAAATAAGCCAAATCAATCAAAGGACACACCCACCGTAAAGTGTAAACTAAGAGTACCTCGGGTTTTTTAAGCCAAAATTTGTCTGTTTTCTAATTTCACTACAGGAAAGATAACAAACGAAAAAAAATTGGCCACGCCCTCATGATGTAATAATAATTAAATAAATTTTTTAACGTTTTTTTCGTGTTCTTCTCTTTATTCTATTTTATCATACTGTGATAGTATAAAATAGAGATTGGTATAATAAAATGAACGGCGGAGTGTATACAATGACGCGGCCTTCGCCAAATATAACTTTCTCACTTGTTTTAAGTCGCGACGCAAATTGTGCCCTTCTTAAAAAAAATTTTGTTCTTTTGAACGAAATTTGGTTTGAGATCGCAATAGTAATTGCCGCACACACAAACATGTCCATATGAATATTAAAAATACGTTATAAAATTATCGTTACATACTGTACGTTACATATATACATACCCCAACTGTGTCCGCCTTTAGAGTGTAAATCAAAAAATGTTTGTGCAAAATTCGAATGAATATTTAGTTATCGTAGACATTTTAATAACGTTTGTATAAATAAAATTAAATTACTTTTTTTTATTGCATTTACCCATCTATCAATCATATCACTTTCTACGTATGTATTGACCTTGAACTATTTGTTGGAGAAGTAACGAATAAATCAAGCTTTAACATAACCTTCGCAAACATAACATTTATGTTTTAAATTAAAAAAAAAAAAACGAATACGCAGAAGGATAAATACTTCTAAAATGGTATTCATTCATATTACTAAACATAAATGTTTTTTTTAATACATTCAGTAAAATTCGTCAAAAACTTTTTGTTTTTGTCTCTATGTATATACACTGGAATATGTAGATGTACGTTGAACTAAAGGGAATGAATAACAATAGAGTTTATACTCATTACTTTTACTAGTTAAATATGATAAGAAAGGAGTATTAAACGATCTGTTTATTTTTATTATTTATTGTTACGAACATTTATTTTAATTAAACGCGCGAAACGTAATTTCGCAACAGTATTTTGTTGAGAATTTTTCAAGCAAATTAGTTTCTAATTTCAAAATTTCATTCGAACTATTTGCTTAATTTATGAAAATTATACTTGCTAATCAGTCACAGATCTGTCTAATGCAAAAAGAATTATTTGCAAAAGGCATTGTGTGTGTGTGGTGTGTGGTGTGTGTATTTATCATTGTGTTGCTCTCTCTTGATGGCAACCGAAACTGCTCAAAATATTTTCGCCGAAAATTTAACACCGTAAGTCATAACGGTAACCTTATAGTGTGTATAAAATCAGTTCAAATGATAATGTGATTTTTACTATTTAATATTTATATCTAGAAATCAAAGGAATAAAACACACATTAGGCAGTTTATACTATCTATACATCACCATAAGTAAAAACAACCATGCAAGGTATACTTTTAATTCAATAAATCTCCTTTACTCTCATATATTCGCTTATAGATTTCTTCTCTTTTTATGTTAATTCGCTTCGTTTTTCTTTCGAGTGGCTTTGATCAATACTCTAACTTTAGTTTCTCGTTGATTTCCGTTAAACGCGTAATGAATTTCTTTCATAATCTTTAAAGTGATTAATTGCAATGAAATTGCAAAAGTATAAAAATTAATAAAAAGTAATGTAATCGTGTAGTGTTTAGTTTAGTTTAAATTCGTTTAAAAATTGTAAATAAAAAGTGAAAAATAAAATATCAAAATTTTAATGAATAAGCACTCATATGTAAATGAAAAAAGTGAAGCGTAATAGTAGCGAGAGAGATAGAAAAAATAGAGAGACGAAACTCAATATTTTTTTATATTATACGAACTGTAGAGAAAAGTTTCGTGTTATTTAAAGATGTTAAATTCAACCACACATTTGCAAGCTTTAATCCGTAATAAAGTAACGTGAGTTTAATGCGTGAGTGACACAGAAATATTTCATATATTGTACGTATAGTTATTGTGAATTAAAAATACAAGTTCGTATTAACGGCACTTACAGGCATATTTATTATTAGATATTCAAGAGATAACACCACTGTAACAATAAAAGGAAAGGTAACAGAATAATAATTTCATTTTTAAACACGTATTTAAATATTTAAAAAAATTTGTTTTCTAAAAAATATTAAAAAATGACAACACCGAAGTCATTTTTATGAAGCATCTATAATTTAAGAAAGTCTGCGGCACACAGTGTAACTGGTGCAACTTGGAATTAAAAAATTTTTATATGTATCTTTCAGTTTCAAATGTATTTTTTTGTGTGCTTTCAACTGCGAAAATATCCAGTACAATTTGCCAATTCGTCAAGCAACAACTCTCGATTCTTGAATGTTTCGAAAATTATAAAAATTTTTATTAAATTGATAGCTCACCGTTTTGTTCTCACCGTTTGAAGTTTCTCTATTTAGGCTATACGCCACTTGCGTTTGACCGGGGACCTTCTCAAGCAATGGCAGATTTAATGCAACTATGTTCTCTATGTTCAAAATCGCGATGTATATTTGAACAGTATTTTGTTCAGAATATAACTGAAATGTCTAAGCATTAAAATAAAGCAAAATCTACTTTGATACGTTAAATTACTTTTTTTTCAACTTTTAAAAAATGTCATTCCTTTAAAAAATGTCATTCTTGATGAAAGACCCACTATATATTTTATGAGATCCCTGAAGCCTTCTTCTGGCCGTTGTATGCAAATTATCAAAATGATCCTATAGTAATGGGATTACATGCTTATGCTTAGCTAATCACGATATTACGAATTAACGATATTGATTTCTGTGTGATTGATGAGTATTTGAATGAAAAATTTCAATTTTGGATAAAAAAGGAGGCATTCCTTTGTTGATAAATGATGTTTAAATGAACTTATCGGAGATTCCCTATGTGACTTCCTTTACATTGGGTTAAGCTGCCTGCCTTTTTAAAAATTTGTGTTTCGCAAAAAACGCCTGTAAAATTGAAAGCATTAGTACACTGCTGTACGACTATATTTGGAAAATAGAATTTTTTGATTAATTAAAATTGTGTCACGCACGCTATCATTTTTTTATATTATTATTCTTGTCTCTTAAGTAACTATATTCGCTGTTTACAGGAAAAGATACTTAAGAATACAAAATCGATGCGATTTCTGTACAGTTTGTGGTGCACCTTACATTGCTTTAATCATTACGTTTACAACACCTAAGAATTTTAATATCTTTGAAATTATTTTCATTGCTGATATATTGATTTCATATAATGGTAATGATTTTAATTTTTCGTTGCGTTTTAATCGAACTTTCCAGCCATATATATATATGTATAGAAACTTTTTATGCCTATTATTTAATGATATTCTTAGTATTGCGTTTGGCAGAAGTAAAGAAATGTAAACCGAGAACACCTCTGTTTTGAAAAGTAAAAACAAAATTGGGTTTTTTGCTTATTATACTTATAAACCATATCATATAGATTTATAAAAATTTCCACATATATTTGCTCAACTATCCTGCATTATCGATAAAAGAAATGGAAAAAAATCGATCACGCCCACTCAATATAATAATGAAGTATTAAAATTTAATTTTTTTGTAAAAGGCTTTGTAACGTCAAGAAAGAAGCTTCAAAGACCGAATAAAGTGTATGTATTTTTGATCGCTATCAAAATTTGGAATTCATCAAGGCTTGCCCGCCTGGCTATTTATCCGTCTGCTAATTACGTAATGTTTGCGATAAGCATTTGCTCATTTGCAAAAGTTAAGATATCTGAATGGAATTTTGCAAAAATATTCAAGAATCTTTGCACGTATGCCGTTATTGAAAATGGCCTAAATCAGTTAAAGGACACACCTGTAACGTAATATAAATTGAAAGCATCTTTGTTCACTACTAATAAACTACGCAATAAAAATTTTTACGGGACGCCACGCCTACCGTATATTATTATAGAATATCAAAATTTAATTTTTGTCCATTCATTTTTTAGATTAAGGTCGTGGGTACAAAAGATTTGGCACAGTCGAATGTAATTTTCTTACTTGTTTTGTGTTTCTTATATGTTGACTTATGTTTCGCTTTCGCTTTCGCTTTCATTTCCATTTCTATTTTCTATACCTTATTAAAATTAATTCCAAGCGTTTATCGTAAGATTTATTTAAAGAGTTCAATTATTCAATTCAATTCGGGTATGGTCTCATTGTTGATGAATTTCATTTGTAGATAAATAAAGATAAATTATATATTCGTAGTTGTAAACGCTCTGCATTGGCGAAGCGAAAGTGAAGTCGGTTCTTGGTATTTTAATAGAATATAATGGAGAAAAAGAAAAATAAGAAAAGTCCATCAACAAAATAATTACATTATACGTAAAGAGTAATTACTCTAATTAAATGAAAACAAATTCAATGTCATGTGCCTTGCGGACAAGAAGGAGTTTTGAAACTTATATGAGCCTTACACATACCAAATTAATTTACCGCAAACTTATTTGATGGAAATAGAGGGAGAGAGAGGGAGAGAGAAAGAGAGAGAAAGAGAGAGAGAGAGAGAGAGAGAGAGAGAGAGAGAGAGAATTATCAGGCGCCAAAAGTTCTCTTCGTAAATGTGGAGCTTAGGCGACAAAAAAAAAATTAAGAAAAACAACGTCATTAACACTCAGTGTCAAAGTTTTATATTAACTCCATACAAAATCTCTTAAAAAACGAATCTTGAAAATAAAAAAAGAAAAAAAAAAAAACAAAAAAACAAAAATAATATTTTCTTAATTTTGACTATCTTTTTCGAGGCATTATTCTTTTAGCGTTTATTGTACTTCTACATGAAATTCTAAATAAAGAGACTTCCGTTCAAGATGTGACATACATAAAAACAAAACCCTAACTACTTTTAAGTTAGAGAACCGTAGCCATTGAATGGCCACTTGAAGCGTATTGAATGAGATAAACTGAATAGAAAGACAAGCGAAAATTTATGAAAAGTTCTTCACAACTTTTATATAACATTATGACACACTGTTTGTTAACGTGTTCAATATCTTGTGTCCGTTCACTGAAATGCAGAAAACACCATGCACTGCAACGTGTACACTATTGTACAATGCGAGCCGTGCCACGTTTATACATTTTACAGAGTTTTGTTTAGTTGCTGTTATGTTGTTGCTGTTGTGCATATAAATATGTATGCCAGAGCTTTGGTTGTTCAAACACAAGCTAAAGTTTTAAATTTCATTAAAATATAAAAGAAAGAGAAAACTTTCAAAAAAAAAAAAAAAAGAAGAAATAAAGGGATGATCTGCAGTAACATTTCAACACGATTTCTATTTACTTTTAAAATAAACAGACGGTCTGTCTGTCGGTTTTTTGGTTGACATAAAAAATTTGCCAACAATTTAACTGCAAACAGACAATATAAACAGCAACAATCGAAATATTTTTTGGATTTTTTTTTTTTTTTTTTTTTTTATTATTAGATATAAACTTCGAATTGAACTGGTTTTGAATTTCAGCGCCACATTGTGGGGGTAACAGAGCCATAGGCACTGACACATAAACTGTATTTATGTTATAGCAAAAGAGTTTTATGTGCTTTTCGTTCAACTGATTGGATGTGAAGCTGGCTGGCTGGCTGGTTGGCTGGCTGACTGGCTGACTGGCTGGTACCTGTAACCAAACGTTTTAGCGTATGCGGTGAAAACAAGAGAAAGATAGAGCCGAGGGTACATTTCTTCTTATTAAGGTACCGCTAAAATGTGCATTTAATAATAAAAATTCAGGCAAAAATACACAACAAATTAAAACTGCATAATACAATAAAAATAATAACAATAATAATAATAATAATAATAATAATAATAATAACAGCAATAATAACAACAACAACAGTAGAAATAATAATAAAGAAAAGGCAGCATCCGCAGAATATCAACAAAAGTTGAGTATATTTGGTTTCGTTTTTGTTTTTATTTCGTTGTTTTTATATGTTTTGAAAGAAAAGCAATTAAAGTAAAAGACAACAAAAGAGTGTATTTACGTTATTGTTGTTGTTGTTTTATTTCATTTTGGTCGTGTCTTTTTGTATTTTTAAAACTGAATTTGAATTCATAAGTTTTGATTTCGTTTGGCGCCACTGTCAAGTCAATCACTGGGCTAGGAACGTATAGTGTGTGTGTGTGTGTGTGTGTGCGTGTGTGTGTGTGTGTGTGTGTGTATACTATGTACCTATTAAAAGCAACGAAAAGAAAGAACAGAAGAAAAAGAAGGACGTGCTTTATGGTTTATTTTATTTTAAAAGAAATCTCAAGTTAAACCTTTTGTGCTTATAATTGCCATTGTTGTTGTTATTGTTGTTGTTGTTTAGTTTGTTTACTAAGAGAAAGAATGACTGCTACTGCAGCTACTGTCGTTATCCAATTGTATTATGTTGGCGTTCATTTGAAGTGTTTTTTTTTTTATTTTTTTTTTTGTTTATTTTATTTCATTTTTTTTTTTATTTTGTTTTCATTTTTTATTGGTTTTGTACTATAAGAGAAGGAATGTGGGAATGTGGGAATGTTTAAAAGAAAGAAAGCCTAAGTTCTACTAAGCTGTGTAGGCTTTTAATGTAATGTCTGTGTAAACGAATGAGTTAATTTCTTGATTTATTTTATTAGATTTTATTGGTCACACTTTATGGTAGCAAATCCATTAACTTCAATTAAATTTTTCATTTAGAGTAACAACAATTTACAAACAATTTGTCACAATTTTTATTTAAATAGTTTTACGAGATTAACGAGTTTTCTTCTATCATAAATTTTTTAATGAAGATATCTGAACTTCTGAAAGCAAAAGATATAGTCAATGTAAAGAAAAAGTTTTTCGTATTTGTTCTATAGTATGGTATGTCATTGTCATTCACAGCATTCACAATCTCAAATTATCCTATGCAACATGAATAATATCATTCTATTGAGTAACAAGAAAGTAAATACGCTGTAGGCATGTAAAGCTTCGCATATACATATAATGCTTCTGGTTCGCAATATTTTTTTTTTGATTTTTTTAGGATTAGTGACGCGGATTTAGTTCAATCAAATTAATCGTTTTTTTACGGCATTTTTTCCTACACGTCCTGAAGTCGTTTTCATTTGCAAACGTTACGTTACGTTACGTTACTATTTTTTACACATTATTTATTATATTATTCTGACTTTGCAGCTAATGAGCAATAAATCAGTGCTATTGCAGCCCCATGGGCAAATAATGATTGGATGTCATCTTGGCGTGGATGTCTCTATTCTTCATAATTCCATTGATAGTTTCTTTAGTTTTGTTGTAGTGTTGCAAATGCATATTAAATTCTCTGCCGACAATCGTAATACATTTCCATTATAGTATTTCTGGGCGTGTCTCTTCGTTGATCAACATTTCTTTTACTTTGACTTCTTAGAAGTCCATAGAACCCCTAAGAAATGTAGGTTTAACGCTTATTCTATTTTGAACGTCTTTGTAAACATGTCAGACGTTCACTTTCTTCTCTGAAATGAAATGTAATAACTTTTTGTTATATTTCAGCTGATGATGATGGTCTTTGCATTAGAATACGAAATGCTGCTTGTCGCTTAGAATATGTATTGGGTGTGTCAAAAGAAGCCGCTAAGGGCTCAATTATTGGAGTAGAAATCCGCACCATTTCTATCCGGTCAAGATTAAAGTACAAATCATACACGTGAGCGGGCGTTTCCAGATCTTTTCTAAAGACCCTTGACAGAGTGCCGCAAAAAGCCCAAACGGTTAACATCGTCGATGCCTGGCAATGTCATTTTGGAAGAAAGCGTAGGCTTTGTTGTGCTTATTTCCAACTATCTGTAGGAGAAATGTTCTACGGAGATAAAAGAGACTTGTCCGCTAAATAATTCCTTTAATAGAACTACTTGGTTTTCTTAGCATTCTCTCCCGCTGAATATAGTTGAAATTTTGAATGAATATAGATGAATATAGTTGGAATTTTCTAGTTTAGTCATGCATAGATACATAAATTTGACTATTTTTGCGATGGTCGACTGCTGTCATACCTATGAATTTTCAAGCATTTATTGAAAGAAATTCACTACAAAAAAAGAGGTTAATTTTTTATATAATTTTAAAGATTCTTCCATATAGATTCACATGGCATTTACAAAAGTCCCCTAGCTATCTTATTTTAGACGGATTAGGTTTTCAAATCCAACCACATTTTGACTCTAATTACTGTACAGATCTATGTTAAGCTTTTTAGAGAGCTCTGTTAATGTAGTTGGTAAATGTCTTTGCTACGTAAATTCGAATTTATCTTCACGCCTTTTTGCCCAGATATTTGGAAAGGATTGCTAGTTACACTCCTTTAATAATGAAATTGTGGTTATTGGCAGAGCCAACCAATCCAATAAACAGTTTCTGTTTATTCGACTAATATTATCATTGGTTGGTTTTTTGTTGTACACGGTTTAAGGTTAAGTTTTCCAAGAGCGACAAAAATTGCCAAAAAAAAACAAGACTATTACAAAGACCGTTTTGAAAATATAAATCGATCGTTGGACGTTAGAGTATCATTTTCATTAATACGTAAAGTAAAAAGTAGCGAAACGATAGGAATTTTTTGTTTGTTTTTAGATTTTTCTGTGACAGTGATCAGGTTTCGATTACCGATGATCTCTTCTAATACAAGATATCGTGGAATAGTATTTTAACAAACAGTGTTGTCCGCTTTTATAATCTAAATATTTTAAATTACAAAAAACATTTAATTTTCATTTGAAATTTCATGATGCAATAAAAAGAATAAGAAATTTTACTTAAAATTTAAGTTTATAAAGTTTTTTTTCGCATAATATATTATAAAAAACGAAACAATTTTATCTTCTCTCGAATTCCTCTGCACTTCTCTCAAAGTGAAGAAGAAGAAGAAGAAGAAAAAAAAAACGACAACAAACTGAAAACTTAACTAAAAATATATTTATAGCGAAAAGTATTAGTTGGTGAAGTTATCGTACGTTGGTGATCATTTCTTCATCATCAGCCCTAACATTCATTTAGTTTTGTATATCAATAACACTGACAAAATGTTGCAAATTGTTTAGCAATTTAGTTTTTTTTTTTTCCTTCCTTTTGTTATTTCATATAACCAGGCAAACCAGGAAAGCATTCGTCGTAAGATTTGTCCCTTTCGTTATTTTAGTTTAGTTTCAGCGAAGCAACGTATAGACTAGCGAACGCTGTGAAAACAGTTCAAGTATAATATTTCTTATTGTTATCCCAGTTTAATCTGGCTTAAGTAAAGAGACCACTTTTTGTACTAACACCATCATCACCATCATCAACATCGACAAACATGTTGTTTGTTGCTGCTCTACAATACCAAAAAGCAGATCATTGATACTGGATTAATGTATTTTCATTCCGTCTTTCTTTTGCTTCTTCTTTTCATTGCTCTTTTTTTTTTTTATTATTTTTATTCGCAAAATATGTTTTCTGAGGAGCCTAACTTTATACAAAGAGAAAAGCCAAGAAACCGGGTCCGGGTTAATGTTTGTGGCCAAAAAAAAAAAAAAAAAGTTAATCCTTTTAGTATAAAAAATTCAAACAAGTCTTTGCTTGCTTTTCTGTTTTGTTTTTTTTTCTGCTTTTTTCTGCTTTGTTTTGTTTTTTGGTCGTGATCTGTGTCGTGATTAATAGCAATTGTCTGGAATTATACGTTACAGTGTAATGTGATAATTTGCTTGTAAATCTATATTTATGGGTCAAATTCTTTATGTTTTTGTTGCAAAACAAAATTTATGATAAATTAAAGATCAGCATTTTTCTTTCGAGTTTTTCGGTTTATTTGAGGTTTTTGTTTTTTTGCTTTTTCTTCTCTTTAATATCGTTGAGACCTTCAAATGTTGGTTTGAATAAAAAAATTTTACCAAAAATTAAAATGTGATGAGTGAGTTCTTCGTCTTTTTTTTTGTTCTTCCTGAATATTTGAAAAGTTGTAGCGAATATTTTTAACGCTTTTATGTATAATTAAGTAACAGATAAGCGGTTAGTGAACTAACGAACTTTCCTTGTTATTGTTATGGTTCTTAATAAATAAGAAAATTACAATAACTACACGAAATAGATCCGGGCTACTTATCCTTGTAGTGTACATTTAGATCTAAATAATTTAAATCCAGCGAAAATTATTCACAAAAAAGTTGTAATTGAAATTTAAAAGAAGAAGACTTGTTCATGTATTTATATAAGAACTTATAGAAGAACGATAATAAAGGAACTGTAAATACGGTTGTAACTGTAAGGCATATGTACGAAAAGAGTTAGAGTATAAATAGAAAACATCACAAAAAAAAAAAAGAAGAAAAAATCCCGGAAGTTAATTAAATAGTTACGAGAACCGGAAATATTTCAACAATACAAGCCATGAAAATCATAATGAAATTAATTAAATTTTGAATGATTCAAAACTGGAGTTTTCTGACCGTGATCGTGGAACCGTATATGAATTAATCTAAGCAAATAAAAAAAAGCAATTAATGATCAAAAAAAAAGTGTATATTTTTTAAGATAATCCTTCGACCTTCCTAGAACAGCATTAAACTACTTGACAAACAACAACAAGACAACATAGATTAGGAGAAAAAAAAATTAAGTTTTTCAATTTTTAGCCTTAATTACGTTTTTCTCGAAACAAATTTTTTTGGAATTTCTCAGATTACTAACTTTTTCAATTTTCATCCGATTGTTTTGAAATTTTGTTTGAAGATTTACAAAAATAATTTCTGTCTTTTCGAAAAATTTTGAATGATTTATGCTATGATTATTTTTAAGGGGTTTTTAAAATAATGAAATCTTCAAATTAATACAAATTTTTTTTTAAGCCAATTTTTTGTTAAAAAAAATTCCGATAATGATAGGATTTTGATACAGGGCCATCCATATTGTGATTTTCTATTAAATGTAAATAAAACACACTTCTGCTTGAGATTTGTATCGAAGTTTTCTTTTAATATATTGTTTGGACTTTGCTATTATTTGTTTGCGATACAAGATCATTCAAGTGTCACCCACGTGACATTCTTAGTGGACTGGACTGGATGTTTCCAAAGTAATTTTCGGTTACGTTAGGTCATAACTTGTTGAAGGTTCGTTATCAAAGTGTTAAGAGTTTGAGGATCGTGCACACAAACTTGGTCTTCTGCGTAATCCCGAAAACAAAAACCTAGCGGTGAGAAATTACAGAAATTTGGTAAACAATTCATATCATCAAACCGTAAAATTATATGTGAGAGAAATTTCTCGTGCAAAAATGCCAAACCGGAGCGTATACTCTGGTCTGTGGTACCGTGACGCCAAAAAGCAAAAAAATTGGTAATCATGTCGCTGCAGCGATGAGAACGCTTTGCGCGCTCATGTAATGGATATATTTGGATATTCTTCAACATTTTCACTAACAGTGGCGATATTTTCGGTCGGCCGAGCATGCGTTTCGATGATGAGTCGAGGCGTTCAAAAATCCATTACAGATCCGGTTTCTTCATAGTTTTGCTTACAGTGTGCTCAAAGGGACGATTATGTCGATGCCATAATTTGCTCGTAACGCACGTGATATTCGTACTTATTATAGAATTAGAATTTTTTTTTTTTTAAATATTACTTCAACATCTTTAACGTGTAACGATCCATAACGTAAAATGGCAAACATAATGGTAAAGGATACCCTAGATGAGAATTCTGTTAAACATACGTTACTAAAACAAGATTGTCGAATCCGAACCACAACATGGATGATGATGAATTGATGAAAGAAGAACTAATGAATGGATAAACGTACGAATATGGATAAATCGTTTTTTTAGAATCTTACATGAATAGGAAGTCAATACGTATTTGTATTTGTACGCAAGTTAATCTCTGTCAAAATGTAAATTCTATTAATTTCCATCAAGTGAGCGTAGCTCTGGTTAAAACAAATGCACTTATGACTGCAAATTTAAGCGATCTTCATCATTAAACTGCCGTACCACATTACTAACATTTTAATGTTCACTTAACAATGTTTGTTTTAAAAAACTTCCTTTATGTTCATTTAAAAATTTCCTTAGTATCTATTTAAAGACTTTCGGTAGTTAAAAGTTCACTTTTATTATTACCGTTTACTAACATGTGCATTAGAAATGGTGTGGAAAACTAAAGTTAAGTTTAAACTGCGGTTATATATATTTTACAAAAATTCGTTTTTTTTTTTTCCATATTTATATGGACTTTTGAAGTTTTCGTGCCATGAAATTGTTTGTATAGACAAATTTTCTTTGTCTATATTATTACTAAAGAAATTATAACAATAATTATTAAATTTTTTTTTAAAGAGATTTTTTATTGTTCTATTTCTTTATCTATTGTAAGAAAATTTATACATTCCTGTACACAACATTAGGGATAGAAAGTAAAATAATTTATGATTTCGTTTGCAACATCCAGAAATACGTCTCACAAACCATATAATCATTTATTCATAGCCCGTGATCTTTTGTTTGTTAGTCCGATCGATCGAGATGATCTCTCTATCTATCCATCCATCCATCCATCCATCCATTCATCCATCGAAATTTCCATTTATTAACCGATGAACTTATCTTTTCGTTTGTCACTTTATAAATTGGCTGAAACGTCTGTGGTCTTTATCATCTAATTATCCACAAGAATCTTTATCAAGTTTGGAAGTGATTGAACCATGATTTAAGGGTTACTGAAATTTTTTCTTGATGTAGCAAACGTTTTCACAAATAAAAAAAAAAAAATACTATATTATATAGAACGGAGGTGGGCGATCCTTTCCTACGGCACAGTTAGCGCAATATATCTGAACATTTGTATAGATTTATCTGTTGTGGTTTATGAATAATGAGCGAAGAAACCAATTTTCAAAAATCAAGGTATGTTCTCGATTTATATTTCACTGTACGCTTGCTCTTTGACCGATTTGATCCATTTTCAATACCAATATGCGTGCAAGATTTTTCAATGTTTCTGCCAAGTTTAAAGCTGATATCTGAATGTACATAGATTGGCAGGCGGACAGACGGACAGATGGACAGACGGACAAACGGACAGACGGACAGATGGACAAACGGACAGACGGACAGATGGACAGACGGACAAACGGACAGACGGACAGATGGACAAACGGACAGACGGACAGATGGACAGACGCACAAATGGACATGCTTAAATCGATTCTAAATTTGATGTTGATCGAGAATATATGATATCTACTTTGTGGAGTATCTGAAGCTTCCTTCTCGGTATTACAAACAAAGCAACAAAATACTTACACTCCTCACTTTGCGTTGATGGGTACAAAAAGAGTAAAAATTCAAAAAATAACTGAATATTTCGTTTCATTAGTATCGGTCGTGAAGATTAATAACGAATATCGATCAGAAATCTAATTTAAATACGTATCATTACTTTGTATAAAATTCTCTGGGGGAAATGATCTCAATTGTTGACATATTAATAAATGCGCTTTTTTCATGTTTCATGTTTAATGGATGTGTTAGGTATCTAAGGTTCGTCATAAGGCGTTTTTATTTATTTTATCATACAATTTCATACAGTTTTAGGCAACATTCAATCTATGATGTTGGTTTTTATACATCGGCCAGCTTGAATGGTCAGACAACCCCAAGTAGTCCATCAACCAGGCAATTGCCATGTAGTGTTTGACTGCTGACAAGCATTGTTCGCCTCTTATTAAAATAGCATAAAAAACGTAGGAAGCAAAAATACTTAATTAATGAGCTGCATAAGTTTTAATTAACGCCTTTTTGTTACACACACACACACACATATATACAAAAGCACTGATAAAGAGAAAAGAGGAGACCATAGCATTTTTAAAACACAAGCAGATACAATCTCACACTTACATATAAAATATGGCAAAATTGTAGTAATATAGGTGGTGCTACCACAAGGTAGAAATTACTCTGAAGCAAACATTTCTTTTAACCCAGCCTGTTGAAAAAACATCTAGAAAACCAAACAGTATTTCTACTGCTGTTAGCGATATTTCCGTGCAACCATCTGCTGTTAGCTGCAAAAAAATGGAGAGAGAAAAAAAAAAGGAGCTATAGAAAAATGCAAGTCAACTAGCGTTTACACCACATTTAAAATGAACAGAGAATGAAAATTTACAAACACACACACACACACACACACACACACACACACACACACATACTCTTATTATAAATTAATGTGCAAAAAATTAATAAAATAAATGCTTCAGGACTTTCTTAAGTGAAAAATATAAAATAATTTTCTTAACTTAAGGAAAACAAAAACGAAAAAAAAGCAAAAAAAGAAAATGCTTGATAATATGTAATAACAAGAATAAAAGTAGAAGCTTATGGCAGTAGAGAGGAAGTAAGAGTAAGCTACTGTAATAGTAAGCAGCAAGTGTAAGATAAGTATGCAAACACAAAGTATTTCATAAGGGATCACTACAAATCAGCACTTGTATGCGTTTCTGTGCATGTGTGTGTGTGGGATTATATATAATATAAAAATCTAAGGTGCGTGACTTTAATACGCTATAATCATTTTTGCGTGAATACTTAAAAAAACTACTTAACGCGGGGAAAGGATGTTGACCTTATATTGTTGTGTGCTAACGGCATACGGTTTAATTCACAATAGAAGCATAGTTTCCCTAATAATACCCCAAGCTAAATCTTATGCAAAAAGCAAGAAGACTCCTTCCTCTGTGTTATAGGCCATATCAACTATGGTATCGATTCGCTTGCCTGTTAATGTCCTTCTAATTGTCATGATCGTAACACTATTGCCTCAAAAGTTTTTACAAATTTCCATTTTTCAGGTGATTGTAGCCCATATCGACCACCAAATGAATGTCAGTTACGATCAGAGGATAGGTGAAAAAAAAAACGTTTAATAATATAATAATAATTTAATAAAATAATATAATAATTTAATAATATATTTGTAAAGTGTTCTTTGAATATTTTTTTTCTTTAAGTTGCTGACACATATTTTAGTATAATCTTTGGCTTACTTAAACTTAATATTTAATTTGATTTAATCTGACTGAACTAATATGTTTAAGAAAAGAGGTAAAAATCTTCTACTAAGAGTAAGGTATTATTATTATATTATTTAAATGAATTCCGTATAGTGTTTCAGTTAAAATCAGTTTTAATTAAATAAAATATATTTTCAATATTAATATTATAATAGTTCGATTTTTTAATTGTCATAAAAAATCTTATCAAATGATTCTTTCCAAATATTTTCTTTTTAACGGCAGTTTCGTTTCCCCTAAAATATTCTAAGATAATCATTTAGAATCGATTTTATTCAATTTAATATCCTAATTACTATAGAAGTTCCGATTTTTCAATTTAATTAACAGGTGAGCTGAAAAGTTCGTAGGCTGACACATAGATCAAATCAAATTGTATCAAAAAAAAATAATAATAATAATTGTTCTATGTTAACATATGAACTTTTCAGCCCACCTTTTAACAACACGTTTCGTAAGCTGATATTCTACTCCTTGTCTTTATGAAAATATTCTTTTGATTATAGTCCTGCATTCCCCGAACAATCAGAAAAAAAAAAAAATTAAAAAAATTTTAAAAATTTAAAAAAAAGAAAACTAAAAGCGAATTTTTAGTAATCACCGTTTCAATTTAAAACGTTAGAATTAAAAATATTTTGTGAAATATCATTTGCATCATTATATTTGCATATTTGTACTGGACCTTAAATGAATATCTTTCTTGCATGAATATCTCTTATATGAGCTTCAAAGTATAGAGTTTTTTTGACTATTGTGTAAATAAATAAGCTTATAAGAGGAGTACCACCGGATCGTTGTAAATTTTTGAATCGTGTTTTAGACCAATACCTGCCATATAAGTTATAAATCTGTGTGTGTCCACTATGACCGTAGTTTTGAGCATATTACGCTTCTTTTCAAATTTGATCAACTGCTATCGACCAGGACTATCTACATATGTATCAAATTTTTATCTCAATTGTCATAATTTTAACAATAAGCAGATAAGGGACAGGCAGACAGATGAGGAAACAAGCGAACTAAATTAAATTTGCTCAGTACCTTTTATTGTCTACACTTTGCTCAGTGTCTTTTATTGTCTACACTATATTGTATACACTTTATTAGGTTTCTGGTCCATATTTTTTTTATTTTTTATTTTTTTTTTGGCGAGGAGAAATCTTTTACGCCGTCAATCCTTGGCGATGAACATGAAAATTTAAATCCCAAAGAGAATGAAAACAGAAAAATTTTATTCAAATCTACATTCTCTTAGGTAAACATTTATAAAAATAATAATTGGAAGTCGTAGGAAATGTTGCACTTAAAAACAACAATAACAAAATATATAAATGAAAAGAAAAATACAACAATTAAGTTAAACAACAAAATATATTCAATTTTATGCGGTTTGTGTTTTACATCTGTTTGTTTTTGAGCATTCTCTGGTTTCTTCTTCTCATGTACGAACATATTCATCCATAAGTGCATGCATGTACGTGTACGTGCATTTGCAAATGTAAAACTGTTTGTAACATTTGTATTTTGCATATATAACGTAAAGCGTGTGTGTATAGTAGGTAGCAATTGATGTTGTTGCTTATTATTACTATTTGAAGTTCACTGCTGCTGTTATTGCATTATAAAGATGCAGATGCAAATATGTTACATAAAAGTTAGAACAAATTGCTTGAGTGCTATACATACATACATACATACATACATATATATATATATATATATATATATATATATATATATATATATATATATATGCATATGCATATATACATTCATGTGTCTGCTTATGCTATAAATATTCATACAACATATACTAACAACAGTAACGTCGTCATCGTCATCGTTATTATTATTATTATTATTTTCATTATCATATTCATTCATTCATTATTATATTACGGGATATTACAATTGTTAATCTCTGGAATAATAATAGTAACTGCATCAAAAGATGTAAGTTGGCGTAGTTTACTCTCTAAGTTGCATCGTATATATATATCTACCGCACATGGCGTACCATTGGCAAACACAATACATATTTCTCTCTCTTATGTTATGTTAAAGCCATGTGTGTAAAAAAAAAAAAAAAAAAAAAAAAAAAAAAAAAAAA
The DNA here is from genome assembly GCA_000671755.1 of Glossina brevipalpis. NCBI lineage: Eukaryota > Metazoa > Arthropoda > Insecta > Diptera > Glossinidae > Glossina > Glossina brevipalpis. The sequence goes on along the minus strand of KK351021.1, from coordinate 3,638,834 downwards.
AAAAAAAAAAGAAAAAGCATATTTAAATTACAAACAGTTTTGTTCATGTTTGTTATAGACGTAATTTAAAAAAATCTCGTATATGCAATCCTTCTGTTACTCTATATTAACGATTAAAAAGTTAAAAAAATAATTTTAATAAAACTTGAGTCTTCTACAAGAAGGAACTCAACTAACAAAAACAATTTTATTCATTTCAGGATGAATATTTAATTATTCATTGCTTGTAAAAGCACCGATTCATAGATAGTCTATAGTATAAGATTATAGTCTAGTTTAACTATAATACATATTGTGGTTAGAAAGTAGTTAAATAAAATATTCTTCCATTTTCGTGATGTTATATGATTTTCTTCGGCTGGGTCCAAGTAGTTAATATAGAACTCTATTTTAGCATTAAACGTCATCTGTATAAATTTATTCGTCAGAATTCGTCAAACTTTTTGCGATGGTTTACGAGAACGCATTTTCTCAAACTTCTTGATTTTTTGACCAGAATTTTTAATTCATATCGTTCCACAAATCGGTCTATTCATCTAGTTGAGTAGCTTTTGATATTTATTGCTCTTTATTCTCGAAGCCCTAAATATGTCATTTCACTTTTGAATTCATGAGAATCATTCAGGTTTTGAAGACGGCCATCATGAAAAAAATCGAATTAACACGTGTTACGTAGACTGAAAATATCTCTATTTTTTTTCGAAATGAATGACATTGAAAGGAATGAAATAATTTTGAAAGAATAATACGTCGTCTGTGCTTATAATTTCTCAACACCTTACATTTTCTTGATCAAAATAAAACGAGTTTAACTGTTAAATTATTAACTTTTAAAAGTCTAAAACACATACACTTTACATGTAGAGCAGATCATCAAAAATATTAAAAGGAATATACATTCTTCTAGTTACTGCGAGATATCGTAAGAATTTAATTGAGTTACGTCGATCCTTATATTTATGGCGCATACATCTATAGGTTTCAAAAAATTCAATAAATCAAGTTTTAAAAGGAAAAGTTACAAATCTATAAACTAATCATTTACAAGAGATAAAATACTCAAACAAATTCGGAAAGATTAAAAACCGAAAATATCAATATCTATTCTCGTTAATGATCATAATGGCCAGATTGACAAGAATCTCAAATTTGAGTTTAATATTTTGTAAAAAATATTATTAGTTCGAACTAAAATTTGTCTTTAGCATGCCGAGAATTATAAAAAAAACAAACTTTTCTCGCGTTTTTCCATCTCGAAATTGTTAAGTAAAAGCCGTGGTCGTAAGCTAATTTGGAGACAATCTACAAAATGGGAGATGGTGAGAGTCTTCGATAAAATCTAATTATGCTAGCAAATTTGATGCTACTGCTCTCCAAATATGCTCAAATTGGACTTAAGGCCAGTCTGTAGATTACAAAATTACAGCGTCAAGAGATTTTATCGAAGACTCTCACCATCTCCGCACTTATCCAATGTCTATTTTTATGGACTTTAATTTCTTTTCTTTTCTCGCTTTTGTGCTTATTATTCTTATACGTTAAGAAGAAATTTTCAGGAAATTTTTGTTAATACCCTACCGCATAATTATTTGTTTTCATCGCTTACAAATCTTTGTTTTTTTATTCTTATTTAAAATTTATACAAAATTAATTATACTCATGTTGTTTTTAATTTTTTAATTCATTCAGCGAAAGCGATAGAGTGAGAGTTTTACATAAATGAAATCAAGACGAATATAGTTTGTTATAAACGTCAGAAATTATCGTCATTTACTGGTCACATAATCATTCCTTAGTCTGCATAGTTTTTATGATCAAAGCTGGTCTGTCATCGTATTAGCAGTGTCTTTAAAGCACCTTGAAATAAGCATCGGAACCTTCTTACAGTTTGATCAACTTGAACATATGAATCATTTTAACACACATTTACAGTGCATTGTTGGCAACCCATTCTCGTCTTTGGATCAAAAAAAAAAATCAAATTTACAAAAATTCACGAAGAAAACAACCAGTCTTTGCGAAATAATATCTTATGGTGATCTCGAGAGCCCATGAAGCCCATGTGGAAAGAATTCCATAATTTATTGAACTCATCGTTACATTGCGTCATATCGTTGTTTAGCAATAAAAGAAAAAGCGCTGCTTACATAGGAGGCTTTAACATTTATGCTGAACACATAAACGTATAGGAAGTGGTGCATATTGATACTTTTCACTAGATGTCCCCTACTTTGGTCATGAAGTTAGATTTTTCTGATAGCTTTCAGAACCCTTTATGAAATATTAAAAAAACTGGAGGGATATTATTTCTTAAAATTTTTTTATAACGCGTCTTGACACATTGTAATTTTTATCAAACTTCAAGTGCACTGTTCATTATGAATAGTAACAATAATCCTTTTTTGTATTTTTTATAACATAAGACATGATTTAGTTTTCCGTTTATCTTTCTATTTTCTATTTTTGTTTAGTTTTGTCAGCATTTTGTTACTTTTCCAACCTGCTTTATTATCAATTATCTTAGTAAAAAATATTTTAGCAAAGACACGAACCTCAAAAAAATTTTGGGCTCACTTCACACCAGTTGTTTTTAAGTACTTTATAGTATCTAATGTCAAGGTACTATATCCGTATGCCTGTGTAGCTCTTTTCTTCATGTTTTGCTATGTATGTAAAGAGCTTTCAGAGAGAGAGAGAGTGAGAGAGAGAGAGAGAGAGAGAGAGAGAGAGAGAGAGAGAAATGTAAAGACGTTTACGTATATAAAATATGTTTTAATAAACGGTGTTATAATGAGTTTTTCGTAATAGAATTAAAAAAGAATTTATTTAGTGGAAGAAATAACGTCATGTAATGATGCCAGTGTATATATATATGTGTAATGATAATAATGTCTAATTAACATTATATCATAAGCACAACAAGGAATTCTATACAATTCAGTTAAACTCTAATAGAGGAGATTATAAAAATATGAATTTAATTAAAATGTTTAAAATAGATTTGTTAAAGACTTATTGTTTATTATTACTGTGCACAGTAATAAACGCCACATAAACACGAACTACAAACCATTCGTGTTTTGCATTAAAATATTCACTACAGTCGTGCGGTATATAATAGTTTATAAATTTTCCTTAATAACTTTATAACTTTTTTCAGATAATGTTGGTAGTGTAAGCCTTTCTGTAAATATAAATTATTCTTTTTCTTATTAATTAATAGAATATAATTTCATATGCGTGCCATGGCTTTGTACTATGTGAGCTGGGCATTCGTATTTAATTTAATCTTTTTTTTCTTTTTATGATACTTGAAATTTACAATATTAAAAGCGCTTTTTATATAGTACAAGCATTCAAAACAGTGTAACATGATCTTTACATAATACAAAGATTTAATCCGAATTTTTTACTTTCATTGGTTTTTAAGTTAGATCGGTCGAATGTTGAAAGTAGTCTCATAGTCGTTTTATGTTTATACGCAATGTTTTCTAGATTCGCTTTTACAATTTTAATAAAACAACGCGATGCCATATAGATGAATGGATTTGAAATTTACCGGTACAATCATGCTGAATACAATTATACGGATATCGTTCAACCCATTTCTAACAAATTAAATGATAATTCGTGTTAAGTCACTTTTTACAGTAGCGCTTATAAAAATAAAACAATACAATTCGTACATAAATCTATCTACAACTTGTTATTACTTCATTGCAACATTTGAAAAATGTTTGTTTAGTTAGAAATCGTATAACTTTCATCATAAACAATAGCAAATAGCAGCGACTGTACTTATATTTCCTTTGTAATAGGATTGTGTGTTAAGGAAATAAATCAAGGAAAGGGTAAGAGAAAGGTTCAACGAATTGTTAAACTCGATAAAATAAAAATTAGGTCAATTGAAGCGTTGCTGATAATCGTATAGAGTCTTTTTATAAAAAATGGGTTTTTTTACGAAAAACCGCAAAAGCAAAAAGATTCTTTTAAAATCCTTCCTTTCTATTTAGGAAAACAAAAATAAGAAAAAAAAAAGGAAAAAAAACATAGACAACAAATAGAACTAAAATTTAATTCAAATCATAATTCCACAACAGTGAAACACAGGTAGCCAAGCGCGAATATTAAGATTCAACTCCAGCTTTTGTACTCTTATGAAATGTTTCATCAAAATTATATACCATTGAAATGTTTTCTAACGTTTTCTTTCTTTCGTTTGCCTTTCCTTTCTCAGTCTGTTGCATTCGAAAAAAAGAAATCAACATTTCAGCAACTTAATGCACTCTTCTGCAATAACGCCAATTTAATCAGAAAAATAGAGAATATTTACCTTTTTTTCTTTTTTGTTTTTTTTTTTTGTATACATTTTTTGCCACTTTTCTATCCCGGTTTTGTGTGTTATGTGCGCCACAACGGCAATACAGCGACATCATCGTCATTTAGTGGCTTACATTGCATCCTCAATTGTAATGTTGCTACGTTGACAATATTGCGCTGGAAAAAGGATATGTATTTACTGCTAACAAACAAGAACAACGAAGAGGAAGTAAGTAAATAAGTTGTACTTGCCTTAGATCGAATCTTAGGCACCTTCAGTAACTTCATTATATATATTAACTATTATGATATTTCTTCTAAACAAAAAATTATAAATAATTTATACGAATAATAAATAATAACGTGTCTGAGTAACATTTTAATAATAAGATAAATTTGTGATAAAAAAGAGGTTAAAGTCTTTGGCATTATGGGCTCAACTCTCTGCCGATAGTAGAATTGCCTCTGTTAACTAAGAATGAGTGACTATGATACGAAATATTACAAACTTTCTTATAAGGATTGAGCGGGGCTTCTTTTCATTATATTTCTTTGAATTTTCTTACGATCATATGAATGCTTATTACAAGCAAACCGGCGAACAGTGGAATACGCGAACAGAAAGACAGGTGGATAGGTGAATAGGCGTAGAAGCGAATAGGCGAATAGGCGAATAGGGGTATAGGCGTATAGGCGAATAGGCGTATGGGCGTATAGGCTTATAGGCGAATAGGCGAATAGGCAAATAGGCGTATAGGCGAATAGGCGAATAGACGTAAAGACATATAGGCGAATAGGCGAATATGCGTATAGGCGAATAGGCGAATAGGCAAATAGGCGTATAGGCGTACAGGCGAATAAGCCTATAGGCGTATAGGCGAATAGGCGTATAGGTGAATAGGCGTATAGGCGTATAGGCGAATAGGCGAACAGGCGAATAGGCGTATAGGCGAATAGGCGAATAGGCGAATAGGCGAATAGGCGAATAGGCGAATAGGCATATAGGAGTTTAGGCGAATAGGCGTATAGGCGAATAGGTGGATATGCTTGATTAATCCAAACTGAATTATTTCCTCTATCAAGAATAATCTATAGTCTATGGATTCATTCAAGTTTGCATTTAAATTTTACTCAATGTGATGAATTGAACATACCTAACTTTTGGTAGGAGATATAAAATCTGGTAGCAGGTTTCTAAAAATGTTAAATGACTTGTACGTATGTATGACGAGAGAATCCTTTTCAGAATTGAATTTTGTTTCTTTTACTGAATTCTTTTTTTTCTTTTTTTTGTTTGGGATTTTTGTTGTTGTTATGGCAATTTTTGCTTAGATTGCTAACATCAAATTGTGCGGTTTCTAAAGCAGAGAATTCTATAAATTTTTTGGTTTAGTTTGTGTCCTTCTTTAAGAGCTTCAACATGGTGGCTTATTCTGGATACTTGTGCGGAAAAATAACAATATGACTAAACATATTTGATATACAGAGATTCTTAAATGTTTTTGTTTTTTTTGCCTGGCTTAGAAAATATAGTAAATTCTGTAATTAAAGTCTTATTAAAAAATTTGATTTTTTAAAAATAAATAAATTAGTTTTCCAAGATGTCCTTTATTGTGTACGCTGATCAAAGAGGTTATCGTATATTCTGAAAAGATTGAAGAAACTTCTAATATTTACCTGAAAAGTAAGGATTCAGCAGTTTGTTTTAGAAACATCACTTAAATCGTTTTCAAAAATATATCTTATCATAAGTGTGATCGGCCAATTATCAGCCTATAAGATACTTTAATTTGCCAGTAATTAAAGGTCGCTTCTGACAGATATTTAAAATTAAACGTCGAATTGCTTTTGTAAAAAGAGTCTAGCAATTTTGTCTCGCGTAATTTCCTTTAATTCATCGTTTAGGTGTTGAGAGATGAGTTTTCTAATTACCTCTATTGCTTCTAGATTTAGAATTCCACAGAAAATTTTCTGCTGAATTAATATATTTCCCGCAACAATTAATTTATTTAAGAAGTTTTAATTTGATTTATACAAGAACCTTTAAAATCAAACTTGTTTTTAAAGGCCGAATGCATTAATGATTTTCATGAAGTACTGGGGAAGCGAACGAGAAATAAATCGTAATCGTCGGCGGTCAACTATAGTTAAATTTTCGGCTATATCATTCGCCATGAAAACTAGTTTCGTTCCTACTAGAAGGTAATCTTATATGAGTAGGTATTCATTTCTCTCTCTCTCTCTCTCTCTCTCTCTCTCTCTCTCTCTCTCTCTCTCGTTCTCTCTCTCCGTCTCCCATTTTGTACTATCAGGCACGTTTAAGGAAGTCATCTTTTAAAACATTTTATATATCTTGTGTGATCAGCATGGTACGAACTTTGACAGAATGGATCCGAATCTACCGTGCTATTTAGCGGTAGCAATACTCATAATTCTATTACAGTGACTTCCTGTGTAACTTCGCTTCAAATGTTGCTTTACTTTCCTAGAGAGATAGTGAATCTCATTAAATTGAAAAATGCTCAACCATTTGTTCGTTTGCTTATTGTCGGAAATTCTGTAAAGATTTTTCAAATCACTTTTTTATGATTATTTAATGAGAAAATTTATTATTGACTTATTTAGTTTGCATATCTGAAATTATTATTCATGCATATCTCTGCTCATTCATGCAATGAAAGCAAATATGTATGAAAATATATTTTAGAACCACATATATATATTTAGAACCGAGGCCAAGGGTTTCTTAAAATCTTGCACTGACTGACTGACTGACAGCTCGCTACTGTCTATAATAATTGATTGGCAATATATCATATGCGGTTTCTACAGGATTTCTGTAAGCTAATATTATAGAGATATATATGGATTAATATGTTAACTTATTACTGGCAGAGATGAGCGGACAAAAGTATGGATTTAATAAAAATTAATTTAGAATTTCACTCATTTTTCAGTTGATTTCAGGATTTTGATGGAATTTTAAAAAATTTTCAGGAAAAAAAAAAACATTATAATGATACTGTTATAGATACAAAATTTCTTAAGTTAAAGTGTTAAGATGTCTTCATAACTTGCAGCCAGCCAGCCACCACTACAAGTGTAATAGTTCTATTAAAAATAATTTTTATCAATTTTCTTCTTCATAAATATCTCAACCGGAAATGCGGCGCTGTTTAAGGAGTTCTGTTCTATGTAGACAAATGTGCAAAAACATAAATAAAACGTAAATTGGATAAATATTATTAAGATGACATTTATTTTGGCTGAATTATTATTATATAAGAGAACTTTTTACATTTTCTTTATAATGATGAGGTTTGGCTGGTTAGCTGTGCAGCATCAGAATTTTTCTATCGTCTAAGCTTTGATTGTTTTAAGTTGTCGATGTGTTGTAATTTATAACTGTTTCGCTTTGAATGGTCGGACGCGCTTATGAATTTTGCTTAAATCTCTCTCTCTCTCTCTCTCTCTCTCTCTCTTTCTCTTTCTCTTTCTCTATTAAAAAGGTTGCTCATTGGCAACTACTTGAACAAAGAAACTTTTACATATAATTTAGGTTCAATTAACTTTGTTGATCTTTATATTATCCATCATCTCAGTATGATGGGATAAACAAAATATATCAGTTTATTTGTAACAAATAGAATATAGCACTAAAGATTTCAGATATATATATATATATAGTCTCTGTTGTTTAACGATTCATTAAAATTCTTTTCGATCTAGAAATTAAAATAGAAAACTGAATAGATTTAGAATTTAATTCAACGTTTTAAATACGAAATATACTGTAAAAGGCAGTAAATGTAAGAGTCGGCCAAGGACGTATTTATTTATTTTTTTTCCTTCACTTCTTTTATTTCTCTTTTTAATAAGTTTCTATTAATCTGAGAAAATTTGACGTTTATTTTTCATAATCAAAAGTTAAAATAATTTCAGTTTAATCAGCGAGAAAGCATAAAACAATTCCCGTTTGGTTGGTCTTTAGCAAACTCTCATTATATTAAAAATAGTGCTGCTATTACAGTTTATTTCTTGTTATCATTTTTTGCTTTTTGTTTTGTTTTTGTTTTTGTTTTTATATATATTCTATACTACCAAAGGATGGATATATATTCATTTTTACAGAAAGTTTGTAATATCCAGAAGGAAAGTTTAGAGATTCTATAAAGTATATATGTACTCGTTGATCAATAGTAAATTCTACCGTATTTGGTTGGTAAACATCTTATCTTGTGATCAAAAAAAAAAAAAAATGAAGACTTTAGCTTTCAATTTGAGATCGATTGGAATTGAAAATGTTCCAGATCGATCGAAGGACATGCCCAAAGTACAATATATATTGAGAATATTTTTGCTGTAAAAAAAAGATTATAAATTGTACTATAAAAATTTCCACAATTATTCTATGAACCTTGTACAATTATCAAAAAAAAAATAAAAAATAAAAAATAAAATCGTCCGCCCTTCCATCCAATATTATAAAATATTAAAATTTAACTTTTTCCTTCTGTTTTTGTTTTTCTTAAGATGAAGATGATGGGTATAGAAATGTCAGTTACAGCCGAATATTGTTTTTTTTCACTTTTTTTTTTGTAATGTTTTTTCTTCTACGTTTCTTTCTTTTCATTAACTTTTTTTTTATAACGGGACAACGATAGAAGAACGCAAATTCATCTGGGCAATCAGTTTGCAACAGCAAGATTTTTGTAGTGGAAGGCTTTAAAAAGTATTTAAACATACAGTTTATTCACATTAAAAACTCGTAATCGTCAATATGTCCATCCGTCCGTTTGCAAGCAGCCGAGTAGTTGCAACTGAGAAAATATCATAAATTAAGGAAAATATCATATCAGGAAGTATTTAATTTTAGAATAATAAGTAAATTTACAGATTATAAGTGAAAAGTGGGCGTGATTTACTCATAAATGTGAATAAATTAATTGATAGATTAAATTATTTGTAGGAAAAAATATTTGGATGAATCTTTAATGGCCGCCAATTCTATCAAAAAAACAAAAAAAAAAAAACAAACAAATTAAGAAAAGCCAAAAAAAACGAAAAAATATTAGGTAAATATGAGTGATTTTTTAATTTTTGTACAGGTATCATAGGCGCTATAGGTAATCAGCTTTATTGTTGTGTCTTTGCTGTAGTTTATAAGAAACGAGTAAAAACTCAAACTTTCTACTTTTGATAACTAATATTTTTCCATTCATTTTGAAGATCAACTTCTATACAAAAAGTTTCAATATTTTGCTAGCTTTACGATAGACATTTTATTTTTTCGACCGGGATAATGTTTAACAAACATGGTAACATAGACGGTTTGTTTTAGAATTGAGGAGCATCTATGCTTCATAGTATTCCTGAAGCCTCCTTCTAACTGTTGCAAATGAGTTGAATAAATGAATATACAGTTAGCTTTCGATGATGGATATGAAAACAATACTTGAGAAAATGTTGATCAGCTAACTATATAAGCTATAGTCAAGATGTGTTACCCGCTGATACGCCTGTTATTACTTTCATAAAACTTGAATGTAAAATTCGTTTTAAGATTGAAGTGATTACATATATATATATATATATATATATTTATTTTATATATATATATTTTAATTTTTATGTTTTATGCCTTGCATGCCATTGCTCGCACGGTGCCGTTACTCTCACTTCCGTTTCCTCCTTTAGTTATAAAATTTTTGCGCGAGACTCTTTTTAATGAAGTCATATCCTTGCAATTGGTTTATTGTTGGCTTTGGTTGGTTATTCTACCCGCTAACGAACAGCACATCATTCAGTTGGTTTGCGGATAGTTATTTTCATAATTTTCTCTCATCTCCCATTTCATTTATGATTACATTTTATACAAGAAAGAGAATAAAAGTAGAATTATACAAATTGTAGTTTACTAACGTGTGTAAGTCAATGGTAAGTAGTGACGTGCGGTTAATACCGAGTTGAGCAGAGTTAGAGTTCTCTCTTTTTATTTACATTCTGTTATTATTTGCTGAGCGCGTGAATGTCTCTGAAAAACAAAAAAAAACAAAAAAACATTTTTTTCCCGTTTGTTCATTTTAATTTGTTGTTTACTTATTCATACATATAAATAAATTTTTATAATTACTTCAGTTCAAGTTGAGTCCTCGCGTTTTGGTTTTTTTTCTTTGTGTTTTCTTTTAATTTTTTTTTTTTTTTTTTTTTTTATTATTTTCAGTTCTTCATTTTTTGTTATTGTGTAGTTTTTTTGTCATTTTTGTCCGTGCAGCAATTAAGTCAAGGTTTGTTAACGTAAATGTTAATAACCTTTAATTGTCAACAAAAAAAAAAAAGCATGCGGTTGTTGTGGTTTCATAAATTAACCAAAACAAGTGAATACTCCACAGTTGTTGGTATTCAACGCATCTTTGAATTTTCTTTTTTCATTTGTTTTATTTGAAGACCAAGCCGATATTCAAGCCGTTCAAATTTGAAAGCAATTTACAAATTATCGAGTATTAGTATGAAATTATCCCGCTGTAATAAACTTATTTAAAGATTTACAAAAACCTTTAAAAGGCCCATTCAATATTTTTATAAATTTTTTATTTATATATTTAGCTTTTTGTTTTTTTTTTTTGTATGAAACCTATGAAACCCATTTGTAGTTTGAAAAAGTTCGTCTTTTGTTAGAAATGTTTCGAACTTGGTAGTATATGAAAAAGAGCAAGAGAGCAAAAAAAAAAAAAAAAAAAAGAAAAAGAGAAACGAGCACAGTTAGCGAATTTTATATGATATGCATGCGTAAGCTGTGCACGACGAACATATGCGTGTGAAAGTAGAATGTATTCAATAGACGTGCGTGTGGGCGTATAAGCACTATAATCGAAATGCTCCGGTCCGCTTGTGCGTGCTTGAGCATTAGCAATTGAGTTTGTATTTCTGACGTCTGCAAATGAAAATTGTTATTAATTAATTTATTTGGTTGGCAACTAAGTAGTTGCTGATTTCTTTAATAAAATAAAACGTTTTTTTTTTTCTTTCACTTGGAATGAAGATTAATGTATAATGTATTTTGCATTTTGTTCGATGACCTTTTGCCATCTCTCGGACAATTTGAAAATTCCACCGTATCGTAGAAAAAAAACTGAGTTAATTGAGATTTTACAGCGTCATCATCGTTGACAGTTTTACCAGAAAGGAAGTTTGCCAGGGATCGAAACAATTTTAAAGACACGTTTGTGCAGGATTTAGCGTGATTTTGATGCAATAAGAAATTGTTGTAAGCATTATTCTTAATGGTTGCTGCCATAGAGTTGTTCAAAATTATGACGGCTCTAGAGCCCATCTAGATAGGGACATCTCAAAGAGCTGTGAATAAATATGCCCATCTGTTATCTACGGATCGAAAAGAACATGAACAGTTCTAACGTATATGTGGCAAATTCCTTTTAAAATATCGAAAGAGACTTTACCGTCAGATTTTTCTATATCTCGGCTTTGGCTTTTCCAAATAAGTGATAGTCGAAACGAAACGTTGCAATTTCTCCACGATGGCTTCGGTTGCAATTGTGCAAATGTTCGCACTATTTGTTTGTGGGTTCCGGGTGAGTGTGGGAAATTGAATCATTTCGCCTTGTTTGCACGTTTCACTGCCATATTCCATACAGGTGTGCTTATTAGACATATTTTTGGACTCTTTTTTTTTTTTTTTTTTTTTTTTTTAACGAAATTTTTATTCGAACTTTTGCAAAAAGCATGATCTGTAACTTTAAAACATTATGAAATTAAGAAACACTTTAGACATTAGATGACATTTTTAATGATAATTTTAAAATGAACACCACCTGTATACGTTTGGAGGTTGTATGTTGTTGAATAGAAGCATTTGAACTGAATAAAATAAAAATAGATACGAACTAAGTTTGTTATATATGATATTTTCAAGCATAATAATTATTGTACACGTTGTGGCGTGAATTGTAAGGGAGTTGTGACTGCGTACGAAGATGTATTGATTGTAGAATGCGACGTACGCGGTTTCGATTCGTGGCGGAGTCGGGTTTTCTTTTTTTGCAAAATATAAAAGAGTTTTAAAATTCTACTACTTATTATCATTAAAAATAATAATCGCCCAAGCCCATACGCAAGCAGACGTACGTTCGTCGTGCGTAGATTACACACATGCGCACATGCATGTCAAGTAAAATTTAGTAACTTTGTTCGCATATATTTTTTTTTCGATCACTAGCTCTTTTTTCATATCGTATCTAAACGTCAAGTACAAATTTATTTGTGTCAAAATAGAAGAAAAAATTTCAGTCGTTCTCTTTCTTTGATAATATTCTGTAACAGAAGCTGAAGAAAAGTATTGTTTTCAATAAATTTGGTAAGAAAATAATTGCGGTTCATATGACGTGAAATATTTAATTTTTCTACAAATTTTCAGAGCTTATTTTTATCATATACATAGGAAAATTTGAAATGTTACGGGCAGGTATACGAAGAAAGAGTACCGGTGATATTCCACACAGTCTCAAAGTACCAAAGACAGTCTTTATACTGCCATTACCCAAAAGAGCAGGTGTAATTGGTCGAATATTAATATGCGGCCAGGGGGATAAGGGACGATTCGAATGGAAGCATCCTACCTTAGTTTCTTCCGCTAGAGCCTTAAATGTAGTGGATATTGCAGCTGGCGGTATTAGGAATCTCCTCCTTACACTAGAAGGTGAAGTATATTCGTTCGGACTTGATGATTTAAAATTGGTTCCCCGTAGAATTAATTTGCCAAATAAGGTTTTAAAAATCTCTGCCGGCAACATGCATGCCGCCTGCCTGTTAGAAGACGGGCGAGTGCTTGCGTGGGGATCTTTTCACATTTCGGGCAGCAATATGAACTTGAATTTGAAGGAAAATGCATTTGATGCTGTTGATGTCTTGCCAGGAATAGTTGTCTGTGATATTGCATCCGGGAAGGATCATTTGATATTATTGAGTTGTGATGGTAAAATATATACAATTGGTTGTGGAGAACAAGGTCAACTGGGTCGGGCGTTTTTAAGAAGTGTTTTAAAAAGAGGATATAATCAAACCGATTTATTAAAACCTGATCAAGTGCAAATAAGACATCATGAACATATAGAAGCCATTTGGGCGACTAGTTATTGCACGTTTGTAAAAGAATCCGTGTCTGGTAAAATCTTTGGTTTCGGTTTAAATGATTATAAACAACTAGGGTGCCATACAAATATGTCGCCCATTTGTATACCGATAAGTGTGAACATGGATAATATTTTGCAAATAGCTGGTGGGCAACATCATACTATGTCGCTGAAAGATGACGATGCCGTTATGATCACAGGTCGTTTAGAACCTATTAAGGAAAAATCTATTACGTTGAGACCTGTATCAGATTTGAAAAGAAAACGTATTATTAACATTTTCTGCGGTGAGGCGCAATCGTTTGCATTAACAAGTAATGGCGAAGTATATGCCTGGGGTGTGAGTTCCAGTTATCAATTGGGTTTAGGAACCAACAATGATGTGCTTAAGCCTACTTTAATTAAAAGCCTACACACGGATGGTAACCGAGTAATTAAAGTCTCCAGCAGCGGTCAACATACTATATTCCTCGTCGAGGATGAAATTCAATTTGCCGACACCTAAACCAAAAAACTAAAAAAAAAAAAAAAAAAAAAAAAAATCAAGCCTAAATAAGCGATGAGCTTTAATCAGAATTTTTTTTTCCATATTCGCTATATTCGCGTTCAATTTTATAACTTCATTTTAAAGAAGATTTATTTACTTTCACTGCAGCCTCTTATAAAGCAAATGATTATGGTTTATATGATTTACAACACACAATATATAAAACTGTCTTTGTTCACTATTTATGTATCATTAAACTTCTTCAACAATTTTATTTTATTTTTTTTTTGAATATATGCATTAGTTTTCCTATTGATATATTATCTCTGTTTAATTAATCGTAATTGAATTCAGTAAAGAACAAATGTTCACGAGTTTAAATATATTATGATTTTTTGATTATTTATTGGTTTTTTTTTTCTTTTTGATTGCAATGCAAGTTTGGTTTACATAATTAGGTATTAAAAATAATATTACTTTACTTTGTTACTTTAAGCTTTCGTTCTGAAAATAAAATTTCTTGCTGTTGGTCTTCATAAAAAAATTTAATCAACGGTTTCAATTTCAATTTCGAGTGTTATTTTCTTTTTTTTTTAAATAGTCTCATATATAAGAAACTCCATGTATTGAGTTAGAAGATATGAAAATCAATTCGGTTTAGTTTTTGGTAAGATTTTCTCTATTATATCAAACTTAATCTATGACAAACAAAATTTATGTTATGATGGTTCTTCGAGCTTTTAAATGGTTTACGTAAATGTTTGTACTGAGTTTTATGTATGCTGTGCAGCCTATTTGCTATTGTATGCCTATCATATCTGTTTTCAAATCTGATTTATAGTTATCAATTAAGTTAAGTATCTAACTCAAATTTTAACGAACGTAAGCACTAGACGACAAACAGACAGATGAACGGTTGTAAATCGAATTAAAAACAAAAAATACAAAAAAAAAAAGCATGAAATTTAAAACGCTTTTCCTTCTGTTCTGCTATTACCGAAGAAATTGATTCAGATTTGGGAGTTGTTGATTAATGGCAGCAATGCTTTTTTTAATTACAATTCATCTGAAAGATAATAAGTAAATGTTATGGGGAAAGGTGAGGAAAATAAAAAAAAAGGTTATTATCCTCCAATTGGAGCAATATAATATATAATACACATACGATGTTTAAGTATATATAGAAGCAAACTAATGAGTGGCTGGGTTGTTGAGAATGATGTCGAATTGATGTTTTCCGATTTTCGGCGGCAATCTCGCTTGCAGCAGCATCGATCGGTACTGGTCGGTACAGAGAGTTTATA
Source organism: Glossina brevipalpis (assembly GCA_000671755.1). Taxonomy (NCBI): domain Eukaryota; kingdom Metazoa; phylum Arthropoda; class Insecta; order Diptera; family Glossinidae; genus Glossina; species Glossina brevipalpis. The sequence continues at coordinate 3,623,574 of KK351021.1, read as the reverse complement.
ATGGTCCTAAGTTCTTTAATTTTTTTCGAATTGTAAATACACTATTAGGTACACATTTTCCAACCAAAAATTCCTTGAAGCTTTTTAAATGGTCTCAGCGTAATTTTCCTCATTTTTGTATAACGGGGTTTTTATAACTATAACGCATTTTCCACGCATTATATAGCTTTCCATTTTTAATAATCGGAATAATGACAGATGACAGCTGTAAAATTACGGAGTTGCCATTTGTATGAAAAAAGAAAAACATTTAAATAATGCATTTTGTTCAGACACTTTTTATATAAATCTAGAAAATTCATTAAAATAATTCAAGACACAAAAATAAATTAATTTCTAAATAGAAGATATAGTATGTGATGACTTTTTAATCAGTCTTTTTATTTAGAAGTGATATTATTAAGGAATATGTAAGGAATAAAGAAGGGTTTATTGTGTCTTGAGGGAGGACCTTATTTAGTATTTTAGTCAGTCAAGTCACCATCTGTTTGGTTGCTTAACTATCTAATGTCTGTGGTAAACATTCTCCTAGCCGCAAAAATGAAGATATCGGCTGCAAATTTGGTAGAGACATTAGAAGTTCTTTCAGTGCCACCTGCACCTATGACAATTTAATTTTTCACCCTTTTTCAAGACAAGGGTAGTGGGTATAAAAGTTTCGGCATAGCCGAATTTAGCTTTCTCATTAGTTTGATATGCGAATAATGGATGTATATGAATTTTGATTGGATCTGTCAAGTCGTATAAACTTAAATAGTGGATCATGATAGCCCAAATATAAATATGACCTATATACAGACATAGTTATTCATGAAATTAACTTGAGGTGAAGTTTGCATAATATCAAAAAATAAATATTTATTAAAAAAAAAAAAAAAATTTTTTTTTAAATTAAAAAAAAAAGAAAAAAGCACCTTAAAACACTGCCGTCTGCGGGGCTAGCAATAATTAGTAGTTATATAGTGAAATGCACTTGTTTATGTAAAAGTGACATGAACTCAAGTTCTATTTCAAATATATAATGAGAACAATAACATCTTTCAGCATAATTCAATCGAATTAATGAGTTCGAGGCATTGTAGTCAATAATGGATGCATTACAGATGAGACAATTAACTAAACAGAAGCAAATGAATTAATAGAGTTTATGGATGCCAATCTATGTCTATGTTATGCAAATCAATCTCGCGATCAGTACAGAACGACATATTTGTTTATCAAACCACTGAAATCATCATACCGTACCATCACACCCTTGGTATTGCTCTTGTTTGCAGCGGCCATATTTGCAGCACGTGGTCAATTGGGCAATACATCTACAAATTGATAATTATTTCGGGTTTATTCTATTCTATTCGATAACCAAATTTCTATTGTTTAGTTGATGTTTCATGTGTAGTAGTGTATGTAAATGTGACTTAACATTTTTTTTTTAATTTTTGTCTTTTTTTTTTTATTAAATTAAATGATTTCGAAATATAAGTTATTCTTTTTTGGTTATCCATTATCTAATACATATAATCGATATCGAATTGTAATCGTAATTGGAAAGGTGAAGTCAAGGAAGCTAAAGGTAGGCACTCGTTGCAAGAACACCTTCACGGATGGACGCATATGCTTATATTTGCATGGACATATTACAGAGGAAAAGAGAACAAACTGATATAGAACGCGGAATGGACAGAGACTTGACATACGACGGACGAACTTTTTTTTATCTAATTCTTTAGTTTTTTTTATTTCCTTCTACATAATTTAGTGCGTAATGTCAGCTAAGTTAGGCCAGGACGAAAATTAGTTCTCCACTCGCTAACGATACAAACTTTCTTACCTGTTTCTTCTTATACTCATCAAAAAGAAACTTCAGTATCCAAGACATTTCCAAACTCAAGACATGCATTGGCAAGATGTTTTCTTGGTATAATTTTAATTCGCTGACTTCCGTAAAAAGTAGGAAGAAGGCTGCTGTTTTGGATTTCTTCGTTAGACATAATTGAGTTTGAAACACGTTCTCCTTTCGATTGCGTGGCGTTTGTTGATCCACTTATGTTATATAATAATCTTAGCATGAAATCTTTTCGAAATCCTAACTTTCGTATAAATTTTTTAATTTGATATATTCATCGATTTACAAATATTTCGTGAACTAAAAATTGATTGATGCAATAATGTACGTTTCTCTACAACCCGCTCCGTCCACTTCATTCAGCTCATTCACATCATTTATTTTGTTCATATCATTCAATTTTTTCAACTCGCTCATGTCGTTTACTTTCTTCCCCTCGTTCATCAAGTTCATCTCCTTCACCTCGTTCATCTCTTTCACCTCGTACATCTCGTTTATCTCTTTCACCTCGTACATCTCGTTCATCTCGTTCATTTCGTTCATCTCTTTCATCTCGCTCATCTCGTTCATCTCGTTTATCTCGTTCCTCTCGTTCCTCTCATCTACCTCCTTCAATTCTCTCTCCTCCTCCACATCGCTTATCTCGTTTATCACGCTCACTTCGTTCGTTTGCTCATCCACTTCCCCTCATCTCGTTTACCTCCTTCACTTCATTTAACTTCTCGCACCTTACTCACAATGTTCACATTTCTCACTTTCTTCTCTCGTTCCGTTCGCCTTGTTCACTTCATCAACTTCATCGATGCAGGCTAATGCATCTCTTCGATGATGCATGAAAAAGTGAAAATTTTCAATTCAAATTGATCATAAGTAAACCGATACATGAGTTTAGTTAACGTTTTGGAATATCGATGACAGTATTTAAGATGGGGTTAAAAGGCGTAAACTGATTCCCTACTTGTTACTATTTTCTTATGTCTTTTGATGTTATTGTTGTTAGTTATTTATGGAAATTTATTGTTACATGTCATTTGCAGGCAATTTTCACATAGAGCAGCTATTTCTGTTTAAAATAAATTTTCATTTTACTTGAAAATCATATCAAAAGTTGAATTATGATGCATTTAATCTCTGTAGAAGAATTAAGCTTAGACTGTAGTATAAACAGAATATAAGAACGCAACGATTATAACAATGTTGCCATAGAGTCTGTTAAGTCTATCAGGCAATTTCATATACACACAGGGATATATATACTCAGACATATATCACATTTGAAAAAATAAAAGCCAACGATATGAGAGTTCAGTGTACTGAAAACAAACACAAATATCATAGAATATGTGATATGCAAACACATTTACACGGATTCTGTTGATATATATATATATATGTAAGCATACATACGCACACGCACAAAAACATATACATACAAATATATATATATATATATATATATATATATACACACATATATATATACGTACATAGTTAAGTAACTAAATAATTGTAATTTCATTGAAATCGTTGATGATACTACAACAGAGCAATTTTTACTACATTTATAAAATCACACAACTGTGACTGTCTGACGCTGTATATGGGTGAATGTTTTTATATGCATGCATATGTATGTATGGATGTATTCACAACTGCAATTGTCAGAGAGTGTATAAGTTTACTATTACTCGTACTCTACCGTTTTACTATACATTTACGTACTCGTACTACTATGACTACTATTGCTACTACTACTACTACTACTACTACTATAACTACGACTACGGCTACGGTTACCGTGTGATTCTGCTTAACACAAGCAAGCAGTCAAGTCAGCCTTTAATGCATATTGCACTGAATTGCATTTTCGTTTATATACATTTGTATACATGTGCATGTATATGTGTGCTGTTCGTTGTTGAGTTTATGGCAGGCATTAAGAGCATCACATGTAAAAGAGCTTTAACGTAAAGCTTTTCGTTTTTTTTAGACATTTTTTTTTTTTTGCTCCTATTACTGTAATCTGTGTTTATATGTGCAAGTGTGCGTTTTCTTTTGTATAGATTTCGAGAAATGAAATGCAAAAAAAAAAAACTCACTTTAATTCGACAACAACAATTCATAGGCAAAAGATTTGCGGAGACAGGCATATACGTTCGTAGTGTAGGCATTTGCATTTGCATTTGCATTTGTAGTGTATCCATGAATTTAGAACACGTTCACGTTCACGTTCACGTTGCTCGCACATTCACATTTTAAACGTGTGCAGTTAGTTGGCAAAGGCTAAGAAAGGCAGGAAAGCATTTCAGTCAGTTGCTTAAAAAATTTGTTGTTTTGTGAATGAATTCAAAATAACAAAAATGTGTTTTGTGAATGAAAATGAGTTGAAATGATGATAAAGAAAATTAGTGAAAGATGGATGAAGGAGGGAGAGGAATGAGAGTGAGGGCGGAGGAACAGACAGAGAAAGAAAGAGAGAACGAGAAAGAGATAGTGAGCCATATGATAAGGATATATATATATATATATATATGCATGTATGTATGTATATCTATCTATTTATATATGTATAGACTCGTTGTCCTTTGAAAAGGAATTTAAAAGTAATTTAATTAGTTTTCTTTAGCTTAGTGTTAGCAAAATAAATTTTATACGCTCTTTTTAAACTGCTTTTGCTTCTTTTCCTTTTATTCTTAACTACCTTCTATCAACTTATTTCATTTCTAGTGTTTTCTTTGAATGCTTCCTTTTCAATGAAATTTCGCAAGGTTTACTGGCCTTTTGTTATACGATCATAAGGAGTCTATTAAGTTGTTCACATCTCTCTAACGCATACAAATACCTAATAAGATGTGATAAAGATATAATTCAATATATTTTTATTTAAAATGAATAATGAAATTCATATAAAGTAACGTGTTTGCCACTGTCCTTATTAGAATTATGTTTAGACCATTATTTAAACTATTAAACTCTTCATTTTTAAACTTTTACTTATAATAAAAAAAAATCTATTAATTCTTAATTCATATAATTATCTTAGCTTTTAGACGATATGTGGAAAAACCCTTTTTATTTGAGAAACATTGATGAATAAATTTCTAGGAAATTTCTACTCAAAAAAAATATTGTAAATTATTATATATTTAAAAAAAAAAAAGAAAAATTCGAAATCTTATTAATTTTTGTTACTTAAATTATTAGTTGCGTTGTATGTTGTTGTTGTTGTGTTGTATTCTAGCAATAACTTACATGTGAAGAAAAATTCATATCTTCGAGTATTACTTTCCGTTTGATTATATTATATTTGGCAAACTATACGATACCCTTAGAATACTGTAGGGTATAGTTCATTCGAAATGCAACTTATTAAAGAGATTAATAATTATTGTTGATGATAGGTGTCGAAGGATTCACTCTAAGCCGAATAAAATAGCGTTCTTGTTTATTTTTCACTAAATTAAAAGAGTGTCTGAGTAGCTGTTTTTGTTTTATTTCTGTTTTTATTTCCTTTTGCATTATTAATAATGTTTTTTTTTTGTTTGTTTTTATATTAATTTCATTGAAATCAATTCGTTTGATTATATGCCTCAGTTAATTCGTAAGCACCAAGGTTGTTGGCTTTGTTAAAGTAAAACATCATTAATAATTACAAAAAAAAAAAAAAAAAAAAAAAAAAAAAAAAAAAAAAAAAAAAAAGAAGAGAAAAAAAAATAAGGTGAGAAAGCGTCCTTTGAAAACACATTTTGACCATTCTTCTTTGTCTAGTGTCGGACGACAGTAAAATCTAAATGTAAATCATTGAATATTCTGTCATGAAAAGATAACATATATCGTATATCGTATATATTACAACAACAAATGAAAACGCTTTATACATTCTTTACGTAGAAATTTTAATCTTTTTTTTTTGTTGTCAGAATTTATGGAATATTTTTAGCGAATCTCAGACCGTTATCTTTAACAATCTAATCTCTATAAACTTTTCCTTCCTAATTGCAACTCTGAGAAAAAGCTTAGAGACTAAATCAATGCTTATGTTTATCTGTGTATGGTTTAGTGTGTTATCGAAACGTTGAAATTTAAATTTTTCATTTCCTGTTGCGATGAATTTGCCTGAACTAATTACAAAAAAAATTTCATCTCTAAGAAAACCGAAATTGTAAAATATTTTCATCAATTACGTACAAACTACAATAGAACGTTAACATCCGTTTGTTATTTGTACCTGTGTGTGTGTAAAAATTTACACATCGATCAAATAAGTGAACTATAATAAACACTTACTGTAAGAGAGAGAGAGAGTGTTGTTACTTTGTCTATGAGCAATATTATCCCATTCAAGTAGGTAAAGTTAAAATTGTTTAAATTTTGTGGATAATTTAGATTTTAGCGCTCAATACATGTTAAGAAACTAAACTTACAAAATAGAAGACACTTAATAAAAAGTATTAGATAATCGGGTTGCAAATAAGATAATGTTGCAAACTCATAAATTTTGTACAGCAGATCCCTGAGAGTGTTTTGAAAAAGGTGAGTTCTGTGTTATAAAAATCTTACTTTTCTTGCTTTACTTTTTTTTTGTTTTACTTAAATTGAAGGATAATGATCTCGAAAACTGATGGATGTTAAATAATTGTTCCGCTACTATGTCCGGACTAGATGTACGATTAATATTGATGACAAATACTTATAATAATAATACATAGTCATCACGCCCCACTTTTGAGGGATCACTTAAGTGTAACATTTTATAAATTGCTTCGAACAAACGAAAGAGATCACTCTATTTAATCTTGCGACTGATTCGGTGATCATTTAAGTAAAATACTGTAGAATAGTCGAAAAAGATCTAACAACTTTCAATATGGTGAGGCTCGCCTTCGTCTTGAACAAGTAAGCAAATCATATTGTGATGTGATCGACTCTACTATATATTTGAAAAAAAAAAAAAAACCCCAAATAAGAGAATTATATTCGGCTCTGACCGAATCTTTTATATTTACCATCTCACAGTAGTGAGTTTACGTCAGGATATGAAAATGACACAAAACGTTATAATATGAATTTAAGATTCGTTTAACAGAAACGGACGATCAATGATGTGTCAATGAGGTTGCTCACCGTAAGGCTATAAGAAACAAAATTAATTTCAGTTTCCATTTTAACTGTGTAGTTTGCAGTGTTGATTTGCAATATAGAAATGGTATATGATTATTATAATCTGTCAAGCTCTGTTCTCCCATCTATTTATCGCCTCATCGATTCTTTATTTAATCGATCTGTGGATCTATCAGCTTACGGGTCTGTCAGTTTTCCGATCTGTTAGTTTATTATTTTTTTAATTGTTTAAGGTTTAGGATTGGTCAATCTGTCTGTTTCTCGATCTGGTAGTTCGTCGATCTGTTAGTTCGTCAATCTGTTAGCTTGTCAGTATGTTAGCTTGTCAATCTGTTAGCTTGTCAATCTGTTAGCTTGTCAATTTGTTAGCTTGTCAATCTGTTAATTCATCAATCTGTCAGTTCATCGATCTGCTAGTTTGTCGACCTGTCATTTTGTCAATCTGTTAGTTTGTCATCCTGCCAGTTCGACCATAAGTTAATTAGTCAATCTGTCAGTTTTGTCGATCTGTCAGTTTGCCGATTTGTTAGTTCCTCAATCAGCGGTTTTTCGATTCGTTGACTTGCAAATCTGTTGGTTGTATTTCCTATTTCCCATTCAGCCAGATCGACGGTTTGTTGGTTGATCGATCAGTCTATCTGTCTGCCGAAATTAATTTATTAATTAAAGTTTTCTATAAAAAAAAAAAAAAAAATTAATATATATATGCAAGAGTTGTTTGCAAGCAACTTGGCAACCCTGAAGAATAATGAAACAATAAAAGTTGACTTCAATTTTAACTTAATGACACTATAGATTGTTTTATTTTTAAGAAACAAGTTACTTGTGAAAATAAAATAATAATAATGCTTTCGATGAATATTATAGGTACAATTTTTGACATAAACGACAGTTTGCATTGAGAAACAATAACGAAAAATAATATAGTTTTCAATTATTGGAATAGAAAACGGCTCCTCAATAGCTATAAAACAAAATAAGATAATTTTTAAAAGATAAAAAGTCATGATTTCGTCGATAAGAAGAATCTATAATTGAGTGAAGAAAATGAACAATTCTAGGTTATAGATTAATGCTGGCGAAAGTTATATGGACTTCAATAGCTACACTAATGAAGAACATTTTCAACTTTAGTCAACAAAACACTTAACTCTTTAATCATATTGAAAAATATGCTTCTATGTTGGGTAAATAATTTATATTTTATAATAATTAATTTTCACATGACATTAATATAAAGTTAATATAAGTGATTAGTTAAACAATTTAAATAAATTTCGCGCTATTGTTGAAATCGCATACGTTCGTAGACAAAATGCGTTGTAATAATAATATTATTTGAAAGGATTTGAAAAATCGTTGTCATGCCTAAAAGTATGCAATCCTATAAAGGAATTAAATGAGATTAAATAATGAAGAAAACCAAAACAAATCAATGAAAAGAGAACAATTATACCTTTAGCAAAAAAGATAAAAAAATTCACTTATGAATAAGTATTCAAATTAGAAGAACGACAACTAACTAAATGTTATGCTGAGTAGCTTTCATTAAACGAAATGTTCTTAGTATTAGTAAATGATTTTGTTTAGACAGATAGAGAGAGAGAGAGAAACAATTTCTGCTACAATTTAAGAGCATTAAAGTTTTACGACGTATTTCCCTTTAAGATTAAGACAGTCCCGTTAAACATTAGACAATTGTATACACTGTTACTGTAAATGGTAGCTGTTATCGTTAATCCATAGATGGATTAAAAAGTTCAAACAATTTTTGACTTTTTTAATTCAATTTAATTGTTAATATTTTTTTCTTTTTTCAGTGTTTGTCAGTTTCCATTATAGCTCAATTTCCATTTTTATTTCGCAATACATTCTTAAAGCTTTCGTTACTCATACGTAACGTACGAATCTCAACTAAGTTAGTACTCAAGTTGAAAAGTGTCCCCTTTATTGTGTAAATTGTAATCTTTAATAAATGTAAACGTATAATCGTTATGCAATTTTTATATAACATTTATATTTTGTCTCATTCCCCTCTTTTTGTTTTGTTCTTTCTGCATCCTGTCTGCTTTTCTTTAAATTCATTATGCATTCGTATTCGCTTCGACTATAAATAATATGTCTTCACTTATCGTGTTTGTAACCATAACATTGACATTTCATGATCTATTTCTATTTGGTATGCAACATGCCATCAAATAATGACATGTCAACAACAGCTACAGCAACCATAATGCATTATGGGGCTCTTATCAATACTTTAGTATATCATAATGTGACTTTCACGATTATCTGTCTCTTTTTCTCCCTATTGCTTTCGTTTCACACACATTCATTCAAATGCATTTACTGTCTATTTAACTCTTGGCATTTTGTTTTGTTGCGCGCGATGACAATGCCAGTAATAAAATGTAATCTTTTACTTGTCCTTCAAGAGTCATTTTATGGTGATTACGTCACATCACTTTACTGCCTTATACCCGTATATAAGCGGTTATCCGTGAAGTCCAGTCGTGTTGTTCGATACTAGTAAGGGTGGCGGCAGTAGCGTTGGCAATAAAAGCAATTTATTTATGTACGACATCGCGTATGCAAGTGCATTTTTCATATAACAGTCGAATTGCATATCAAGCGTGCTGCGTCTATGAGACGCCAAAAATCTTAATATGAAAACAGTCAATTACCATTGCTATGTAATTTGATATTATTGTTATTATAAGGAATATTGCTGTTATTCTTGCTGTTGTTTTCGTTATTATTATCATTGTCTTTACATTTAAACATAACGCCACGATATGCATTCCTTAAGCATATAATTGTGGTCAAATAATTTTAAACATGTTATCCTGTTTTGTATCCTTTGAATGTAAACAAGAGACGATTGTAAGTAAAGCTATAATAATAGCAATAATAATAATAATAATAATGGTAATAAAAACAACAATAATGCACACGCAAAGACAATACATGATCGTAAATAATTATAAAGTTTACAGTTTGCTTTACAAAGTTGGTGTACCTATGTAGGTTCTTATTTACATGCAGTTACATGCTTGGCATTGCATGCTCACTTGTTTACATCTAAGAGTATGTGTTCAGCTACTGATTATAGCAACAAATAAAATACAATTATTTTAAGGTAAACAGTTCACTAAAATAAGATTTTACGAAAATAAAAAGAATAAAAAAAAACAGAAACGAAAAATAAGCAACAAAGTAAGAAAATCATGCTCGTTTTAGGGCGGAATTTTTTTTTTTTATTATTTTTTTTTTTTTTGTTGTTATCCGAATTTTATAATATTGAAAGAATCCATTATAATTAACGCCAAATAAGTGAACTGGATAATTAGATCTAGAATATACATAGTGTTTATACAATAATGCAAACAGATCTGGAACATATGTAGTATTATAGAATAATATGAACAGATTTAATGTTAAGTAAAAACGAATCAACCATATTCGATTAAGCCCGACCACCACATATCATTCACCACTTCACCAAATACAATTTTTCCTTGACTTTCACCTTGAGAGACCATGAAAAACTATATATTATGGTGTTCTCGAAAAATAGGCCTACGCGATCCAAATTTAGTGCTGTTACTCCGTATGTCAGATTGCTATTAGAGACTCCGTTTCATCATATATTAAAAATAGGAGGTTTTTTGTTTTTATGAGAAGACTTGTACGAGATTTACAAAAAATAACATTACAAAAATTAATATCCAATTTTCTTTTGAAAATAGAGCCGCTAGGGTATGTTGCTAACGCTCAATTTTTTTAGTCTAGGAATGTATTCCATTAGTCTAAATTAATAACGATAATTATAATATAAATAATAGTAAATAATATAATAAAACAATAATGATAATAATAATAACAATAATAGTAACATCAAGTTCGTACGATAATTGAGGTAAAAACTACGCAAAAATTATTATTATTTAAATGCGTCTACACGAATTTTCAAGCCATATAGTATATGTTGAAAAACTTAGTATATATGAACAACTTTTCTGTTGTAAACTGGTTCAATATTCAATTTTACAATTAGCAGAAATTTGGTTTTGGTGTAAATTGCGTTAATTCAATAATTTGGGTCATATGAAAACGGGTAGAAATTTAATTACGAAGCCCTTCTAAGTAAACGATCGCTAATACTGTTCGACATTTCAGCAGACCACAAAGGAATCCGAAAATATTAATGAATAAGAAAGCAAATAACAATTTAATTTGGATGCATAATACAGTTAGTTTCCCTGATAATAAGAATTGTTACATAACTCCTTTCGGAATGTTAATATTGTAATAGGATATTTAGTTGGTTGAAAGTTAATACATTTGTTAGCCTTTTTGCTGCAGACGTTATTTTATCCTCGATATCATTGAAGATGTAAGTTGCTGTACTTTAATAACCATCTGAAGACCGAATATTATATTCTGTTGGAGCTTTTAAAAAATATAAAATATTATCCATTGTAATGCCTACTGCCAACAGTAACAAGTCAGAAAATTAGCATTCTCTACTGGAGTGGTAAGATAATCGCTCTTCTTACTTTCGATGAATAACTGGTTCTTACAAATCACTCAATTTAAAACTCTGACGTTGATGCTGAATGATGAAATTAAAGTAAACTATAAAACTACTATTGCGCTATGCAGTATTCCCTTCTTCAATCAATAATGGTTTACGCAATTTTGCACGCCTTATCTTAGTCCCGAATTCAATACATTCAATTTTAGCACGAGCCTTTTCTAATTTATTCTTTTTTCTTTTAGGGCTTACGTGTAACTCTAGTTATTTCTTCATCATCAGTATGATCAATACGATATCATCGTCATCTGTTTGCCTGGATTCCGCAGTATTTGAGGAACGCAAATGATAAATTTTCTTCCGTATTGCATTAAGTTTACGGCGTCGTACATTACTATTTTCAGTATAAATATCATTTTCTGATCGAGAAAAGGTCACCATTTGCTCCTGATGATTGCCATCCCCTAGTCTAGATCGATATGCTGTTTGCATAAGAGTATTTGTTCCATAATTAACGATTTTTGAAACCATTTGCATTACACCAGCAACGCCACGTTTCTTGGCTTGATTAATGTGCTCATCAATTTTTTGTTCGTGACGTTCTAATATAGGGATTAAAAATTTTCTGCATAACTTTGAACTTCCTTTGGTACTGGGTGAAAATAACCAGAGCACGAGAGCAGTTTTAAGCTGATAATAAAATGGAAACCATGAAATAAATATGTCTATAAATGCCTCAACGCAAGTGAAAAGCGCGTAAACAATCCAAAACATCATCCATTCGGTATACTCCTTGACATTTTTGGTGCGCACAACTTTGTAAGAAGCATAAGCCGGATGTAGAGTACCGAAAAATAGTACGACAAGTCTTGAAATCATTGGACTGATCGTTGTTAGTATATTTCCTGATTTGTGCCGCACCGAAATCACTCGAAATTGTAGTTGTTGGCAAAATGTAATTTTCTTTTGCTATCGAAAATAATAATTTTTAATGAATTTCGTTCGTTTTGTTTAATTGATCTATGATGTTTTTACTTTTTCAGTATTCTCTTCTTCTTTTGCACACAGACGATATCATTAAATTAAGTTGTCTATTGAGGTGTAAAAAATAAAATGTTTTATCAATAATCTTTAAAATTTAAATGAAATTCTTCCCGTCAAAATTTTAAAATATTAAAAATAATTCTCAAATCATACGATATTTAAGTTTGATGAAGTTTTCAATTGTTAGACCTGTTGCAAAGAGTAGTAGTAGTAGCAATAGTAGTAGTAGTATTGTCCAAGTTTAACCACTTTACGTTACGTTGCGACCGTACTATGCAAGTGATGTATTGGGAGTATATTGTCTTTTACGCGATGTTGCAATTGTAAAGTCGAAGGGGTATGCAATCATACAATAATAAAATAGCTAATAAAATAGCTACCTTACACAGTAGTGCATGCGTTGAAAGAGAGCAAGTACACAATATATCGAACAATTCTTTGGCTGTAGATGGGATTTAAGTTTATTAAGATCTACCATACACCTCAAATATGGTTTCCTAATAACGGCTTCCTGGTTAACGGTCGGTAGAACTCGTACATATCGAAATGACGTTCAAAAATATTACGAAAACTGTGTTCTTGCATAAAGACGGGATCTTGAATATTGGCTACGTCGGGTAAATCCATTAAGAATATTCTATAAATTTTTTTGATGTCGTCGAAGGCAACATTGAAGCTAAGAACAGCCGTTAGGTCAAATGTATTCAAAATTACTATTCAACTCGTGAAAGAAATATTACACTCGAAAAGTCCTATTGCACGCTATTTAAAGACCTGCCCGATTGAGCATTCAACTATTAGTTATTCTGAAATTCAAAGAATGAAAAAGAAATTTGTAAATTTCTAATTTTAAGCAACGAAAGCTTTTATTCATTTTTATACGAAAAAAAAAAACGTGAAAAAAATCGAAGAAAACATTCACTTGTTCATTAAAATATAATCTTCATTAGCCAAAGATTTGAAGGCGATACGACAACGAGCCTCCATCTACGCGTCAATCTGCTTATCTGTCATTATATAGGAAGTATGTACAGCCACTGAACAAGTTTGAAAATGAGTATAAAAAGTTATATTGATTTGAAAATAAGTGAAATATCTGAAGAAATACGTTATTTGATGCTTTTTTACCATAAAAAAGGTAAAAACAAATGGTAAGTGCTTTGTTTTATTCCGTGCCGGATATTTTGATGTCAAAGATCGCTCTGGTCGGCCAATCACTGAAAAAATCGAAGAGATTATGCAACTGGTGGAGCAAGACCAGCACGCAAGCTATAAGGAAATAGTGGGGGTAAATCAACCATATAGAAGTTTGAAATCATTTGAAAAGAGTAGGGTACAAAAAAATCCTCAAGAATGTACCAAAAAATCACGGCAACCTAGCGTATCAGATAGCAGATAATACTGCAAATTTTTCCCTGTCAAACTATTATTTTCAGCCTTCGCGGCATGATGTTTTTTATCTTGTTAAGGTCTAGACAACATTTTTTCTCATATGCGAGGATAATGAGGATCTTTAGTGATAAAAACTAGTTACGCCAAAATAATATATGCGGAAAACCATAATGCAAGCCAGACAATCTATTAACTTCACTGATAATGAAAAAAATTGATGGCGTGCACTTCATGGGACCAATTGCATGGTACGTATAATAGACTGGATGAAGCCACTATTACTAAAAAATTATCGCGCAGATTGATGCAATTCGGGCGAACATGAAAAATAACGAGATGATGATATGATTAAATAATTTTTCAATTTTTCTGCTCCTTCCTTTAAGGAAACGCTAATAGGTAACTCTTTAATTCTAATTACGACCACGAAAATTGAATGTTATCGTGCAAAACATTTTCTTTCCGAACGTGCTTAAGGAATCTATGTAATATCAGAAAGATAATAAAATTAGTCGTTAGACAATGCTTTGAATGAAATATTTCATGACATTTTTTTTGTTTTTTTTTTTTTCGAAAGCCAAATTTTATTAAAAAATCTGCAAACATTAAGGAACTCTTCCAATACGTTCCGCGATATTAAATGGAATTTTACAGCGATGTTGAATTTGTTAGCATTTTTTTTTTTTTTTAAATATCATGGGCTTAAATTTTGAAATGAAAAAAAAATTTGGAAATAAATTCGATTCGAAATGAAGTCGACAAATTTCACAAAATGATTAGATAAACAGTCCTAAATAAATTTCAACTTAATAATTTGCATGTTGTCTTCTTGTTTTTAAATTAAATATCAATTCTATTAACATTTAAATAAATCCAATATATTTAAAATATATAAATACTTAGAGACGAACAGCTGCTTTTACAAACACATTCATAAAACCAAGAAAGCATAAATACACAAAAATATATAAAAGAAGTTTCTTATATCTCTTTTCTAAGAATGTAATGAAAATGAAACACCAACAATATTTACATATAAAACTTAATATAACACACGAGAATTATGCAAGAGAAAAGCCACGTGAGAATAAACCAAGCTAGCACATAGAGAGAGAAGGAGAGAGAGAGAGCGAAGAAGAAAACAAGAGAGAAGCATGCGCATGCAGTGACATGCTCACATGTAAACAATGCAAATTGAAAGAGTTATCACAAAGAAAATAGAAGAAAAAAAAATGCACATGTTAAGCCGGTTTGTGTAGTATCAACAGCCGGCTAACTAACTCTTGTCATACATACACAAACATTTATGCACATGTACACACACACATGCACGAGCTCACACACAAAATGTATGCATACTAACGTAGACGTTTGCTCTCACTCTCTCTCTGTTTAAAATGTTTGCAGTGAATTAATATCCAAGCAAAACTTACACGTGGGAGGGATGCAGGGATATCTTAAATGCAATGTTTTCTTTAATACAAAATGTTAAAGTTACTCAAAGCTATCCATGGATGAGGGGGTGGCTCAGTAAGGATTTGTTATAGATTGGTAGTTAAGTTTTAATACGTATTGGGAGCTCCGAGTTCTCACATGGTTATAAAAGTTGATTCACATATATAATCATTCACAAAAACATGCTTTTTTATTGTATGTGTGCGAATACTTGCATTCTCGTTCAATATATGGAAAAGTGCTAAAGTTTGTTTAGTGTAAGTTTTGCAACGTTTGTGTAAGGACGTGTTTCGGGCACATAGCGTTAACACAACAAATCAGTTGAGTTAGTTGTGTTTGTTGATTAGAAGACTAAAGTCTTGTATGTGAAAAAGACTCTAAGAATATTTTTATTATATACTTTATGTAACTTCGATACTCCGAAAAAAAAATAAAGAATAAAAAAAAAAACGTTTAAAACTGTTCTGTGTTCAATTAAAGGAAAAATTTTTGTAAGACATGAAAAGCTGTAAAACCGGTTAAAGTAGAAATGATTTTTATATAGAAGTATAACAACACACAAACAAAAAAGAAGCAAATTTTCTCAAAGCAAACTTAATCGTAATCAAAATTTTATAAATAAAAAAAAAAAAAACAAAAAAGAAAAATAAAAATAAAAAACTTCGAAAAGTACTACTCCATCTTAACAAAATGTTTAATAAAACGTAAAATTTTATCCCTCATCATAGCAGTACGGGCGAAAGTGACATTTTACAGAATCACGGAAGTCCGAGTGAGTGGCTTTCCTATCTATTTTTTATTGCTTTTTTTTATGAACTAAAAAAAAAAAAAGTAAAGAAAAAAGTCCGAAATAACAAAACTTCGCTGATGTTGTTGTTTGTCTTCCTTCTATTTTTTGTTTTTGTTTCTTCTCAAGCTTTATCTGAAAAAGTACATGACGACCGAAAATAAAAGAAAAACAAAAATTACAAGAGCAAGCATCATTGCCACCGTCATAAAGTAACACTGGCAGCAGTGGTAGTAACTGTAGAATGAATAAACAGGCAAAGTGTCATTTTTCACTCCCCCGCAAGAACTAAAAAGTTTTGTTTTATTACCGCCGGAAACCGCGAAACAGTATATAAACGAATTTACTACATTACAACTGTGCGTTGCGTCTGCTTGTGTGTAAGAATATTTCGAGTCCAGCTAAGCCTGGCTATATGACTGTGTGTATATGTTTGATATGTTGTCTAGACCAAAACATTTTGTTTTTCTAGACATTCATGGATATATCTCTCACAAATTCTTTTTATTTTATTCCGTTTAGTTAGTTAAGTTTCATAACTTCTTGCCAGTCATTCTGATGTCATTCGCGATTACTCTTCTGTCCACTATCAATGGATGGATATACACTGAATTTGTTATTTGATCAACGTAAAATTCGGAGTAGATTTTGTTATGTATCTCCGTCTTGCTGTTGATCATTATTGAAACAAACGTTCGCGTTCACAACGATTAAGGAACAGAACTGAAAGTTCACACATAACATATTTCTAGTCTGTAAATCTTAAAAAGAAGTCTTAAAAACTAACCTTAGTTCACCACAATCATTAAAAAACTAGAACTGATAGATAATCTCTGAGAAATGTTTATTTGAAATTTGATAGAAGAACTTTTAAAAAAGCAATTTACATAAATGATCGTGGCTAGCGCATACTGATGCCTCCATAATTGCTTAAATATTTTCGATTTCGTTTTTATCTGTTTAATGCGGAGGGTATGAAAGATTCGCCTTAAAGTGAATATACTTTTCTTCCGTTTTTTTTTCCTTTCTGCTATCTAAAGTTCATGTCTTGTTGGTTCATGTCTTGTTGGTTGATTAACATTTTTTGCGTTTTTTTTTTTTTGGTTTTTTTTTTATCTTTTATTTCAATTCTTCTTTTTTATTTCTTCTAATGGTTGGTTGGTTGGTATCCTGGTGTTGATTTAATATAATAACTGTCATCACTTACACCCTATGAGTGTCTACGTTGGGTGCAAATATAAGCTGGCCAACATCATACATAATAATAATTACAAGTAGATTCGTCGGGAAGTTTTTCTATATTTTTTCTTTTTCTATGTTCAGAGTTCGTAAGTTTTCATGTGTGAAACATAAAGTCCATAACATATTAGGGTTCTGCTGGTGAAACAGATTTAATGGTGAAATTAATTCATAATTGAAATTAAGTCATCATAGTCCTAATCTTAATCAAATGCAAATTTTGCGCGAAATAGAGCATTTTTTAACGCAAAATTTGTTATTTTCAATATTTAGAACGGTTTATTATGTGTTCTGCTTGAAAATGCCGCTTTCCCTTCTTCGAAGAAAAATCTTTCTCAATATTTTTAAATTATGTTCTTTGCTGATATAATCTATTCAAAGCAAAAAGGATTCTTTTGTTATTATAATTTTATATGTTTATGTACTTTTGTATCATCGCGTACATTTACAGTTACTAATTTGCAATATTATAATATTTTGGTCTTAATCACAGCAAAGTTTCTTGAATGCTTGCCGTGCAAAGAAACTTATATCAGAAACATATTACATTTTATATGCATTTTGTTTCTCGTTATAAAATTCTAAGCCTTTCGAATCAAAATATACTTATGATAAATGATTACTCAAATACAATTGTGTTGCAGTATGACAATAAAACACGGATGTCTTCCGAGAATAGGCAGTGGCAACCTTTTGATACCTTATGCTTATCGTTTCTTTTTCCTTCCCTTTTATTTTCTTTTTTTTCATTGTCTTTTTTTCTTTTTTTTTTCTTTTGTTCTGTTTCCTTTTGTTTTCTTTTCCTTTCTTCTCTTTTCTTTCTTTTCTTTTCCTTTCTTTTCTTTTCCTTTATTTTATTCTTTTGTTTTTCTTCCCTTCCCTTTTATTTCTTTTCTTTTCTTTTCCTTTTTTCCTCCCCTTTTCTTTTTTCTTCCCTTTTGTATTCTTTTTCTTTTTCTTTTTCTTTTTCTTTTTTTCTTTTCTTTCTTGTCTTTCCTTTCTTTTTTGTCTTTTCTTTTCTTTTTCTCTTTTCTTTTCTTTCCTTTTCTTTTCTTCTCTTTTCTTTTCTTCTCTTTCCTTTCCTTTTCTTTTCTTTCCTTTCCTTTTCTTTTCTTTACTTCTCTTTTCTTATCTTACCTTATCTTTTCTTTTCTTTTCTTTTCTTTTCTTCTCATTTCTTTTCTTTCCTTTCCTTTTCTTCTCTTTTCTTTTCCTTTCTTTCCTTTTCTTTTTTCTTTTCTTTTCTTTTTCTCTTTTCTTTTCTTTTCTTTTCTTTCCTTTTCTTTTCTTTTCTTCTCTTTTCTTTTTTTCTTTTCTTTCCTTTCCTTTTCTTTTCCTTTCTTTTCTTTTCTTTTTCTTTCTTTTCTTTTCTTTTCTTTTCCTTTCTTTTCTTTTCGTTTCTTCTTTTTCTTTCCTTTTCTTTTTTCTTTTCTTTTCTTTTCTTTTCTTTTTTCTTTTCTTTTCTTTCCTTTCCTTTCCTTTTCTTTTCTTTTCTTTCCTTTTCTTTTCTTTTCTTTTCTTTCCTTTCCTTTTCTTTTCTTTTCTTTTCTTTCCTTTTCTTTTCTTTTCTTTCCTTTTCTTTTCTTTTCTTTTTTTCTTTTCTTTTCTTTTGTTTTTTTCTTTTCTTTTCTTCTCTTTTCTTTCCATTCCTTTTCTTTTCTTTTCCTTTCTTTTCTTTTCTTTTTCTTTTTCTTTTTCTTTCTCTTTTCTTTTCTTTTCCTTTCTTTTCTTTTCTTTTCTTTTTTTCTTTCCTTTTCCTTTCTTTTCTTTCCTTTTCTTTTCTTTTCTTTTCTTTTCTTTTCTTTTCTTTTCTTTTCTTTTCTTTTCTTTTCTTTTCTTTTCTTTTCTTTTCTTTTCTTTTCTTTTCTTTTTCTTTCCTTTTCTTTTCTTTTCTTTTCTTTTCTTTTCTTTTCTTTTCTTTTCTTTTCTTTTCTTTTCTTTTCTTCTCTTTTCTTTTCTTTTCTTTTCTTCTCTTTTCTTTTCTTTTCTTTTCTTCCCTTCTCCTTCGTTTTCTTTTCTGTTTGTCTTGTCTCGTCTTGCCTTCTCTCGCCGTCTCTTATCTTCTTGTCTTTTCTACTCTTTTCTTCGTTTCTCTTCCTCTATTTTCTCTTCTTTTCCTTATTATCTTCTATCTTCTCGTATCTTCCCTACTTTCTTTTTCTTTTTTTTTATCTTAGCTTCTTTTTATATCACCTTTATATCTCCGTTACTTCCCTGCATTTGTCCTTTTCTGCTTCCTTTTTATATCTTTGTTTCTACATCGTTTCAAGTTTTTATTTGAATTTTTTTTAGTTCTTTAAGCTTGCTTGTTTTCTCTTTTTTTCACGAAAATTACATATTCATTGTTTTGATCTACTTATTGTTACTCTGTTACGTTTCGAAATGCAACATTCCAACAATTCTTAAATATTCCTAAGCCAAAAAATGTTCTGAATATACTCTCTTGTCTACTTGCACATTCTTTGTTCTTCTCAAAATTGCAAAAATGTACACACTTTTCACGGACGTTATTGGAGCGAGTAAAGCTTACGAATTGTCCGGAAAAGATTGGATCTCTTACAGAATGAAACTTGTATATATTCGTTTCATTTTCGAATTCGCTTCATAATCACATGTACGTCGCAATTTATGCCTAACTAATGCTATTCATATTATTAGAGCCAACCATTCGCACAATCGATCTAGCTTATAGAATATCGGAGAAGAAATTACAATTTTTTCATTTATCTTTTAAAGATGATCGATCATCTTTTATGATAAACAATATAACAAAAATTTAATATATAGTTAAGTAGAACTTTCATTTTTATTTTTTTTTTTTTTTATTTACTTGTGCACAAACCTTCTTTAAAGTTATTTATACTTCTCATATAAAAATAAATAAATAATAATAAAAAATAAGAATTTGAAAAAAAAAAATCAAAATAAAAGAAATGATTAATAAAAGAAAAATCCCAGAGAAAGTGCCGAAAAAAATTCAAGAGTAAAATGTAAACAATTCCAGCCTCCTTGTCTAGACTACCAGACAAAGCTACACAATGCTTTACAAGCAATTTTACAACCAACAAACTATAAACTATACTTACACATACATACATACAGACATACATACATATTCTCTTATATGCACATACAACTCGGAGCACACATATGCATATATTCGTCTATCTCTGATAGTTTGATTTAAACATGTGTTACTATGGTAAAGTTTCCAAAAAAAAAAAAAAAACTAACTACTGTTCTACACAACGGCAAGAACAACAAAAAACTGAAATGGGCAAAAAACA
Organism: Glossina brevipalpis; assembly: GCA_000671755.1. Classification (NCBI taxonomy): domain Eukaryota; kingdom Metazoa; phylum Arthropoda; class Insecta; order Diptera; family Glossinidae; genus Glossina; species Glossina brevipalpis. The sequence continues at coordinate 3,602,866 of KK351021.1, read as the reverse complement.
CAATTTACCAAAAAAAAAAAATCCATTTTCACCCGTAGGCATAGGCATACGCAATATAAAATGAAGGGCAGAAATGAATTTAATCTAATAGAAGTGGACAAGATGGGATAAAGGGCTATTTGCAAACAGATTTCAATATTTATTTCTTCAATGAATTGAATACGAAATCGTTTGAACTATAACTTTGTGAGTACACAACCACTTATAAGCATTTTTATTTCCTTAATTAATTGAAATTGAGATCGAAGCCGTTTTCCAATACATTTTCAATTAGTTTCTAATGATTATGATGACTAATGACGGTTTGGTCGAAATTGAAGTATAATCAATTTATTATTCCAAACCTCACGCATACGAAGCACTTAACACTTAAATAATATTTCTTGTTAACAGCTCTCGCCCTGCGGAAGGAATTCATAGTGCACGCATTTAAAGCCACGATAATCGAACATCATCTTGACTTTTGAGCGACTTTAGCGTGATGTTTTTTAGTTCTGAAACAGCTTTCGTGCGATATTCGGTCGATTTTTTTTTTTTTTCGTATTGATAGTCAGAGACCACATGTCACATCTCACGCTATAAAAGTCATGTCGTGCCAACCAAGTGTGGCTCAAACACTAATAACGTTTATGTTGTGAAATTGGACTTAGATGTCTGTTAGAGTGCTACTATGTTAGAAAAAAAAAATAATTTCTTATATTCAATATAACTGTGAAGTTTAATTTGAATATTAGTCTTAATTGTTGTTTGCCAAGTATTTTTACTTAAGACCCGATATTTATTCATATGAATTCGTTTGAAATGTGATGATTCCATTGGCTTTAGACGCTTAGTTTAATCTTAGAGCTGTGGATATAGGGTTACTATAGCGGCCATCACATCTCCCGTAGTGGGTCCATTTGCTAGAACTTCGTCGAATTTCCATGCAGATATTCTGCTAGCAGTACAAATTTCGGACAGATATTCTACGCAGAGCGTCTTTTTAATTCCACAACTGGCAGCTGACACCTGTTGTAGTCACGGTTCGGAATATAATGCTTCTGAATAATCGTTATTGCTAAGCAAAAGTCACTCTAATAATCATATCGTCCATATATTCCGGATTTCTATCCAATTTTTTGCTATAGATTTTCAATAACCAAGGGAACTATTGTCTCTCTCTCCTGACTGTATATGGAAAAGAAATCTGTAAGGAGATGAAGAGCAGCAACGCATGTTACATTATCAATTTGTAAAAAATTTTGAGAATGATTTGACAAAATAAATTATTTTCAACATTACTTTCGGTTTACCCTTCGTACCAATCATAGATGAAGTCAAGTCAATTTTGTTAACTTAAAGCAAATAAGGACTCTATCACTAAATATTCAGTCGGATCTTTTTATTCCCAAGTTTTTTTGAGAATGAAGTCACTCAAACGATACTTAACTCAATATAACTAAAGCTTTGGATTGTGATTTAATTGCTGCTTGCAAATTTAATACAGCACCCGTTTACATCCAATATCTTAATATGAATCAATTAAAGAAAAATAAAGTGAACAAAGCTGGGAACCGACCGGCTTCATACCTACCTATCATTTTGATATCAATCTTTGCAAAAGTGCTTAAGATGCTTTTCGTGTCGTGTAAAGTCAAAATAGATTGCATACAACGAAACGATCACGTCTGACCTTAAAAAAAAAATCCTAACGAAATTCTATTATTTAAATTAGTCTTATCAAAAGAAAACCGCTACTTCTAGGTCAGGGAACGTACTAAAACCTGCAACGTTAAAGGTATTATTGCTAGGCAACATGACTGGGATGACTATGGTATCTGCTGTTGACTAGTTTAGTTAGTGTATTTTAATTAAGCTACAGATCTTGTCTTTAAGATTAATCTTTATATTGTTAAACTTGATATTGAGTTGAAAAATAAATCGGTACAAGTTATTTTTACGCATAGAAAAGCGAAATGGTACTCACATTCCATACAAAGGTATGTCATTAAGTCTAGTGAGATCTTTTTGAATAAGAAACCGATTTGGAGAAACTTTGAAACCAAGCATAAGACGTGACCTCTTAGGAAACTGTACACTGTCCACTTAGGGTAGACACCAGGTGAGACACAAGTTCAATGCATCTCAGCCGTACTCAAGGCAACTCATCGCTTGTAGGTGAAAATGTCGTAAAGATTTAAGTCTGAGACTCTTCAGAAGAATGAAAACTTCGTCGTCCAACTCAAAGTCATGTATGTCAAAGCTTGAAATTCAATCCTATGAAATACATTTAAAAATTCTAGCGGGGAAAACTTAAAAAAACATCATATGTTATCTTGGTTTATCACAAATAGTGTATAATATCGAAGTCTCAAAATTAGGTTATACGTATAAAATTCGATCAAAACGAAATATGAAATTTTGAATATGAAAATTAACAGAAATTTCTTCTCGATGATTTCGAACTATCAGAATCTATTCCACGTAAACGTTATGATTATTAAAGAGTTAATCAATTCAAAAAATAGATTTCTTTCTCTCCTTCCCCATATCCGTTATATGAATTAATTCAAAGAATAGATTTCTTCCTCTTGTTCCGCATATACGTTGTACGAATCAATTCAAAAAAATAGATTCCTTCCTTTTGTTCCCCATATCTTCATATGAATCAATTCAAAAAATAGATTTCTTCTTCTTTTTCTCCATATCCCCATAATTAATCAATTCAAGAATATATTTTCACCTCTTGTTCCTCATATCCGTTATATGAATCAATTCAAAAAATAGATTTGTTCCCCTTGTTCCCCATATCTTGATATGAATCAGTTTAAATAATAGATTTCTTCCTCTTGTTCCCTATATCCCCATAATTAATCAATTCACAAAATAGATTTCTTCCTCTTTTTCCCCACATCCGTTATCGCTATATGAAGAGATTGCACAATTGTTATTAATATCACGTAAGTTTCTAATAAATTAGCAGAGGGAGTGATTAATCATAAAAAGAAAAACAATTAAGAAAGTTATATTCGGCTGTGCCGAATCTTTTATACCCATCACCCTTATCTTAAAAAAGGGAAAAGGGAAAAGGAAGGATAAACTAATTTGTAATAGGTGGGCTTGGCAATTAAATAAGTTTCAATGTTTCTGCCAAATTTGATGCCGATGTCTTCATTTTTGTAGCCAGGAGACTATTTATCACAGCCATTACATAGAGGGATATATGGACAGATGGATATGCTTAAATCGATTTTAAATTTGATGCTGATTAAGAATATATATATACTGTGTGTGGGGTATCCGAAGTGTCCTTTTGGTAGTTACAAACCAAATGACAAAAAGTGAAACAAATCCTTCACCCTTAGTTGTGGGTATAAAAAGAAATTATTTTTGCCTCGGATTTCGATAATAGAGCCGGAGGGGGTAATTATTTATTTAATTTTAATTAGCAACTTTTTATAGAAGAAAAGATTAATGTAAGGCTTTTTAATTTTTAGTTTTTCCACAATTCATTACAACAATGGAATGCAAACTGTTCGAATATTGCGTCCATTGTATTTTTTTTTTTTTTTTTCTTTTTTTGGGATATTTTAGCTTCTCTTCATTTGTCGAATAAATTAGTTTTAAAACCGTTGTTATTACTGCAATGTTTTCTAATTTTTATTTTCATTTTTATTCTACTTTTTTTAAAAAATTATTTTAGCTTAGTTTGTGTACTAGCACTGTAAACAATTTGCGGTTTAGCTGAGGGCTATAACAGATTCTATGCAGCTTATGTCTACAGTGTAGATAGACACAAGGTTGTTTATAATATGTTTAGCTTTAAAGCCATATAACACAACAGTACAATGCTTACAACTGATGATGGTAATAATGCCAAGATCTAATACTGGCAACCCATCGACCCTTGCATTATATATTAACTTATTTTCATTGTACGTGAGAGTTGAGAGTTTTGTAGAGTTGTGTATGCAAAACTTTGTCTTTTTCTTTCTGTTTTATAGTTCACACTCAAATAGATTTTGTTTTTGTTTATTTACTTATTATTATTATTATTTTTTATTTTTTATTTATTTTTTCTTTTTTGTTAGTTTATTATGATGGAAAAATTTTTTTTGATTTTTATTTTTAGTTTTTCTCAAATTTGTATGAAACATTGAATTGTAAGAGTTTTTTAACTCAATTTTAGCCTTTTTTGTGGCTTAACATTTGCTTTTTTTCTTATTTTTTTATTTATTTTTTTTATTTTTTAAAGCTTTTCACTAAATTCCGCTTTTTTATGCTCTGCTCTGCTCTGTTCTATTCTATGCTATGTTGTGTGCCGTTCTGTTTTGTTTTATACTTCTTTTTTTTTGTTTTTTTTTTTGCAGGGCAAAGAGTTTGAAAAAACTTTGCAATATGTTGTGTGTGTGTGTGTGTGTGTGGTTGTGCGACATTATTCTGGGTCTCCTGGTTTGCCTTCCTATTCGTTTAAGTTCGAAACTAAACTGGTTTGAGTTTTTATTTTGGATTTTTTCTGTAACTCTTTTTTTTTCATTTTTTTTAGAAAATTTTTTTCTCATTTTTTTTTTTTGTCTTTTTGTCTTTTTTTTTGTCTTTTAACTGTTGACTAAAAAGTCAACATCATTTTCGTTCGTTTATTGTTGCTTTGGCTGCTGCAGTTGTTGTTATATAAACTGCTTTGTAAGCTGTGTTTATGCTTGTGCCTGTTTGTACACACAGGCACTCTCATATCTATCTGCACACACATACACATTTACAGTACATATATTTCTATATTGGCTGCCATTGTCAGTGTCATTTGATATGGTCCTTTGGGACATTAGCAAAAGTGTCTAAAGTTGAGCTTTTGTTGTTGTCGTTTAGTTTCAGTTCATTTTTCCTTTTTTTTTCTTTCGTTTTTTTTTTCTTTTTCTTTGTTTTTCACTCTATTGCTTCGCGTTCGTTATTATTATTATTATTATTATTATTGCTGTTGTTGTTGTTATTGTTTTTGTTGGTGCTTTTGTTGCTGGTGCTGTTGTATTGTTTCTCTGTATTCTGAATTTGAAACTATTATGTTGCCTCGAATGTTATTCAGGCAGTGAAACAACTTTATGAAGTTTTATTATTATTATTGTGTGTCCATTAAAATAATGTTTAATGTTTGAAATGAATTTGGTTTCTTGTTGTTGTTGTTGTTGTTGTTGTTGTTGCTGTTGTATAATAAAGAGTCTCAGAAAGAAAAAAAAAACCAAGAATGTAAAACGATTTAATAAATATTTGTGAAGAGATTTGCATTAAAGAATTTCAAATAGAATTAAATTATTGCTAATATTAAGCAGTAATTCTCAGTAGGTTTATGAAAAGGAATTTTTTAACTCTAATGTATTTTCATATTTAGTAAGTAAGTAACTAACTGAGAGAATAACAAGGGATAAGATTGCAAATTTAATACACTTTTTCTGTACTCAAAACTTATAGAATTTTTATATTTCTTCTATATCTTATGGTTTCGATGTGTTTTATGAAGAGCATTTAAAACTAAATGAGGAAAATGTTTCTAGTTTAAGTTTTTATTATTATATTAAACATTATTTGATTTTCTATTGTAATCTCGTTTTGAAATATTCGCAAATAGTGAAGGCATGAAGGTATGAAGGCGTAATAATGCTCATTAAACAACTCTTTCACTTCGATTCGTCTTTTTTTTTACATGTTCCTACGTTTGCCTGTTCTTCATTAGGTGTCAACTGCATCGATTCAAGTGATGATATAGATCTTTTGTGCTTTAAAAATTAATTTTTATAATCTCCCAAATATATATATATATATATATATAACAAACAAACAAAAGAGTTAAAGAATATCATACGGGTTCTTATATACGAAAGAACAAGTCTTAAATTATAGAAAAAAAAAATTTTTTTTTTCAGATTTTTAAAGAACAAAAAAAAATGGAGACATTTCTTGCAAAACAATCCATTCTTTTCTTTTGTTTTTACCTCTCTTACTGGGGGCTCCCAAAGGTGACAATGTTACACTTAGAGCAAAAGACAAAATATTTTTTAAAAATGTGATTAGAAATTTTTTTTTTCAAAATTTATTTTGAAAAAACTTTTCGTGAATCTGAGAAATTTTTTTTTTTTTTTTAACAAGAAATTCTTGGAATCTGTTCATAGAATTGCCAGATTTCACAATTTATTGTGTAAAAGTACACCATACTTACTCAAGAACTTTAATTTGAAGTTAAAGTTAAAATTTCAAGACAATCAGATAAAAATTTATAATACAACATTACGTTCTAATTCGTAACTTTAACTATTTCAGTTATACTTTAACTGAAACTTAAATTTACCTGTAAAACTTCTACGAATTAGTTTCCAACTGCTTCTGCCAATTAAAAAAAAAAGTTAGATAAATTTAACTTTCAGTTAATGGCAAATTTCTACCAATTACCTGCTTATTGGTAGAACAAATAATAGTTAGGTAATATATTAAATAATATATATTAATATATTGTACGTAACTAATAGCGGGTATCAAGTCAATCTGGTATTGAGAGCAATAAAAGGATTGACTGCTCAACCAACAGGAGAGTCCAAGGGCGGTGACAGGTCCGGAAAGATTCTCTGGCATATCAAGGACTGGTATCGAAATCAACTATTAAACTATTAACTATTAAACAGAATGAAATACCAATTGTTTGGAGAAGAATTTGCAACGTCAGACACAGTGTGATGGCTTCGAGTTTAAAAAACTACTGGAATTCGCAAGATGGCTTAAGCTAGAAGGCTAAGAACTTGATTGAGTATTGTAGACTTTTTAGGTTTGTGAAACGGATTGCGCTCGTTCTTTAACAATAACAATGATAATAATCATAATAAGATATTAAAAACAGTTCTTAGAATTGTTTGGAATACCGTTACTTCGTTACACGACTTTAATGTTCAGATATTTTGGGTATTTTAAGCTGCGTTTCTATTTTATCATGTAGGTTAACCGACTATTATGTATGTATCGCATTTGTGTGTTGGGTTTTAAATATTTTATACTATAGTAATAATATGAGTATATATATGGCGGCAGATTCTTGTTTGAACATTAGTCGCATATTTTCTGTGTCGCAGTTGCGTCATAATTTGCTGACATAACACACTAAATTGTGATGTAATATATAGCCTCTTTTTTTTCTACAAAATTCGTCTAAAATGTGATAATCTCTAAGGGTTAAATACGATTCAAAGTGAATATAACTCATTTCCAACTGAGATTTGAATACTATATGCAGGACGCTGTAAAAAGTTTTTCAATGCTTTCAAAAATTAAAATTTTTAAAAAATTTTTTTATTATAAAGGTACCGATGCCTTGCTATCTACAATAATACAAATGTTGTTGAAATTTCTATGCATATCGCTAAAGAATGAAGATAAAGTTAATTTGTTTTACCGTTTGCAACACTCTTACGATATATATATATATATATATACATATATATATAAATCGAAAATAATGAAAAGGTTTAATATCGGCTGTATATTTGTCCAAGCGACAGTCCGTCGGTCTAACACCTGCCGCAAATACTATCACTTAAGCATCTTAGGTAAATATAAGAAAAAATCGTAATCCACCGCGAACCATGCCCATAATTTCCCAAAAACTATACGTTATCATACATAAATCGGCGTAAACATTTGCGAAAATCGTTTGAAATTTTAATGATTAATCATAATTAATTATTTAAGTTAAAGAAAAAAAAAATAGTATAAAACTCTTCAGGACCTAACTCAATATCTTAAATATGAAATTATGATGATATTTTTCAAAATATTATTATAGAGCTTTTCTTATTTTTCAAAATCAAATTCTTATTCTATGAGCCAAAATATCTAAATTTGATTTTCCTTTCTTAAATCTGACAAGTGTTCGAAAATTATATTCGACTGTGCCGAATGTTTTACACCCATCAGCTACAATCTTAAAAAAAGGGGAATAAAGCTAAATTTTAATAAGTGGGCGTGGAAGATTTTTTTTATTTTTATGAAATATTGTGAAAATTTTTACTTTGTAGTCTATGATCACTGACCTGAGAACAGTCAGAAAACAAACATGTTTTCAGCTTATTTTACACTGTAGGCGTGGCCTGCGATCGATTTGGTCTATTCTCAATACCAACCGGCGAGCAAGAAATTACAATGTTTCTGTTTACCAAAGACATTACGCAGATAGACGGACAGATGGACACGCTTAAATCGATTCCAAATTTGATGCCGATAAAGAATATATATATATATATTTGTGGGGTGTCTGAGGTCTGTTTTGGTCATTATAACCAAAATGACAAACGGAATATACCCCTGGGGTGGACATAAAAAAGTCCTCTAAACAAATATTTCCCGCAATAATATTTTATGGTTAACTTTGAAAATTATATAAGTTTGAAAGCCATTTATAGAAATTAGTGTTGTTCTAGCATTTGCGGGAAAAAAAGGAAGAATATTCAAAACTGACCGAATACCTTAATAACCGAAATCTCATCACTAATATCTTGAAGTAATGCTACCATGCTATGTAAGTGTAAAGATTCTCTTTTACATCTCTTAGGTACAGGTTAGTACTACATGGCATGACATGAATATATGAATTTAACAAAATTATTGTAACCTTAAAGTCAGAAAAGTTTTCACGAAGATTTCAAGAAACAATATAAGAGAAGAGTTCTCACGAGAACCGAGTTTGCCAAGCTTGAAAGTAAAAGTGAACTTTAAATGTAAGTAATTAGGTTTTAGGTTGGAATCATGATTTCAACAGATAGGTGAGTGAAATAATCAATACTATTAAATGTCGAGACAAGCTTAAATACTGATTGAAAATGTCTACAGTAGGTGACATCTTTCTCTTACGTGTCATAACTATTAGTGCGAAATGTAAAAAGAGCTGATTTTATAGCATTCTCTTGAGAAATTGAAATGATTTACTTAAGGATTAACTTGAATTTTTTAGTTGAAAAAAAAAAACACTTAATTTGACAATTTTTTTTGGGTTCGAAGGAAAGGTAATCGAATAATAATATTCGAGAAAGTTATTAAGGATGTATTTAAATATTAAAAACAAAAAAAATTGTTTTGAAAAATAATATAAAAAAATGGCAACCCTAGAAAAAATTTAACGAGGCATCTTTAATTTAAAACCTCTACGGCTAGCAATGGAGCTCTTACAAATGTGGATCTTAATCGAATGTCTGCCACTAGTAAAATTTGGACGGAATGATTTTATGAATGATTTCTTTACTAATAGCACATATAGGAACGGAGTATTCTTTGTCCAAATTCATAAATACCTAGCTAGGCTTTGAGAATTTTTAGAATTTAAAATAATATCTACTTTAGATGCTAACATGGAACCCATTGACAACTCTACTAACGTAACATTAACAAATAATTTGAGCTATCAGCCCAGTATTGACGTGTAAAATCGCAAATACTTTATAGGAGATAGTGAAAATTTATATAATTTTTTATATCCGCCACCGAAGCATGACAAAATGTTTGCAAGGATCAGAAGGAAGCTTCAGAAACCCCAAAAAGAATATATATTCTTGATCAACTTTAGAATTAGATCAAATTTAGAATTAATTTCATCATGTCCACCTGTCCGTCTGTGCAACTTCTGTCGTTCTCGTGATCGCAAACATAAAGATATCGGCTTCCAATTTGTCAGAAACATTGGAAGTTCGTACACGCAGGTTGGTGTTGAAAATTGGCCAAATTGGTCGAAAGCGACGTCCCCATCATAACGTAGACTAGGAACACCTCTACTTTTCAGGAAAAGAAAAAGTTGCTTTTCTCTCTTATCTATAAACATCTATAAAAATTTCTACATTTATTGGATTAGCTGTCTTCTAGCATCTGCATTGAAATGGAAACAATTGACCATGCCTACTCGAGATAATAGAGTACTGGAATTTAATTTTTTCCTAAAAACATTTGTAACATTAAGAAAGAAGTTTCAGAAATCTCTTAAAGCGTATATATTTTTGATCAGTATCAAATTCGGAAGCTACCTAGACGTATCCTTTCGTCCGTCTGCCTGCTTATCTGTGTAATGTCTGCGATAACTATTTTCCCTGTGGCAAAAATTAGGATATCTGAATGAAATTTGGCAAAATATTAAAAGTTTTTTCATATACGTTGGTATTGAAAATAGGCCTTATTGGTCCCAGATCACGCAGTACAAGTTACAAGTATAAAATAAGCTGAAAACACTTCTATTTTCTGATTGTTTTGCTAATTACTAGTTAGATAGCACAATAGAAATTTCCATGGTATTCCAAAAAAAAAAAAAAATGCGAAAAATATGCCACACCTATCAATTAAAATGTAGTTTTTATTTTACAATTTTTTTTTTTTTTTTACAGATAAAGGTGGTTGGGTATAAGAGTTTCGATAAAGCAGAACATAATTTTCTTCATTATTTTTGTTGTTGTCTTTTTTCCTTTTAATTTTCATATGCCCGATTTCAATTTAATAATTAATAGCTTTTCAAACTTAAATCAGTTTTTGTCTTACTCAGTTTGCTGTTACTTACTTACTACAAATGTTAATTTGCTTTAAAGATTACATGCGTAACGATTGCCTGGTAAATAAATTAGAATTAGAATTCTGGCGGATTATCAAATCACTGCCATCGTTATAATTCCTTGTATTTCTTTTAATTATAGATTTTCGAATGTGTAAAGGAAACGAACCCTTATAAATTCTTCCAACTTCGAGATTATAGTTTGCATTTTTCTGTATATGTATGTATGTATGTATGTATGTATGTATGTATGTTTGGTTACGAAAGAAATTTTACACATAACTTTGCACATAAATGAAATATATGCGTGTGTGTATGTGTACAATTGTGGTCGTTGCAATATCCTCATAATCTCACATCAATTCTCATAAAACACAAACCGGCAGGAAAAACCAGAGAATATACCAAAAAACAAAAAAAAAAAAAACAAAAATTATTTGAAATATTTTAGAAAATGCCAACGAGAGACAGGTCTGGCAAACATAATTTTTCGTACACACAGCTTATCATATGCATAAGTCTTTGCATGCTTGCATTTGTGTGTGTGTGCGTATGTGTGCCGAAGTATTATAAGAGAAAGAAGAGAGAGAGAGAGAGACACAATTTTAATGCAGAATCCCCTGCCAATTTTATACCCAATGGTGTTATAGTAAATTTTGAATCTTTTCCTAGACTTTTTTTTTTCTTTTTTTGTTTGATTTCTTTCTGTAAAAGTTTAACTTTATTAGAAGAACACAGGCATACTACGTACACATAGTGTGGAATTAATGTGAAAAATATTCCTATGCTCTTATTATTATATAAGTAAGTATAGAGCATGCATGAGAGACTGTTTATGTGTGCATGCAACCGACATGTTTATGCCATCTGTGGAGAGTTTAAATATTCAAAAGATTTTTTTGGTTTGTTGTTTTTTGTTTTTTCTTTCATGTGTTTATATACATATATATATAAAGTCTAAGGATGGGGGTATACTAAATTTTAAGCTCCACTTAGAAAACCTAGACATGTGTATAAAATATACATGTTCTTGATCAAAGTGAAATTCAAAATACTCCGACCGTCGAGTTGTCCGTTCATTGAAATTGTGTTCATAGTGATAAGAATTTGAAAGTAGATAAGCAAAATTGGTATCAAATTACTTAGAATTGCTTTATGAAACTTCACATTGAAAATGGTCAACGTACGAGGTTGTACGAACGAATGTACAAACATTAAAGAAAATCAAAACTGAAGCCAGTATTTTTTTGGAATTTTTATTTTGAAATTAAAAATAAAAATAAAAATAATAATAAAAAAATTTAAAAATATTGCATTCAACTCGTTTTATTTTTTTTTTTTTTTTTTTTTTTTTTTTAAATCAAAATTACTATTGAAAAGTCTAGAAATAGCTTCCAAGGTCTTGTGGTACTCTTTGTTTGAAGACAGCTTGACACCAAATTAACTGTCAGAAGAATCGTATTTAAGTTAATATGAATTTTACAAAATTTGTAAACGAAACATTTCGATCAAGCCGAACTTACAGTTTCAGTGGCATAAAAAGTCGTATTTTGCAAGTGCAAAAGTTTAGCACAATTTTTGATTACAAATCTATCTTTACCTTGAAGTTAGATGCTGTCGATCCACGCTCCGAATCGGTTTCATGCTTTATTTACCTACCAAGTAAAGACCGAATTGTGCACGCCAGATAGCAAGTAACTCTCTTACGCTGAATTTGGGTAAAATATTTAAATCAAGTTCTTTTTATTTATTTTTTTTTTTTTTTTGCTTAACGTGTAAACTTTAACATTATCCACTCAAAAAAAAAATAAAAAAGAAAAACAAAATGATTCTTCATCATATCATTCATTTTTACAAGAGGACATATTTATTTCTACGTGTAAAGTTTGATTTTTGTACTAATTAAGATGGATTAACATTAGATTTTCTAATCGTTTAATCATTTAAATATTTTTTCTACAAACACCGGCAGCAAGCTTCGATTGACAATAGATGGATTGACATCAGAGACAAAACTTACAAATTAGTAGTTTTTAAGCTAATAGAACTGTCAGATGGTATGATGTCAAATACAAAGCCAGTTTGTAAATGATTTTATTGTGCTTTGGTTTTTATTTCAAAATAAAAACAAACGAATTTTCTTGAAAGTTTTGTCTCCAATGACATCTACAATAATGACATAATAGAAATGATGGATTTGATGGATGTAATGGTATGAACTAAGAATGAAATAAAAAGCACTCCTTACAGTGTTGTAATTAAAAATATGTTGCGATCGTGTGCGATATAGATAAAATCGAAAGAGAGTTATATTCGAAAAGAGAGTTATATTCGGCTAAGGCCGAATTTTGTATACTCACCACTTATCCTACCACAGTATGCTAAAGTGGGCTAGAAGGAGTAATAAGTAAAAAAAGCCAAAAAAAAAGAACCGAAAAACAAAATAAAAGTTCGATCACTTATAACTTGATAAGATCTTGCCCGATTTTTCCCATTTTTGAAAATGAATAGAATTATAGGGGCTTTCTTAAAATAGATTTAAAAAATTTTAATTTTCTATTCTTCATAACTTATTAGCGAAATAATAAGTAAAAATACCCAAATTTTTGTTTACAACAAACAGAAGTGCTTTCAATTTACGTTTTACTGTGGGCGTGTATTATAACCGATTTAGACCATTTTCAATACTAATCTGTATGCAGGAACTCTCAATATCTCTGCCAAATTTGAAGCTGATATCTTGATTTTTACGGCCAAGAGAAGAGTTACATATGGACAGATGGAAAGACGGACGTGTTTAAATCAATGCTAAATTTAAGGCTGATGATTTAAACTATCGATACCTTAATTCTTGCGTAAAGTAGAACGTCGAAATAGGTAGAAAAACACACATAGACAGACAGACATGGTTAAATTAATTCAGAATTTGACGCTGATCAAGAATTTATCTAATTTATAGAGTTTTTAAAGTTTGTTTTTGTTTATTGTAAATATTATAGGAAAATAAGTTCAACCTCAACCTTCGTTGGTGGGTGCAAAAAAAAAAAAAAAAAAAAAAAAAGAAAACAATTTTCATATAAAGACAGATTTCATTGAAATGTATGTTTCATATGCGATCATTTCCGGTACTCTTTTACTCTGGATTAAGTAACATACTCTTAGAGAAGTGCTAAAGGAAGTCATGTCAAATAAAAATTCACAAAATACTACTAAACGTTGCGAACAAAAGGCTTATCAAAGAAACATTTTATGTAAAAACTATTAAAAAAATGGTTTTTTTTTTTTATCTAGGTTTCCTTGTAATGTAATAAATGGCAAAAAAAAAAAAAAAGATTTCAAATATATTATGTATGCTGCTGTTTCTATTTATTTAGTAAACACGCATTAAAACTATCAAAAACTACTGAAATAAATTCAATTTAACTCAGAGAGAATTGAAATTGAAAATTTAATCAAGTGTAAAATTTACATACACACACAAACACACATGTAGGAGTACATAGATATATGCACAGCAATACATACATGCATACATGCATATAATATATATATATATATAGACGTTCATCGACAGTTATAAGTGTAGGTTTAGTATCAGCAATATATTATCTAATATACTCCACCACTAACAACTATAACAACAACACGAAGAATATTTAATTAATCTCACAATGGCAACCCTTTTTGACCCAGCAATAACCACAAAAATATGCTTAGATCTGTATGCTAGTAAGAATCTGCAATTTTACCAATGAAGGGGCACTAACAACAACAACAACAAAAAACAACAACAAAAACAACAACAATTATGCGAAAATCAAAACAGCAAATAAACATAAGAGAAATCAAATAGAAACTATAATTGTATGCGTTTATATGTATGTATAGATGCATGTAAACGTTCATGTGTATGTGTATGTGTACAGATATTCTAAACTAAACACAAATAAATACCCGGTGCACACATTTACATAAATACATTAAAGAGAAGATTCGCTTTTCTTTTTTTTTTTTTTTTTTTTTTTAGAAAATAAAATCAACAACAATAACACCAACAAGAACAAATGCAGCAGCATCAGCGGTCGCAGCGACAGCAATAACAATTTACTCTTCTAAACATGTTTTACAATTTTACCACAACTATAATGCTGATGTTGCCAACGTTTTACGAAATGATAGTTGCTGTTGCTGTTGCTGTTACTTATGATGTTGCCTGCCTGTTTGCTTGTCTGTCTGTCTACTTTATCTGCTGCCTTACTGCCTGCCTGCCTGCCTGCCTGCCCGCCTGTTATGTGCTATTGCTCGCTTAATAGTTGTTTAGCTGCTAGCATAACTACTAGCTATCGACCATTTAGTATAGGATGGAAATATATAAAAATTTCTACTTTTGTGTGTACATACGTGTGTTTGTGTTTGTGTAAGTGTGTGCTTGCGCATGTTGTCCAAGTATGCATTTATGTTTGCCTGAGTTTATGTGTATTAGAAAGATTTACAGGAATTGCGAACGCACACACACACACACTTGCATGCTTGCATACATATACACAAAGGCGCATATTCACATGAACGTAACTTATTTAGTGGCATATTTGCTTAAAGTTAATGGCCAAGCCAGCAACTAACAAAAATAGAAAGGGAGAGAGAAGGACACAGTATTGTTGTTGTAATTCAAAAGTCAGAAGAAGAGTTTTTTGTTCTACATTATTTATTTATTTATTTTTTATATTATTTTTTATATACATATATATATATACATTTTTTTTTCTAATTATCCGCTTTTTTTAATCTTGACGCTCTCTCACTCTAAAGCGTTGATCGTATAATCTTTAATTCTTGTCTTAGGAATTTTCTGATATAAAAAAAAAAAATTTTAATATTTCTCTATCGCCTCCGGTAAGACCGTATAGGATAATAAAAGTGTATTTAACATCTCATGCGTCCATTCTACCATAATTGAAAGCATAAATAAAATAAATTTTGAAATAAAATAAAATAAAATAAATTTTGAAATAAAATTTATTTTATTTTGTAATAAATTTTGAAATAAAATTTATTTTATTTTGAATAAAATTTATTTTCAATTTTTTTGGAAATACTTCTTACACCGTTACACCGTCTAAATGAGTTTAAGAATAATATGCCCTTCGTCTATCAAGATGCAGAGCCATTCACTTACGGTATTTAAGTCAAAAATTCGACAAAAGGAAAACAGAAATATTTTCTTTTGTCTACAAATACATTCAGTAGGGGCGAAGAAAAAAGTAAAACATATTTTTCTAGAACATAACAATTATTCACGATATATTTATGGAATTGAAAATTATCCTTAATCCTAAGGTTCTATCCTTTTTTTTTTGTTTTTTGAATTTATTACAAAAATGCCTGCCTATCCTGCTATATTGATTTTACAGGATTTTTTTTTTTATATAAAAACTAAGATGAGAATAGTGTTGTTGTATTTATAATGAATTGTTTGTCGATAATATTGCGTTATATTAGGCAAAGCATTTGTTGGTGGCCTAGCACAAGGGACAATGCAACACTTGCACATTGGCTGCATGCTACGAGACACCTCAGCCAATACATTTTGTATGGTCAGTTGTCGCCACAGAACAATCTTTAGCAGGATGGTTGGTTGATTGGTTACTATTCTGTGCTTTATTTTTTTCGTTCTCTCTCTCAACTGATAATAACCTTTAGTAAGCTTTAGCATTTTCTTTTCTCTTTTAAATCCTATCATCATTTCAAAAACATTCTTCTAATTGATCTTCACGATCAGGCGCATACAAAAGGTTTCTCGCACCACCTACAGTTATATACATCAATATTTAAGGAAGCAACTTTGATCGATGACAAATTAGCTAATCTTGTAATTTAGATGATCGTATAACGTTTGAATTAATTGGAAATAAGATAAAATGTCCCTTTTAATCAAATAAGAAAAGATATAAGAGAAAAGAAAAGAGAAGAAAAAAAAACAAAGAAATAATTAAAAAAAAAAAAATAAATATTTGAGGAATTTTTTAAAAGAATCCCTTTTAAATTATGTTTGATTTTTGCCGAAAATACGAGCCTTATCATGTCTCTAAACATTAATCAACTGATTCATATTTCTCCTATCGTATCAATGAATGTGTGTGTAGACTTATCTCTCAAGACAGTATGTTAGGAGAATTTGCAAGCTATCCGTTGAAAAGTATAATGATATTTTTTTTTGTATATAACATAATCTAAAAAATATTAAGCCTTTTTAAAATTGAAATCAAACTTCTTCATACTAATGTTCCTAGCGGGTTAGAGGTCTTTCTTGCTTGTCTAACATTTAGAAGAGATCCATTTTAAAAGCTTCTATAAAATTCTAACTGATAGAGTAAGAAAAAAAAAAAAAAAGAAGAAGAAAAACAAAACAAAGCAAAGATATTATTTTTATTATTATTTATTTTATTATTATTGTTATGAATTTAGTTTAATTTAATGTACAAAGCATCTTCGTATTTTTCTTTTCATATATAAGAGATGACGAAAGCAAAAGACTACCATCTAGTCTTAAGACTAAAGATTATTTGAAATATTTGTTCAGTACTTGCGTAGCTTCCATGTCAAATAGTGATAACAACTACTACTACTACTACTACTACTACTACTACTTTAATGAAAGAAGATTTTTCACATAATCCTATTAAAATATATTGTTTTAAATATGTATTCATTTTAATGACAAGAACAAAGTGATTCGTGATGCGGTCGGTAATAATGCAAGCATCGGAAACTTTCAAAAATCTTTTCTCTTAAAATATAATTTAACAACAATTAGTGCATAAATGTCCTTAAAATTCAAGCATTTAAAGAGTATATATATATATATATATATATATATAGTAAGTATAAGTAAGTAAGTTATACAATTACTATATATATATGATAGACATTGTATTGTTTGGGTGCATTTGTGATACAAAAACTCAATTGCAAAACATCGCATTACTTTACATCAGTCAGTCAGATAGATAGACAGACAGACAGACAGACAAAAAAGTAGAAAAAAGCAGAAAATATCTCTCATAATTTGTATCATATAGTTGCGTTGTCTTTCTTATTTTTGTAGACAAATATTTTCAGAATGTAAGTAGGTTTACAAACATAAAAACTATAAATAAAATAGAGAAAAAAAAATTTTTTTTTTTTGAAAAAAAAATATATGTGAAGTCAGTCAGTCTCTCTCTTGTAAGTTAAGTGAAATTTAAAAAATTACGATACTGATAAAAGTTAAAGAAGTAAGAAAACACTTAAGAACTAAAGCTGAATGAATAGTTAGTTGGTTTGGTTGTCATTATTATTATATTATTATTGTTGTTGTTGTTGTTGTTGTTGTTGTTAGAGTGTTAGACACATATATGCAAAGTCAACCAAGTGTAAGCAAACGTTATATATGTTCTTTTAGCTACTGTTTACATACTCAAGTATATATAAAACTTTAAGATAAGCAAATGGATTTTATGTTGTGCGGCACATAAGCACTTATTTGTTTCCTACGTCTACGTATTTGTAAAATCCCATCAAATATGCTTTTTACCAGGTTTTTTTTTTCTTTTCTCTTACTACTACTACTACTACTACTACAACTATTATTATTACTACTGCTACTAATACTCTTACAACTAACTCTCTTATGTTAAGTATAAAATTTTTCATTTCTAACTAAACTATTATAAGAGACGTTAAATGCATTAACAAATTCTAAAATATCTCGAAGGGCATTAATTTCGAAAAAATTATTACATTTTAAGAAAATAAATAATAATAATAATAATAATGATATAGGAAAAACAATAATTTGAATCTACCGCGTCCAATAAATTGATGTAAGAATCAAAAAAATTTTTCGGAATCATTTTTTCAAAGAATATTATTCGCTTATTCGCTTATTATCCGTTATGGATTACAGACAATTGGCTACAATATTTTTTTTTTTTTTTGTTTATTATTAAAAACCCTTTTCCTGGAATTTTTAACTGAATTTTGTTCAGTGAATGGAACTAAGTGACCAGAGCCAAAAGTTTATTCTTCTCTATTGTTACGTTTTCAAGAATTCTTATAAGACTATTTTGAAATCTTACGCTAGTCAAGAATGCGTGTATTCCATAGAGTCCTTAATACGGATTATAGTGAATAAGAAAAAAAAAAAAAAATATTATATAAAAATTCTGAAATAACTCCTTATTAGGTCTTTAAAAAGACGGTGTTAGAATTTCCGTTATTTTCTCATGTAAAAGTATTATTTTTAAGTTTAGTTACTCAACAGTATAATTCTTGTGTTTCTAGAAAGTGCGTACAATATAGTTTTTTGAGAGCTACGAGATAAACTGAGTCCATCAAATGAAAGTAACGTTACTGCTCGTTTGTAATTCAAAAGAAAGTTTAACTAATAGTTCATAAGTGTTGACATGATACTGTGTCCAAAGTTGCAAGATACTATGATTCATATCAGACAAACTCTTAACTCTCTAATGACGAGAATAAATTTAAATATTCTTGTTGGTCCTCCTTTTATGAGGATTAGCTTGGCCTAATATATTATGAGTTGCTTCAAGCAAACGAAACCATCACTTGAAGGGGATGAAATCATGATAGCATTACATCTATAAGTGATACCACAAAAATCCAGTAGTTTCCGTTAAATTTTACATAATTTAAGAACAGCAGATAACGCAATTAGATTGGAATCGTCCGTTGGTGTTTGAAATTTTGTTAAAATAAATTTGTAACATTTTTAAGTCATATAATTAGCGGGAAAACGTCATTCTTTACGAAGTATTTTTGTTTCCAAAGGATGCTTTTTGAATCGCTTAACTTTGTAGTACTAATGACATCTAAGCCTATTTTAACGCATGAATGGAAAAATGACAGTCTGTAGACGGTTAAAAAATAAAACATCGTGACATTATTCAATCCAAAGCGTTTTGAAAATACGCTAAACTACTAACAAATTGCACTTATTTTGCAGTATCACTTCGATCATCGTGATAAAACTTCATAGGTTTGAGAAAAAATTCGTATTGTTTATGGTTAAAACCAAAAATTACCAAATGGCTTGATAGTATCTGCTCCGAAAATTTCGAAAATAAAAATGTGGGAATTTATAGTGAAACATTCAGAATTGACTAATAGGAAACATATCGTTTCCCATTTTTACAATGCTAAGATCTTACGCATTTTTGATGACCCGTTGCAAATAGAGAGAACTTGGCTGGGAATTCTTAATGAATCTACCACGTATAGCGCGCAGTTTGCTTCATTCGATTACCATTTGTTTCGCTCTATGCAAAATTTTCTTAATAATATAAAACCGATTTCAAAAGAGGTCTGTACAAAACTTTTGCTTTAGTTTCTCATCTATAAATCTTAATAGTTCTACGGTGCTATCATAATAGTTTTAACAGAAAGATGACAGAACGTTACCGATCAAAATAGCATTAGTTTGGGTTTATTTAAAATTAAAAAAAAAAAAGTTTGAAATGTGATGCAAAAATGCTATGAACTTTTTAGCTGACGTAATGTATAATATAATAATAAATCAATATACAAAATTCTACATGTAAGTATACATATAATAGATGAACAAATTTGTCTTCGCCGTTTTCCAATAGATGCCGTATATGATGGTGAAAATAAACAGATGTAGACGTTATGCTTAGGCATTTGTCAATAAAATCTCAACGGAACTTTAGACGATTTGTGTCCGCATCATAAAGTTATTCACAATTGCAAATTTCACTTTACGAGTCAAATTCTTACCACTTACGAGAAACTTTACTTTTGCTGCTTAATATGAAGTATGATGCTGCTAAATCCTTACGAGAGAGGCATGGTCCCACCGTTGATATCTTTGCAAAAAAAAAAAAAAAAAAAAACTAACGGCGGAGATAAAGTTGTTTACCTAATATATACGTAAGCACGTATTATATTGTACATGTATACAGATAGAGGTAGATAATATAATAAGTTTGGAAATAGTAAGAATTCAAATTCAAATATTATATACATTAGCAATCAAGGCAGCTAAAGTAATCATTTATAAACGTAATAAATAAGAATAGGATCAATAGGGTAAATAAGTCATAAAAGTGATCCGCTCCAATTCAAAATATGGACCCAAATATGTCAGCGTACTAAGTTTCCGTGAAATGCTTCAAAAATTTACGGTCCGTTGCTTGAACACAAAAGTATACCGATACCGACAGACATCTGACAAACAGACAGATATGATTAAAAAATTTTTATAATATAAAATAAAATCTTAATGTATTGAAAAAATAGAGCGTTGCTTATTAAAATATTTTATTTTGAAGCTGCAATTAATTAAGGAAACGTTAAGCGGTAAGCCTCGCGAACATAATTTCAAGAAAAACGCAAATCTGAATTTTGATTGTGCTTAGAAGTACTTTCATAACTAAGTATTCGTATCCACATTATCAAATTTAATTTTGTTTAAATTTCGACAATTCAAAATCGACCGATCGATCGGTCTTGATAATGCTTTCGTGATCGTAATGCAAGTACTGAAGACTATTTATTCATTTTGTAATTTGGTTTGTAACTCCTGGAAGGAAACTTTTCGGAGATCCCACAAAGTATATATATATTCTCGATCAGCGTCAAATTTGGAATTGATTTAAGCATGTCTTTCCGTCTGTCTGTATAATGTCTGTGGTGGTCATTCTGGCCACGTAAATAAAGATATCGGGTTCAAATTTGACTAAAACATTGGAAGTTCTTTCACATACGATTCTATTGAAAAATGAGCCAAATCGATCGCAGACCATGCCTACAGTATAAGTTGAAAGCACTATGTTTTCTGACTGTTTTGCTCAGTACTCATAGACTACAAAATAACAATATCCACGGTATTCCATAAAAATAGAAACAATCTGCCACGCCCGTCAATTACAATTTATATTTTCCTCTGTTTTTAAATTAAAGGTGGTGGGTACAAAACACTCGGCACGTCCGAATATAATGAATAATTTGATTGATCAAGTTTCCATCAGTGAAACGCGCATAACACATCGACCTATTTATGAAGCGAATAATTACTAACTATGAAAAATGATTTAAATACGAGAACATCGTCCAAGAAGATTTTGATTAAAGAAAGATGGAATCACCATAAGCGATTTCTAACTCAGAATTGAGCAAACATAAAATTTTGTTGTGTATGCAGAGGAGTTGGAGAGGAATCGTGTATTATTAGGTTATGCAAGCTGAATAAACGGTTGATTGTAATGTTTCCTTTCACCAATTAACCGAATTATAAAAAGGATTTGCTTTTCATCGTGATAACTCACCACTGAGAGTTAGACTGGCAAGTTTTCTTTCATCGATCATATAATCCGAATCTCGCCGTGTTCAATTACTATTTGTGTCGTTCTCGCCAAAAGTTTCTTAAAAGAAAATTAAACAAAGAAATGAAAACTATTTTATTAAGAAATCCATCTACTGTTTTAGGTATTTTCGATAAATTCATAATTATTATAAAGATGTTATTGCAGCAAATGACTTAAACCAGTTACTATTCAAAATGAATTCAAGTCCTCGATAGTATAGTGGTTAGTATCCCCGCCTGTCACGCGGGAGACCGGGGTTCAATTCCCCGTCGGGGAGCTTTTGACGAGGGGATGTCGCAAAATGTTTTTTTTTGATTATTCTAATGAACATCAATGTAATGAATCACTTGAATGAAGGAGGGAGGGAGGGAACAAGGATGGATGTTGATGAACATTATTCTTCTTCTATTGATGGCGATACAATGATTTCTCTAGCAATTTATACATTTCAAAATTCGTTTAGTTATTTTTCATTGTCTCTGGTAAATCTGTGGCTACTTGGGATTAAATCATCCGCCAAATAGTTCGGATGTTCGCCAAAGCAACTTTTTTAAGATTATGATTAACATTTAGTTTCTTTTTGACTTTACTTTCTTGTGATAGAAAGTGCATCTTGTAAATTTTTATACCTACCACCGAAATTGAGGGTTATATTTCATTTAGTCATTTTGTTTGTTATGACCACAAGTAAACTTCAGAGAGATCCCACAAAGCATATATGTATATTCTTGATCAGCATCAAATTTGGAATCGATTTAAACATGTCCGTATGTCCATATGTCTGTGTGATGTCTGTGGTGGTAAACATTCTCCTGGCCGCAAAAATAAAGAAATCGGGTTCAAATTTGGCAAAAACATTGGAAGTTCTTTCACATACGTTGCTATTGAAAAATGGGCCAAATCGATCACAGCACACGCCTACAGTATAAGCTGAAAGCACGTCTGTTTTCTGGCTGTGTTCCACTGTATTCCAGAAAATAGAAAAAATCTGCCACGTCCGCCTATTAAAATTTAGTTTTCCCCCCTTTTCATAAGGTAAAGGTAGTGGATATAAAAAATTCTGCACAGCCGAATACTTCTTACTTGTTAAGAATTCAACTTTTCCGACCTATAGTTTGAACAGTTACGTTAAAAGAATTTATTGAAAATGATATTCGGCAAAGCGAGTTCTACTGAAAGATCCCACTTATTCATAGCATTTATTCGTTTGACATTGACTAAATATTAGTATTCTAAATGTGATTAAAAAAAAAAAAAAAAAAAATTCTAAAATGACTTTTGATTAATCAACTGAGGTGTTGACCATGATTTCGTCTTTCTTGCTGCGGTTATGGATGCTGCATGTGTGTGTGTGTGTGTGGTAATTACACAAATAACCACAACGCATTTTGTCTTTTAATGAACTTTTGATGTAATAATAATATGAAAGATTTTCGAGTTTTTTTGTATTAAAACAAAATTTTTTTTCTTTTTCTTTTTTTTCTTCTCTTTTCCGTTTCTTTTTCAGATACAATTTGTACGACTGAACATAATTTCGAAGTGAATATGAAAAGAAACTTTGTTTGATTGATTGCAGTGATTGAAACAAAATTGCAAATTAATCGATAAAAATGTCAATTAAAGGAAAACATACATTAGATGGTGAACAAATGCATGAACGATTGAATAAATGAATGAATGAATAAATAATTGAACAAATATAAAACATAAAATGAATAATAAATTGTTCGCATGGACAATTGCTAAAGCGATAAGATAGCAACAGACAATATAAAGAGAAAAAAGAAAGAGAGAAAGAGAGAGAGAGAGAGAGAGAGAGAGAGAGAGAAAGAAAAAGAAATGAATAAAAATTATCGAAAAGTTGTATAACCAACCAAGAAAACCAGTGCATGACTGCAAAAAAATTATACGAAAACGATATCAATGCTTAGGAAAGATAAATAAATTATATATATTAAACAAAAAGAAAAAAAAGAAAAAAAAATCAAACAGAAAATTGATTGACAGTGTCTGACTGAGTGGTAAACGTATAGACGAACGTCACATAAATTTATCAGAGTTAAAGAATTGATAATAAAGCGAACCGAATAAGTATTAGTTCACAAACGTACTTACATCCCAGCCGTGTACGAATAAATTTAAATAAAAAAAAAAAAAAAAAAATCGTAATAATTAAAGAATAGTATACGGAATGTGTCGATAAAAAGAGTGTTTTGAGCTAAAGCAAAATATAATAAAGAAAAATTAATACGCGCGCACTTGATTACGCAGAGGAGGAGAGTGCAAGAAATATATGTAAATTTATAAGCACATACATATATAAATATATGTAAGCAAAAAAAAAAAAAAAATACGATCAAAGCAAATTATTAAGAAAATGTGAAATATTTGAGATTTATTATCAAAAAAAAAAAAAGAAAGAAAAAAAGTGAAAAAAGAATTTTAAATGAGAAATCGTTTAAACTCAAATATGCGGTGGTTTTCTTATGCTTTTCCTGTTACATCGGATAAGTATTTCTTATAAAATGTTCATTTATGTTTGTGTGTATGCGTGCACTCTGGAAAAGTGAATAAAGAGTGTTATAAATTCAAATTACAAGCTTCCGTAATCGTTTTAACGGAAACGTAGCCATATTTGGCAAAGAAACCACTACTTTTAAGCCCACCATCCACTACCACTACAATCACTGCTACTTTACATACACTATGTAATCAACGAGACAGCCGAGAACACTGCCAGCCAAAGAGCGAAACAATCAAACAAACAGCTAACCAACGAACTAACCCCAACCAACCAAACAACTAAGCAAACGGCCAACCCGCCAAGCAGACAATCAGCCAACCAGTCATCAGTGTCAATTTTACGACAAACAAATGCACAAAACTAACAACCGAATAAATAGACAAATAACAACAACAAGAACAACAACGACAACAACAACAGCAGCAACAATAATAATAATAACAACAACAAAAAACATCAACTCTATTATAATAGACTTGTGAAAATTTGCTTAAGCAAAAAAACAAAACAAAAAAAAAATACTCAACAATCTCGAGTAAACAAAACATTCTTTGAAAAAGTTTTTTTGTTTTTGTTTTTTTTTTCGTTGTTACTGATTTCGTTCGTTTTATATCCTTTATTATTATTTTGTTTTTATTTTTGTTTTAACTATTCTATATATATATATATATATATATTTTTTTTTGGTTTTCGCATTTATTACACTTGTCGCGCGCGCTTCGCAACGATCTCATCTTTTTTTTTCGCTTTGGTATGAGCTTATGCTCTGCCTGGTGGTGGTGGTGGCGGTGCTGGTGATGGTTGATGGTGTTAGTAACAGCAACAAGCTTCAGTTTAAGCCAGCCAACGCGCCAGAAAGCAATAGATATAATTGCGGAAATTGTTTACAATTTGTTGATGATTGCAAATTACTTTTGCTGCCTGTGCCATGCCAAGCAGCAGTTAACAAAAACACAACACACATCAACAACGATACAACAGCATACTAACCATAAAATAACTGCTACAGATTTATTGTAGTTTCTATAAACTCGCACAGATGGAATAAGGAATTCAACAACTAATAACAAAAACAACAATAATAACAAGAACAACAACAACAACAATAGCAACAGCAAAAGCAACAGCAATATTTATACGTACTCGTACACACCATCTAGCAGCACACATCTTTATCGTTACGTCACTTTATGCTATTCATTCACTTCATTGCATGCATAAAGTTGAGCTACTGTGTATGTATATCTATGTGCGTGTGTGTATGTGTGCATACTAAACTTACGAGAGGAGGCCACATCGTCGTCAGTATATATTGCAAGAAATGAAATCAAATTACGATTTTATACTGATTTTATTTATTATTGGGATTATACACCGAGATACACACTCCAATGCCAACAATTAAATTAAGGGTAAATTTTATTGTTTTGCTTCACATTTCCAAATTTTTATCATGCATTATTATATATTGTATAAGAAATATTTATTGCATATATATTTCACTTATAAACAGCAAAAAAAAAAAAAAAAAAAAATTATTCGTAATTTTTGGTTTGTAATTAAACAGCTTTTCTTTCCTTTCCTCTCTCTCTCTCTCTCTCTCTCTTTAAGGATCAACCTATATATAATAACTACGTTAAAAAGAAAACGTAGTTAATAACATTCTATTAAAAATCGTTTTTATATATACATGTAAGCTTAATTATATTATAAAGAGAGAAAATTGTGTGTTTTCCGATTTCTTACCACAATTAGTAGAATTTACGTTTCCAAAAACCCCAATAAGCCGATAAGTATCTTGAATTTTTTAAATTCTATTATAAGATGAATATTTGGCAAAGATTAGCAGCATGCATGAATCATACAAAATAGCTCGTATAAGCTGATTTCGCTTTGGGAAAGGCCAGTAGTAAAAAATAATAAAATGAAGGAATTAAGATCGAAACGGTGAGATCTGGTAAAGAATTATATTTTATATAAGGCTAGAGTGTAAGGTTTGATATTTGATATTTTATATCTCTCTCTCTAAAAAAAAAAGAGAAAAATATATAGTTGGTATACCCGGTATATTGAATACGTATTTCAAAAATATTTCAAAATGGCAAAGTAGAACACAAGTACTAATACTAATATGTTGAGTAAATGTACTCTGGAGTTAATATGCGGATCTAGTGAATATATTGCGGTCATTTTGAATAGGTAAATCAAATTTCTTATTGTTTCTAGCAACATATAAAAAAGTGGCTTCTAATTAGTTATGTATTAGAAGAATGTGTAGTTTATGGACAAGATTCTCTTACAAGCTATTTAGAGTGGATATTTCAATAATAGGATATGCAAAGAATAGACAAAATAATATGAACATCTGACGTTATAAAAGGTTTCACAATTACAGCCCTAACTAAGAATATTAGTTTTGTGGATTTGTCGTTCTGTACAGTTTTTTTTTTTTTATTTTTTATTTTTTTTTGTAAAATCCAGTACTCAAGTACGTGTTAAGTTCTGCTGTCACTTTTGTCACAGCCTATTTCATATTTCCATATTTCAAACTCTTCCTTATATATACCATTATATACAATCGACATATTTGTGGTTATAATGTCTTACGGATGGATGGCGGGACAACAAAATTACTTATACAATTTAAGAGAGATTCTGGCTTATTTAATTGTATATTATTCCATTCTATTGAGAAGAATATGATATGTACACATTTATCTATGTATTCAGGATATAATGATGCATTCAAATATTTTTGAAATAAGTTAAATGATGAAATAGAAAGAGATAGAAATATGGTAAATAATGCAAATACAAATACAAATACAAATTTAATTTAGCAATTACGAGCTTATTACGAATATGAAGAAACATTATATTATAATATGCAAGAGAAAATTATGTAGAGAGATTTGTGTGTGTCTTCCTAATAAGTAAAATAAATGGCTGGTAAATCATTAATTGAAGTCAGTCCAATAATCAATTTAATCGATGATTCACTTAAGGCATTCACACAGTATTGCATTCTATTGTATCGGATTGTATTGTGCAAATGCTTGTATGTACGTGACCGCGGCAAGAGTTTCTTATGCCAACATTAGATAAGATGTGGCTACATCTTAAGTATGGTACCCAGCATAGTGTGTGGGATTTTGCAAGCAAATGACTCTGAAGGTATCTTGCGCAGTGACTTATGCAGAGAAGAAAACACATGAATACATTAAGGAATAAATATCATTCACTTTTGGATTTGATGCACAACATATTATTTAATACCATTCGGAATGTATCTATCATAAAGTTACTAGTTAATAGAAACTCCTGAGGAGGAGAAAAAAAAAGTTTCAAAAAATGTTTAAAAAAAAAAAAAAAAAGAATAGAGAGACATATTAGATGACCGATCTTATTTGGAAAGTTCAACATCACTTACTACAGATATGCTTTGAAACTGGTAATGCAGCTCATAAGAATGAAGAGAAAAGACTTTTCAAGGATGTACGATGAGTTAACATAGAACTATTTATAGACATTTCAACGTTCTTTCCATTGATTATTTTCTATAGACGAAAACAAAAAAGAATTATTACAACAGGAGTTTGCAGGACAGTGAATTTGTACTTGTGAATACATCTGTACGTATTGCGGTCAGCACAAAAACAGGATCTTAGGGTTGCATTCGAGAATTCTAACATATTTTTGAACTGATTTTTAGAAACAAAAAAGGAAATAAGTTTAGTAAAATTATTTATATAATAATAAGAAGTGCGGAGGCAACGTTATGGGAGACGTTTATAGGAGGTTATCAGGAAGTGAGAGAGAAAGAGAAGGAGAGAGAGAGAGAGAGAGAGAGAGAGAGAGATGTTGCTTCGAGAGAAAAGTAATAATAATAAATACTTTAAAGTGCAAGATAGTGTACAAGACTGTGTTCCGAGTGCCGGTTTATTAGATCACAGCGTACAGCATAATTAGTTGGAGGAACATTTGATCAGACGCATTATGCAATACTTGTATTGGAATAAAAAAAAAATCTTTGGGCAATATTCAAGGACCGTTCAAGGGCAGTTCAAGGGCAAATTTAGATTTTATAGTTCTGACAAATAATCATCATGAAGAGAATCTAGAGAATTAATTATACGATATTTATATAAAAATTTATTAAATAATTAAAAGTCAAAATTTAGACAAAGATAAAGAGAGAAGTGCTAGCAGGAAGTAAGTTATAGGAAGTAAATTAGTTATGTCAGAAGATAAATAGCGAGGTATCTCAAAATAAATAAAAATTGTTTATTTTCGTCGAATAAGTTGAGTATGGAGTATCTTCTGAATCGTAAAGTGTTTGTAGAAAAGAGGTTTCAATGAATAAACCTGTCTGCTATCACTTACATAACTGATGTCTCAATTCCATATAAAAAAACATCTTATATCTTTTGATTAGACTTGAAGTCTAATAATCTAAAATTATCGTTAAAAATATATGACAAAATTGCATGACAAGTTATTGATAATAAATTGAAATAATATTATAAGTCGAAAAGTTGCGGCCTAAAGCCAACCAATCTTTAGATAATTAGAATATATTATCATAACTAAAGTCTTGATTAGTGAACTCGTAACGCTTCGCAATATATACATCAAATGTTTCTTTTATATGTACCAATATATGTATATTTTATTCTATAAGTCACATATAACACATGTGTCAGAAACATACGATGATAATACGCTGAGCTATCAAGTTGACTAACTAGGACATATTGCGTTTGATTTGTTTTGCTCATGCAATTTTCGCTAATAATAATAAATAAAAAAAAAATATATGGTTTTTCTTAGTTCTAATTGTATGTGATATCTTATTAAGTGATTTTAGTAAAAATTTGATTCATAGATTGACAAGCCGACACAGTTATCACTTGAGATATCAATAAGCAAAAAAAAAAAAAAAAAAAAAAAAAAAAAAACATCAGCCTAACCATCCTCTAATTCTTAATAAATTCTTTCATTTCATTTTATAATTCGGTATTAAAAGATATTTAGCCTCAATATTATTATATAAAGCGTTGGCTAATCTCGTATGTATTGATTTTGACTAATGCCCTAGTTAGTGAACTCGTAATACGACATACTTTGTCAGGTGTTTCATTTATATTTATATGTATGCGTAAATATATATAGTTTTTGTTATAAGGCACATTAGACAAAATGAAACAATTGACATAATATTCTGAATTACAAGTTAATTAACTAAGATATACGATTAATGCAGTTTTTTTTTTTTTAAAGATTTTCTTTGTTCTTCTTTTACGTATTAAGCATTTTCATGTGTGTCAACCGGAGTTGCTGTTTTTGGGCTTCTCTTAAAGTAATCTTAAATAATATTTATTTTGCGTAAATTCTTTTACTGATTAGCACAGATAGAATTTCAACAAAAGTATTTAATTGACACACATTTGCATTGAAATTTACTTGAAAAGCAAAGCTACAGATCTAAGAACAATAAATTTCAGTTCATTTGAATCAATCAATATCTTTATCTCTGTGTATGTCCTGTAATGACGTTTTCCTTTTCTTTTTTTTTTTGTTATGTTTTATAAAAAATATTTAATTATTTTTTTTACCAAATTTTAGAAAGAATTCGTTATGTTATCAAGCTTTGAAGTCACGATAAATGTGAGCTTACAAGGAGAGTAAGAACAAAACTCCTTTTTGTTAATCTAGCTTAGTTAGTGAACTCATAATGCGGTATCAGTTGTCTATTGTTTCCTTCAAATGTACATCAAAATGTATCTTTTTTCAGTTTAAGTCACATACGTGCCACTGCGAAAGAGGCGACATTCAACATATATATCACAAGTTATAAGTTTACTAACTGAAGCAATAAGGTTCTTATATATTTGCCGTTTTTTTAGATCTTCTATGGATTCATTTTTTTATTTTTTTTATTTTTTTGTTCGAGAGAACAATTATTTAAGATTTTCTCTTAAGCATGGCAAAGCTTAAACCAAAATCTTAAATTTTCAAAATATAAAATAAAATTCAAATTCTATATAACTAGGTAAAGTTGACCAAAGACATCCCGCTCGATCCCGCAACTGCTTTCTCGTCTCCAATTAAAAGTTAAGAATTTAATAAGAACTAGAAATCTTAATTCTAGAATAACATCGTTTTGTAAAAGTCTTAATTGGTAGGTAATCTCAAACGTGATATAATGTAGTTGGCATTTAGTGCAAAACAATTTTGCCAAAAAAACTTTTTGTTCTTCACTTATTTTTTGTTATAAAATATCAAAATTTATTTTATATTAAAACCTTAATATGGTACAAAGTCCAAAAAGTAGGCAATAAATGTATTTTTATTTGTTTGACAACTTTTTTGGATCAATTTTCATTTAAAAAAGTGCTAAACATTAGACATATTTGCCGTAGAAAGGTGTACCCTTATATAGGCTGGAGGGTCCCAAAAATAGATTCATGTGATTCAAATTTGGTCAAGTAATTTTTATAATTATTATTAAATATCAAGTTTTATCATAAAGGTTCACTTCTTTGTAAGTACTTTCCGGCTTTCATACGTAGCTGGCGCTAACGGCGCACGTAATTGTCATATCGGGGCTATATGTATAAAGTTGTGGTTGTTTTACAGCTTCAAGGTCTCTCAACTAAATAAATAATTGTAACATCAACATATATCGCAATAGAATTAGTGTCTTAATATAACCCGATCAGTCTTGAATTTTTTTTCTCTTTAAATTTTGTGTTATTTGTTTTGTCATGCAAGTGATTGAGAAACTGCATTTAATGTATCATCAATGGGAAGAGTGGTCAAAAAATTTGAATAAACTGGGTCGATTATAGATAGTAAGTTTCCTTTGCGTCGACGTATTGTTTAGTCCTTTAGAGTTTTAATAAATCCCGCCATCTGCTTAGGTTCGGACCATCATACTATATTTGGCATTCTGAACTGTTCGCCGAAAACTATGTGATTCTGCAAATTGGCTCATATTCGTACAGCTTATGTTAAGACGTTTCCACTACCCTTTCTGCAAGAATCGGCGTCCGAAACTCTCATATTTTTGAAGTTGTACCTGAGGGAGCTATGACCCATATAAAAGCCCGTGACCGATCGCAGGCCCCTTTTTCGTAGTTCTACTAGCTTGTGCGCTGTATCGGACGATTTGATAAATCTTTTTGCTTGCCGTTATCCCTCACTATGCTTCCAGTCGTTAGCTCATTTTTTCTGTACCTATTGCGATACCAGCCTTTTAATGTGGCTCCCTGGCGATTACAGAAATTTTCTCATGGTTTCTCGGGCTCCCTATTGGCTAAACAGTCGGTCCTTTCGCTACCTTCAACTAAAATTTCTGTTATATTATGATGAATATGAAGTGAAGAAGAATAGTAAGGTTTTTGATAAAAGAATTTAATTCTTACAAAATTCCAAATCCCGGTATCTTATGACGAAAATAAGTAGATAAAGAATTGTTTTAGACTAAGTAGTAGAAATCGGGTATTTAATAGTCCATCCTGTCCGATTAATATATTTTAGCTTTCTTCCCAATATCTTAAGTATTGTATATATTGAACCTAATGGATTTATTAGGAATTAAAAGACAACCGTAAAAAATCAAATTATGAAACCTTAAAATTGATTTCCCTCTCTTAATTGGATTGGGCGTCTGTTTGGTTCTTTTATTTATATAGGAGGTATGAACTGAGTGAATCTCAAAAAGGAAGTCAACTATTTGATTTCTTATGATATATGAGAAACAAAGGAGATAATACAATATTTAAGTTATGTGGCCATTGGATTCATATTCATATGTAATGGAATTCTTTTGAATATGACTTTGAACTGGAGAGACGTGAAATGAAAAAAAATTTCAAAAAAAAAAAAAAAAATGTAAAAAATCTTTTCTATTAGTGGTTCGTAAATTTCTATACCTATCACCACATTTTGTCAATCTGTTAACAACATCCAGAAGGAAGCTTTGGAGATTTTCTATCCATCTGTCCATCTATTTATTTGCTTATGTGTATAATGTTCGCTCTAAGAATTTTCCGAAAATTGGAAAAATCGGTCAAAGCTCACACCTACAGCATAATATCAATTGAAATTATGCCTGTTTTCTAGATGTTTTTTTCACTAATCATATTAAAACTACGCAATAAAAAATTCCCATAGTATTTTCCATAAAAGTAAAGAAAAAAAAATATGCCACGCCTACCAAATATTATAGAGAATGGAAATTTTTGTTTTTTTGTTCGAGCTTTCTCTTTAGATAAAGATCCAGCACACAGACGAATATAATTCCTTTACTAATATGTTTTTAGTGCT
This sequence comes from Glossina brevipalpis, assembly GCA_000671755.1. Classification (NCBI taxonomy): domain Eukaryota; kingdom Metazoa; phylum Arthropoda; class Insecta; order Diptera; family Glossinidae; genus Glossina; species Glossina brevipalpis. The sequence continues at coordinate 3,570,090 of KK351021.1, read as the reverse complement.
ATACTCTTATCTATTAAGGTGATATTTACTGGTGGCAATTAGCTTTAGGCTTAAATATTAAATTGTAAATTTAATTAATAAGAAGATTCAATAAATAAAAGGATTTTTTAATAATAATAAAAACAAAAGCAAACAAAAACAAAACAAAGAGAAAAACAACTTTTACATATAAATGAACGATAGGCTTACTCTTCAATATATGTGAATAAATTATTTACTAAAGAGAAAGAAAAATAACTCTGTAGGCGTTTAACTACCGTTGTTTAAATGTTTGCGGCATTTAAGTGCAAGGAGGAAAAACCTTTTACGCCAACGTACAAACGGTTTTATTGATACTTTTAGTGTCAAATTAATTTATCTATGTATACATATCTATATATGTATATCTGTATATATATTTCTATATATATCTGTATACATATCTGTATATATCTACACATATATATGTATAACTGAATATATAAACATTTTTTTTTTTTTTTGGAAATTTCAATGGGCGGACTTTTTGACTACCTGCCATGTTTTCAAGTGGGTTTTCAACTGCAGTTTTGTTAATAGAAAAATCATCACTTATTCATGCTTTAAAGTATATGGCTGCGAAAGATTTTTTTTTTTTATCAAGAAAGAAGGACTAAATTCATTGACTATATGTATATATATATATATTATATATATTTATGTATATATATATTTAGGTCAACAATTTTATAATGTTCTTCGACAGTTTGTTTTTTTTTCTTTTTTCTTTTTATTATTATGGCCAATTTGTTTAACGACTAATTAAGACCCTCGAGAATTTGTTTATGAATAATCTCTGATTCGAAAGGTTCATCATTCATGTATAATCAGGCGAATGACAAAAAAAGGGAAAAAAGAGAAAACGAAAATATTACAAATCATGATATCATCAGCAATGTCATCACCGCTGTCATAATGAATTAACTCTTTATGCAGTGCATCGATATAATAAACGTATTAAATGAATGCCAGTTATCAACAATTCCATAAGCACCGATAGATAGATCGTCTAGCCAAATGTAAGGGACGGACAACATATTATGAATGAATTTTTATTTCAATTTTTTTCCTTTGTTCTTTGGCTATAAAGAAAAAAATTCCGTTTTATTACTAGAGATTAAAAGAAAAAAATACAAAAAAAAAAAGAAAAAAAGAAGAATTATAAAGTGAAAGAAGAAAAAATGAATGAGCTGGCTGAGCACACCCGTCACATAAATAATAAAAATTAAAATAAAATCATGCAAAACAAATAATAATAATAAAGAAAAGAAAGAGAGAGAAAACAAAAAAAAAAACAAAACAAAACAAAAAAATGCAAAGAAAATGAAGAAAAAAGCGCCGACAGAATAATTTGCCATTGCAGTCATAATTAAGACAGAGTTTAATGCGAATTGCAATTATTGCACAATGAAAATGCAGTCAGCAATGAGCAGCCGACAACTAGCAACTAACAGCAAGCAGCAAAATGCAAACAGCAAGCAATTGCAATTCTCTTGCTTCTCAAACTCCCAAATGAGTACGATGCTAGGCGCTGATGACGCTGCACAATTATATTAAATGTTTGTCGTAAGAACGAATGAAAAAGCCTTACATTTATTACAAAACTATTATGAAAATCTCATCTCGTGAATGACAAGAAGACGAGAAACAGAAAAGGGAAGGAAATGAAGGAAGAAAAGGAAGAAAGGGAAAAAGGGTAACGCATCTTCTTTAAGTTAAGGGGGAGTAAGTAAGTGAGTGAGTGAGTGAATGTATGTAAAGAAATATCTTTATAAAGATATTATTCAGTTTGTTTTTCTGCTTAAGCTACTGTGAAATATAAGGAAATTTGTAATCATTCAAAAGATTTCATTTTACGCACATGTGCAACAAATTTCCATTTAAATCTATTCCTATGCACGTTAACAAAAGGGAAAACGTAATTGAATTTGAATGCATATGTTTGCATAAGAAGTTCATTGATTTCATTTCATTTGAAATACATCGAACGTATACATATCATATAATGGTCATTAAGTTCCAGGATTAGGTACGAACGAAATTTAATATTTCTATAGTGGAGTAATGGGAATTACTCCAACAATTCTCTAACATACCGATGCCTGTTCTCTTTTTTTTTATACAATGCTCTTTAGCCAACAATCTACTAGAGGCTGGATTTGGGGAACAGGATGAGATAACAATTCGAACTGCAATACATACAATATATACAAGCATCAGGAAGACGTATGATGATATTCTTGGTCTATTGTTAATAAGTATTATCACTGTCGGCATCTTTGGTATTCGTACAAACTCATTTCAAACTCATTTCAACAAAATACCGAAAAATGTTGGTTTTTGAACGGAGAATAGTTGTCGTAACAGTTTTCAAATTAATGTCGAGTTTGAATCATATTTTTTTCATAAAAATAATACAAAATACGAATTTTTCCATTGTTTTGAAAATTTAAAATGTTCGAAATTATATTTAGACAAATATTACTTGACGGTTCAATAAGTTTTGAAAATAATAAGCATTTTTTTTTTCTTTTTTGTAAAAATCTATATTGTTCCGAGATTTTTTGATCGAAATTGCATATCATGTAATCAATATATTCTACACATAACATAGAGTTGCGCGCTTTTGAAATTATTTTTTGAAATAATTTCTCTGCCAACAATACATCACCATATCAGGCATATTCAATTTTTCATGGTGTTTGTGATGCAACTGCACACAACTGCACTAGCATTCGGCAGTAAGCATTATTCTCGATAAGTCATCATATTACATCTTATTAATATTTTTATAGCATTCATTATAAGCGATTATTATGAAAGAAATTAATGCTTCATATTGCATTGGAAGAAAATACAAAACTACTACTAATACTACGTATGATAACCCCAAAAGTTGTAGTCTAAAGTCCCGATTTTTTCATATGATCTTCGATTGAAGTGAAAAAGATTGTTTCCTAAATCAGCCTGAATTATATTTAATCGTGTTATGACTCAAACTTGGAACGCAGGTGCTCATCATCTTGAGTAAATTCTCTTCTTTTTTGAAAATAATTGACTAAACGTTTTATGTTGCGCTTCATGACACAATATTTTGCTTCCTAAAGGTGAACCATCAAAATGATGATGATTATTGAATTGTGTGAGTGTGCTTATCAAATTAGCGAAAACATAAAAGTCATATTCTTGGCCAAAATGATTAAGATAAGATTAGCTGTGACAGTACGATAACATTTGAGCAAATTCGTTTTCGAAAAGAGATACCACGTAATTAATGAATATTAGATGTTAAGAAATCTATAATTTCTAAGAAATCTTAACTGATTCGAAACAAATTCATAATTATTAAAAATTTTGTTAGTTTGATTATTTAATTAGAGGAAATTTTTGAATTAAATTTGTAACAAAATAGGTCATTCAGTCGGTATGACTTAAGCTAGATTCACTTTTGATTAGACCGATCAATTCAGAATCATTTTCTGGATCGATTTAAGTTCGCCTATTTATTGATCTCTTTACGGTTTCTTTATTTTGCATTCAACTTATATGTATCGCAATTTCTAAGATATTTTGACTAAACTCGGCTTAACCGTATTGAAAATTGATTAAATTGAACCATTTTTCTGATCACTCCTTATATAACGACGGATTTTGAAAAAGTTGTTATATAAAAAAGATTTCTTAATAAAAATCGCTAACTAATCATATTCCAATATACTAAATCGCACTTGCGTTCCAAGTTTGAGTAATAACGCAAATTGGAAGATGCGATTGAATACATTCAGTCTGATTTAGAGGAAACAATTTTTTTCTCCTACATTTTTTGAGTGTTTTTTTCCTATAATGATCGATTTTAGGAAATATGAGCGAAAAGATTTAATTTTTGATATTTTACAGTCAAAGTTGTTTCGTAATCTGACATAAAAATATGAACTGTACCAGAATTTCGCTGAACTTTAGTTCACGTCCTAGTTCCTGTTCCATATAAGGGTTCTTAAGAGCTTTTAGTGTATAACTTACATCATAGCTTCATTTACGATGTCTTAAAGTAATACAAAATATATTAAATTTAATTATTACTTTTTCACTTCATTGAAAAGTATCAATTAATCTCAGATAAAGTTTTATTTTTAGCGAGTTGAAATCATCTTTTCCATCACTAAATATACGAATAAGTCTCCGCCGTTTTTTGTCAAAAATTGGGGATTTGTTCGCAAAGAAATTTACATTACATTTTATTCAAAATATTATTCTTCACTAGCTGCTACTTCTTCCATCTTCACGTTCACTAGATGCTATTTCTTTCATCTTGTCTTTCACCAGCAGCTACTTCTTCCATCTTGTCTTCCACCACCTGTTACTTCATCCATCTTGTCCGTCATTAGCTGCCACTTCTTCCACATTGTCTTCCACCAGCTGCTACTTCGTCCATTTTGCCCTTCACTAGATGCTACTTGCTCGATCTTGAGCTTCATTAGCTACTATTCCTTCCATCTTGTCCTCCACCAACAGCTACTTCTTCCATCTTGTCTTCCACCACCTGTTACTTCATCCATCTTGTCCGTCACAAGTAATTGATTTTAACGAATTTTAATCAGAACGAGTAATGTTCACTGATAACAGCGTGGGAATCAACACATTCCAACTTAGTACAACTGTAGTTTCTTGGGAGTATTCTGTTATATGGGGTCGAGTTTGGTTTCGCTGAAAATTCATGATGTCATGGCTTTCAATTTTACATGTCAAATTTATCAGTTAATATTGATCGCATTTCCACCGTTCCCACTCCTAATCAATTAGGGCCACCATGGATATTCAGCTTTATTGTCCATCTTAATGACTTGCCTAGTGCCTGCAGAATGGCTAGTTGTGCTTTGGATATCCTAACATAACCATTGTTCAATCAAGCGGTATTATCTTTACAATTAAGTGGAAAAACTAAAATATCCCGCAAATGAAGCTTATTCGCCACAAAACTCGACATTTACGCACGAAAAAAAGAGATGTCATATTGATACAGACTGATTTATATTTTAAGGTTATGTTGCTACTAAATGGCCAAACTTACAATATTACGCTTTATATTTAACATATTTCAAGAAAATTTTCTCGTTGAGCCATATAATAATGAATAGTGATAGAATGATTTGCCGCAAATACCTGAATTAATCGGAAATTTGGAAAATTTTGATAACAAAGACTATGTATGTATGTATGTATGTATTTTATTAAGTCATTGTTCGGAGTATTTTTAAATGTTCAAAACTGCATAACAAAATTACTCTAAATCATAAATTTTTATGCATAATTTTTATAGAGAAATGTATTCTACTTCTACTCATAACATTGTTACAAAAAAGATTTTATGTTTTTAGAAAAATTTCCCGAAAACATTGCATCATACTTATGTTTTATAGTTTTGAAATGTCAAACATAGCAAATGATAATTTTTGTTTTTAAATTGGAAATGAAAATGGAATTCGAAATCGAACAAAATTGCTTCAAATATATATATATATATATATATATATATATATATACATACGTAGAATTCCTTTATTAAAAAATAAAAAAAGGAAAAAAGCCCATTAACTTCCCCCTTCATCCGTTCTCATATATATATATATATATATAATTAACCATAAATGCCAACGGAAAGTATGGAAAATTTGTTAAAGACCTAAAGTGCATACAAAAAGGCGTTTGGTTACATATTCCATATAGCAAATGCATTTCTTTTACTGCAATCTGTACGAAAATATTTCTCATGTCCGCCCGTACAGGTAATCCAAGCGCACAATGTTAAAATGTATTTTTGTTTTTTTTTTAAAGCGAGCGAAGCAAAAGGCAAAACAGAACACAGCTTTGTGTACATATTTCAAAATCATCATGAAATACAGTAAATACGACAAACAGCAAACTGATGGTGGCGGAGACCACAACGATGACGACAACATTTCATTGTGACAATGACAACTCACATATTTGACGTGTATGCCAAAAAGCATTTAAGAATTTTGAAACATTTGTCGATTTCAATAAAAAGTTCAACAACAAAATGCAAAGAAAACATAAAAAACCGAAAGAGCGAAAAAGCGAAAAAAAAAATAAAAAACAAAACATAAAACAGCGACTTTGTCCCAACGGCCAAGCATATAAAAATATGCAAGCATGCAAGCACAGCCCATGCATATATACATACGCTGTGGCATCTTTTCATTCCATCAGCCGGTATGCATAAACTTTTCAGGGATCATTCAAGTCCATCCCAGTCAGTCAATTCGACTAAAGTCAGGTTTTTATTGTAGATCCGTTTGTGTTGTTGTTTTTACTTACAAATGCCTATGCGCCCATAAGTTTGTGTGTAATTTCGACAAGTACCGTTTATCCATGAGCACTTTGTTTTCATCAAGGGATCGCTTTTCGTGGTTGTTGTTGTTTCGTATTTCTTTTCTCATTTTTTTTTGTTTTTTTATTTATATTTTTGTTTATTTATTTATTTTTTTTTTTTGTTTTTCAAAAAAGTTTTCTGTTAAATCAACAAAACTTGATTTTATTTTTACGCTTATTTATGCGCATTTCAACGCAATGATGCTGCAAATAACAAATGACAGCCACCGCAACGAGGTAAAAAATAAAAAAAAACAAAAAAAAAAAAAATAAATCAAAAACAAAGAAAAACATACTAAACCGATAACAGTATAAGTGAACACACATGTGCACCACATATCTACATGGTGCAATGCCACCACATGCACACGCAAAGCAAAGCAAAGCAAAGCAATGCAATGCAAAGCCAAGAGAAAGCCAAATTTTTAAGCTTATTATGCGACAGCATGAACTTGTGAACTTTTATAGCATAACTCACATGCATGCACTTTATATGCGTTTACTTTTATATACATATATATATATGTGTGTTTGTGCGTATGTGTGTGTGTGTGTACGTAACGACAACTTAAGAGAGTAATGCGTTCAACCAGACATTCTATGAGATTAACTTTGGCGGAGAGTTCAAATTTGTTCTTTTTAAATTTTGCTGTCTCTTTCTTTCTCTGTCTCTGGCTGCGTTTCTCTCGCTCTCTCTCTCTCTCTCTCTCTCTTCTAGTAGATTTTCACTTAAAATGTCTACCTTACATATTCAGACTTTTCATTTAAATTCCATTATCTAGAGCCAAAGCTTATTATTGCTTATACAGAGGGTATCTAAAGTTCGTTCATTTAGAACAGTTTTCGTCTCGTTTGTTCGTCTTTTTTTTCATTCTTTTTTTTTTTTTTTGTACGGTGTTTGCTCAAAAATTTACTGTTGCTTAGATTACCGTCCACCCAAACAGACAATCAAACAAGCAAGCAGCCAACTAGTCAGTCAATGCATCATTCTCATCATCATCATCATCATCGTCATTGTCATCATTATGATCACCATCATCATCATCATCATCATTATCGTTATTAGTATTAGTTGCATCATCTCTGTGGCAAAGGAGGAAAAAAAAAAGGAAAGAAAAGAGAACTACATTGATACGACGTTGCGTCGTATGAGCAGAATTTTGAAATGTTTGTACATGTGTTCCTCTGTTGCAGTACATCTATGCATTTGCAACCTTGCTTATGGCCAAAAACTGGACACCTAACTCAATGGAACTTTACATTTCTTACCTCTTGCTGTGCCGAGCGGTATGTTACAGTTATTGCGTTTTTTCTTTCTTTTTTCTTCTTCTTCTTCTTTTTATTTTTGCACACATTTATCATTTTGAGCGTATGCTGCGGGATGTGATTTGCAGTCTGTACCAAGCTGAATATAAAACAACAATACCAACTAAAGTAATGCATTTTACAAATTGCATAATTGTCTACACTGGAAAAATAATGAAATATTCAGAGAAAATCCAAAAGTGATCAGTTTTTATTTATTTCAAATTTTCATGAACTCTATGCTTCACAATCATTAAGAATATGAATCAAAATTTCAATACATTTTTCTATGCATGCATGGGGGCGTTCGTTCTCTTTTGATAGACTTTAATATCGTGTTTTCGTCTTTCGTTCCACGCGATCGTCAGCCGATTAAAATGTTTGCAATAAGAAAAACTACTGGAAATAAACTTTAGTTAAAGTTATAAAAGTATAAATTGGAAGAGCAAATTGAAACATTACCAGTTGGGGAAGGGCGAACTGACACCCCAAAGCCACATTATCTAATATAACTCTTCAGTTATCAAGGTCATAAAATAATAAAAATCATGATTTCTTGTCATCATATCATTTTTTGACAAGAATTTTTAATTAGACGAGGATGAAGACATAGGGGAGGAGGGTTTAAACAATAAAAACTAGTTCCATCCCATCCATATTTCAGATGTTCGTTTAGCGTAAACAAATATCATTTTTGATCGATGCTTGTCGAGAAGTAATTTAATGAAATTAAAATTTTTTCAAAAAAAAAAAAAAGAAAAAAATGATTTATATAAAGAGAATGAACGTAAAAATGTTTCGAGCGAAACTATTTTCAATAAGCTTCGTCCATATGGACCAGCCCACGTATAACTGTACAAAATTTCATGCAATTATCTCGAAAATTGTGATCAGTCGTTTAAATACAAAGTATATAGACAGATATTAGATAAACAGATATCCCTATAAATCATTTTGATTAGAATCGTATAACAAAAGCTCTATCTCCAGGTTTTTACATAGTTTTGATCAAATTTAATATGTCTTGTATCATAAAACGATGTAGAGCATAACAAAAAAAAGGTTTTAGTTTAATTTTTATGATAATTACACAAATAAGAAAGTTATGTTCTGCTGTACCGAATCTTTTATATCCACTACTCTTATCTTAAAAAAGGGGAAACAACTAAATTGTAATAGGTGAGCGTGGCAGTAAAAGAACTTCCAATGTTTCTGCCAAATTTGATTCCGATATCTTCATTTTTGCAGCTAGGAGAATGTTTACCACAGACATTAGATAGCTAAGCAGCCAGACGGATGGACAGACGTATCAACGGATACCTCTAGGTGGATTTCGAATTCCATACTGATCAAGAATATATGCACTTTATGGGTCTTCTGAAGAATGTTTCTTAAGATCACAAACGTTTCTACAAAAAAATTTAATTTCAATATTCTATTATATCGAATGGGCGTGGTCGATCCTTACCGTTTTTGCACAGAGGCTACTAAATTTGAAGTCGATATCTTCATTTTTGCGGCCAGGAAAATGTTTACGACAGATATTACGCAGACGAACAGATGGACCGACGGACATACTTAAATCGATTCTAAATTTTATGCTAATCAAGAATATATATGTTTTGTGGGGTCTCCGAAGGTAACTCTCCTCCTTTTGGTAACTACGAACCAAATGACAAAATGAAATATACCCTTAGCCGTCGGTGATGGGTATAAAAAAAATCTTTAAATTTTCATTCACGCTATTATGAACATAATAATTCACTTTTATTTAAAGTCGATCTGAAAACTGCATTAAAAAAACTCCTTACCATGATGTAATTAAGCTTCTTATATGAAACAAAAAGGCAGGCAATTTAGCAGAAGGTCAGGCAGGACATATGAACGGGTTATCCATCGTTATAGGTCATCTGAAATGATGGGTGGTAAGTAAAATGAGATTATAACGAAATTATATTCGTTTGTGGTCGAAAGTGATCGAAAATTGAAAAAATGGCATTTCTTTACTCTATAATATGAAATGGGCGTGATTGATTGTTGACATTACCGCATAGGTCCGTAGAACACGTGGCCCACTCTCTAATTTAAATAGTTCGAAAAATGTTTTTTCAGATAATAGCATAAATAAGCACAATATCGAGATGAGCATTAGAAAATAGAAAAAACATTTTTCCTCAAACGTACCAGCAACTTTCTCAATTTGAATCAGAAAAATGTTACATTATCATTAGCTACTTCTTTCTCATCAAAGAGTTTTTACGCTCGAAAAATTTAGGAAAAGCAAAAATTCTTCTTTCTATAGAAGAAGATGGAAACGTTTGGTTTAGTTTTACACCAACAAAAAAAAGAAGGGGGAAAATTTGTTTGGGGACCATAGATATTTTAGTGAAATGGTTTTAACATCAGAAAAAGGATCGTAGATTACTTTGTAGACAAAACATAAAGATTATTTAAACACTTAGTGATACTTCGTTCGCTTCAGAGAAGAAATGGTTGAATGAAGAAGAAATCGGGCACTTTGCTGCTAACGTTGCTTACAATCGCGTAGTTAACGGCTTTCGAGTTCGCCTACAAAGGCCTATGAAAAGTATCATACTTGATAGTAACTGTTAACGTAAACGGGCTTTATTGGACTGTGGCCGAACGAAAATTTAACATAATTTTATAATCCTTTCGAAAGAGATGATCGATGTAATTTCCTTTAAAATTTTAAAACTAAATTTATTTGTAAGTATCTATAATGAATGCGCTTATATAGTTACCCATTGAGATTTATTAGAAGAAGGAAAACATTGGAATTTAGTAAAAAAGGATCGAACGAAAAATGCAACACTGCAAAGAAACGACTAGTCCTTGTGAATATCATAATTTAAATTACGTTGAAAAACTTTTCATAAAAAAAACTAAAATTTTTAATTGTAAACCTAGTTAGTATAATAGGTGTACAAATTGAAAGTTTTCTTGAAAATATATTTATTATTAAGATTAATAATCAAAATATTTGCTATCACAATCTATGGTATTTTCCGATTTATTAAATAAATGATGAATGGTCCCGGGATTATGAAACGCTTCTCTCATAATTATGATTGTATCGATCGATGAACTACTAGTGGTAATTAAAAGGAGTTAGATTTGGAGAATAATCGAATAATCGTAATGAGTTCCCACCCCAGGTTAAAGATTATTTCCTGGATTACATTTTCTGCGTACACACACAAAAGGACGTATGCGAATGTTTATCGTTTTTAACTAAACTAAAATTGTATTTGAGAGAAATCTCGTAAATCACTTAAATCATCATTACATTTCACTTTTACAATTATTTCATTTTGTACCTAAGAGAGTGAATAAAACTGATTCAATTAACAAATACAATAGTCAATCATATCTTATTATAATCATGTTATAACGTTACAAAAATAAACTAGTTTTGTTCTCTCTCTCTCTCTCATCTCGTTGTAGAATATATCGTATAAAAGTTTAAAGAGAGCGGTTATCTTGTTTTAATCTCTCGATTCTCTTTCTTTTTTCGAGATATTCATTAAATAAAAAAGGAATTAAAATGTCATAGAAAGAAATTAGAAAATAAGAAAATAAGCGCGTGGTTTGGTGGTGTTTGTGTTGCGGCGTAGTTGATAACCAAGTCGCCGTGAAATACTGTGACCTCGGGTATTGTTTTTACTTCGCGGTAAATTCAAGTTAAAACGTTCCGATTTTTAGCAAAGAGAAAAAGGCCGCCAAAAAATAGTGTATCTTTGACTGGATATCAGAATTTCGTTTATATTATTAGCAAAAAAATTATTAGCAAAAAAATTCCATTTTTTACGCTTTTAGAAACAGCCGCGTTCTCAGTGCTTGTGTTATTTGAAGAACTGTTTTTAACAAATCTGGCCCATTTAGCAGCCAATATAGTAATTTTTGAGATCAGGGGAACATTTATCGCAAACAGACACATTGAACGAAAGATGTATAAGATATATATTTATATGTCCGTCCATCCGTCTGCCGTCTACCGTCTACCTTCCTATCGATATATATGTATATTATATATATTGGGTAATATGTTATATCTCCGCGGTTTTTTATCACTAAATGTAAAAAAAAAAACAAGAAAAATCTGTGAAATGTACGGTGAGAATGCTGTAAAGTGCGAAGGAAGGACTAAGGAGTGGTTTGTTCGATTACGTTCGGAAATTTTCATGTCAAAAATGCGCTTCGATCTGGTCAATTGGTCAGTGAGGGGGAAAATCGTAGAAGTTTAGAAACTGGTCATGCAAGACCTACACGCAAGCTGTGAGGAAACAGCGGAGGCGCTAAACATCAACCATATGATAGTTTGAAATCATTCCAAACTTTCATATAGTTGATTTGGTTTAGCGTCTCCATTATTTCCGAACAGAAATCTATCCTTTTTTCGATAGATGAATTGTTGAAAAAGTGACATTTCGCTGTAAAAAAAAAAATCTTCTGCAGAAAATGTAGTACAGGCAGCTAAAATTGCGATTTATATTTACGTTCCCGATACTGTAACAGCCAAATATGTGCAATTTTAGTTACGTTAATTCCATTTAGGTATTTTTGATGTTAAAGATGCATCTCGCACAGGTAGGCCTGTCGTCGAAAATATCGATAAAATTATAAAATCACAAAAAACAAAAAAAACCGAAGTTCATCGGCACGTTAGCAGTGGTAGTATCGACCAGAAGCTAAAGATCGAGTATAAAAACAATTTTAAACCATTTGCACAAAGTTGGATGTAAAAAGTAACTTGATGCTTGAATGCTGTAAGAAAAAAGAAAAAAAAATAGATAAATTTTTTTTGAAAACTTAATATAATATATATATATATATATATACAATACTTAGAAAAAGTCTTGGAAATGTTTTAAAGAAAGAAAGAGATTGTATCCCCAACCTCTGGGTGATGGGTATAAAAAGCACACCTATTGATTTTGATACTTAATCATCTTATTTACAAGTTGTTGGATATGATGATTATCAAGCTTCAGTATGTTCGTATGTGTATGGTAAATCTCTTCTCTTGCTATATATATATATAATAATTTACAATACAATTTCGTTTCGTTTCGTTTCGTCTTGTCTTGTCATGTTACTTTCTTTTTTGCAGCCCTTCATTCTGAATCCTTTCTGTAAATCATTTATTGCAATTTCATTATTTGTTTGTGTCATTCACTATTATTGACAGCCAGTCAATGAAGGGATGAGTGTTTGTGTGCTCTGTTGACTCTCTCTCTAGGTGACTTTTTGCTTTTCTTTTCATTTATAACATTCAGCTCATTGATGTTTAAGCAAAAGTTTTCAAGTTCGTTCAACTGAAAAATGAAAGAAATGAGCAGAAAAACGAAAATTTTTTAAAACATTTCATTTAAAATATAAGAAAATGTGACCGGATGGTATTTGTTTGCATAAGATTACATTCGTAGCGATATTTTCCGATGTACACAGATGTACTTTATCATTATTATTTTTATATACACTTTTTCAAAGAATAATGATATGATAGTTTCGTTGTCTCGTTTGTAAACAACTAAAACTACATAAATTCTGTGCATTTTTTTAAGTTTTTCTAAATCGTTTAAGTAATATCTACATACTATACTAATTAATTTGCTTCGACGCTGCCTCAGGTTATGTTTATAGACAATCTTCTGTAATGGAGTGTATTAGTTTTCCTAATAGGTTTTCCATTGTCATACAACTACTACATTGAAAAATGTCTAAAAGTATAGAAAATTTGAATTTTTTTTTTTCAATTCCTTGATAGAACATTTACGTCAAAAAATTTTTAAAATCTTTTTAATATTCCTAATCCTAAGTCAATTATTATCGATCAGATGACTCGGTTAAACCAAAATCTTTACGATATTCGTTTGTAGTCCACAGATGTATCCATTATCCCTGCTACGTATATAGGGTTTTTTTGTTTTATTTGAAACATTCAAAAAATTTACAAACTAAATCGAAATTATCAGTTAAGTTATAATATAAGTTAGAGATGAATACGTTCAGTATAAAGCTTTTCACGAAATTTTATATTTCGTTATTTTATATATTTTCACTCACATTTTTTTGTTTTTGTGGTTTTTTCACCCGTTTAACTATTTAGTTTGGTTTGGTTTTATAAAACTTTTACTGGTTTCTTATTGATATTCAGCAGCGAAGAGGAATATTATTCGACATAAACAAAGTTAAATGTTAATCCTGGAAAATTAATTAATTATTACAAAACTCAAGCCTTGACTGTTGGTCTTTTTTAAAAAAAAAAGTAAATTTTCATTCATTGTTAACAACTGAAATTTATCTATTGATATATATTTTTTTTGTTTTGTTTTTTGGATAAAAAAACATACCATATAAAGTATTACATCAATGAAAAGAAAAATATTATGAGACTAAATAAATTTCCAAAAAAATTTTAATTATTAATTTAAAAATTTCAATTAAGAAGAAGAATATTTTTTAAAGCAAAGTAGAACACGTAATGCTACTTACACGTAATACTGTTTACCTCAGGCAGATATTCGGACGATATTACGTATAGAGATGAATGGACAAGCGGAGCGACTTAAATCAAACTTAAATCAACACAAAAATTCCTATTAATCTTGTTGACAAAAGAAGAAAGAATGAAATTTCGATATTCTACGATCTTAAGTCCTTGAAATAGGCCCGCCCTTTTTTATTATATTAAACGATTTAAAATCATTCTCTGAATCAATTCAAAATTGTTTTATGTCTTTTTTTTAATCTTATTTGTTTATTTTACAAACAATAGATCGAAATTTTTGAGATATTTTGACAAAATTCATATATATACTGATGTATTTCGGTTCTAGGATGAGCGCTATTTTAAATGAACTCAATTGGAAACAAAGGCTTTATACGAAAAAAAATTGCAATTTCTAATATTTTTCTACAAAAATCAATAGAAATTCGTATTTTGGCGTATAAATTAAGTGTAAAAAAATTTGTACCGGATGAGACCATTTCTTGAATTACCTTTTATACAATAGCTCCTACGATAAGTAAGTCTTTTTTATGTTAAAACAAAAAGTGTAATTTTGAATATTTTATAATATGAATGTGCCCTTAATAGTAATTTAATATAAAAACATAATTGAAGAAAAAGTTACTAATAATAATGATTTAACATTAACTCTGTATTCCATTTGCACCATGTAGGCTAATAGCCCTTTTCTGGACATAATCGATTATAAGGATTATCATGAAAAATAATTCTTCATATGGTAACACAAAATCTAATTTTTTCTACTTTGTAACAGAAATAGTTGAAGAACATTTAATGGCCAGCCTTGCTCGACTAAAACGTTTTTACTTGTTTTTATGATAAAAACGAGAACAAAAACATAGTATAATCTCTCTCTCTTTCTCTCTCTCTCTCTCTCTCTCTCTCTCTCTCTCTCTCTCGCTCTCCCTATTTGACTTAAGCACTAAAGTACATTAAATAATTGTTAAAGCTATATATAAGAAATGGTTCGTTAATTTCAACATTAAGCTAGACTTTTCAATCTAAAATAAAGTCGCTAAAGGAGACTCATGTGTATACATATATTGTCTAAGTTAAAAATGAGTGGTCAACATGTACTTCATTAAACTTGAAATTTTCTTACATATATCCGTAAGAAAGTGTCTCTTGTTGTTTACGATATAATAATTATAGATGATTATATATACATATATACATACATACATACATACATACATACGCGTATATATATATATTTATATATATATATATATATATATATAATAGTAAATAACTTAAACCTAACGAGAGAAAAAAGAAGAATTCACCTAAAATCACTTTGTTTGAATGAATTAATTTAATTTTAATCCGTTTTGTTTTCTCTTGAATTATATTCGAAAGGAATGGAATGGAATTTCTAGACTCTTATGTAGAAAAATTGCTTACAGCTGTCATTATGATTTCGTATACATATATGTTATTACGTTCGTTCCTTTAGATTTGTGATTGCTTTATGTAACTGTGTCTGTGTGTGTGTGTGTTTGCGCAGATATACCACATTTTCCAATTTTTTTTCGTTTGCTTTTATATTAAGCAGACAAGTTCAACATGACATTTGAGTTGAGCGCAAGCGTGTCTGCATGGCATCGCATTGCATTGCATTGGGTTGTCTTGATTAATGCAAAACACATATGAATCGCGTTTTGTCTTTTTTTTTTTTGTATTAATATTCTTGTTTCAGTTTCTTTGTTTTTTATACCATTCAGTCATGTGAGCGTGCAATTAAACATCAAGGTCATGTTACCCTATACACTGTCAAAATGTTTGTATAAATTAATTTTTTTTAATATTTATTATGACTTACCGCAGACTACTAAACATGACAGTTGTAGATGCTGTATTAAAAATCAAAAAAAAAAAAAAATATTTCAATTTGTAATTTAAACAAAAACAAAAAAATGAAAAAAAAAATTATAAAAAATGTTAAAAATATTTTACTTTAAAGTGACTCTCGCCGCTGCTATCTATAATAAAATGCAAATGATTTGTCTGCAAATTAATCAATATTCATAATCGTTTTTTCACATAATTAAACAACAACAACGACAACAACAAGCATTATAATCAATTTATATAATAATTGAGGGAATAATTCATTTTAAATGCATCAGAATTTTGCAAGTCGTCACATTAAACCCCTAATAATAGGCAGTAAATGAATCTAATGCGACATTGTGTCGCTTACGATTATCATAAACTTAAATGCTTTTCAAAGGGGTTTTATGTAATATAACTTAACTTGGTTTAATTCTCTTCTAGATTTGTGTGGATAAGAGGTTTACGGGTTTTATTATTATTATTTTTTATTTGTTTTTCTTACCATAAATTGTTTGGTTCAGGTTTTTCTAACTATGATATATAATAACCGCAATTTGTAAAGCATTTTATATAATTGAAAAATAATTTATTTAATTTATTGTCTGGATGGGTGTATGAACAATTATTAAATTTAGAATTCTATTAAAAGCATATGAAAGTAAAAAAAAAAATTCTTTTTTTTTTGTTTTTTTTTTGTTTATGTGATAAAATACTATCAATTAAATGATTAAATTACTTAATTATATAGAGTTATTCATTTTGTGGTCCGGATTTGGCAACCTTGTTTCACTAACATATGTAAAATAAAACTATCATTCAAGGCACCATATGTTTATTGTAATATTTGCCATTTTACAATATTTGATTATTAATATAGATTGTTAACAAACACTAAACGAACGTATTAAAATAGTAAAAAACTTACTACAAAAATGCTGATTCTCTAGTATGAACAGATTATGGTCAATATAATCGTTCATCTGAATGCATTATAGGCAAAACTGCGGAGAAATTTAAAGAAACTTGACTTCTAGCAGATTTGTTACTGGTCACATATCATCGAAACGTTCGCTCGAACGTATATATTAGGGCTGTTAGTGAAAAGGAATCCCAATTTATCTATTACATGGCGCGTATAGCATTTAAACCTATGTTACGGCACATTTTGGCGTATTTTGCATTCGGATTTACTTCTCCATCCGTACAAAGTTCGTCTAACACAAGAACTTAAGCCGGACCATCGTGCAATGCATAGATGATAGGATGGTTTGAGATGCTCGAATAACTACGTTTGATTGAAATGTTTTCGCATCGAATTTTCTCCACTGATAAGAGTAGTTTGTCAACTTAGTAGATATGTCAATAAACAAAACGGTCGCATCTAGAGCAAAGAAAATCCAGAAGTAACTATCGAAAAACCGTTGCATTTTCAAAAAATCACTATACGGTATGATATTTGATCTGCCGTTGTGATGAGTACGTTTTTTTTTCTAAAACAGATGAGAGTGTGACGCAAATCTTCCATTCTGATTAGCCTTTTTTTGTCGTGAAATTGAAGATATAGTTGTTGAATATATGCGGCTTTAACAAGACAGCGCCACAAACCTCAAGCCACATATAATGCCAATTGGACATTAACATCATACAATTTCTCACTACTCGAACTACAAGATTTAAATTCTCACAACAATCGTGCTATGTCCAAGAAAATCGGTTGACAGATTTACTTACAATTATTAAAAATTTAAAACTAAAATATTTTTACCTTAAAATTACTTGTGCATTCCTATTATGTTCGATTCTTTTCTATTACTTTCATCTTTACGCGTTAAACTTGCTTTCGTTAGCATATTTTTGTGTAGGCAACATTAGCATTTAGGTTATAACAAACTTTTATCGCCCTGAAAGACAGGGCAAATGCGTCCTTCTTTCACTTGTTTCAATCAATGTCGATTTACCGAACTATACTTTCTTGTGTGAATGATTTCGATCTAAATGGTCGTCTTGTTATTGTCACGGTTTTCATCTATTGCCTGAGAAATGATAAAAATGCGCATTTAGTAAGGGATGATATTTTGAATATTTTGGTTACTTTTCTGAAATTTTTAATTTTTCTTTGTTAAAAAAAAAAGGAGGAAATTCGGAAGTGAAAAAATACCAGATATCCGGGTTAAGTATAAGATTTTAAATTGATTCGATTAAAACCGCCTTTCAATCTATCATCTTATTTTGTAATTATCACCCTCTCAAAAAAATTGAGATGGCAATTGAAACCTTGTTTCATATGATCTTAAAATAATTCCTACCACAATGCAATTGGTTCCTAATATAGTTTTTAAAATTCCGGAGAAAAAAGAAAAATTAACCAAATGAAAATTTTACAGTATAAATTATAGTAAATATATCGATCTATAATTTACTTCAATTATATATGAGGTCTACTTGAAAATTCGTTGCAAAAGAAGTTTCAATCCGCAGACTGGTAAACGTAGATTTAAGAGAAAAATTTATAATTTTTATACTCATCACTCACATTCATAATACACCCGATGTAGGTGGGAGAAACTATATATATATATATATATATATATAGGTGAACCGATTCTTCAACGAAATCTGTGTCCATAACGTTCGTTCGCATATTGAAATAACAATTACAACTTTAAAATTCTATCGAAAGAACTATTCGTAACACTTTCGTAAAATACAATTTGGAAATCAAAAAATCGATCCATAGAGACAAAACCGTATGATCAAAAAAGAAACTGGTAATTTTCTTAAATTGTCCTTATTTCAAGTGCAAAATTATCTAAATTATACATAAATAAAACAAAAATTTTAAATATAATTTTCTGCTCTTAAATGATTATGAGATGCAATGAGAGTTCCGCTTTAATGGAATATAGTATATTTTTTATAATTATAATTATTTTTATCATAGCATCACTATTGTAATTGCTTTCCCTTTAAAAAGTTTATAAATTTCTCTATATTTTAAAACGTTTTTGACGAAGTATTTAATGAAATGCGACGATAAAAATATATTAGAAATGTTACTTAAAATTAATTACCCAAAATTATATAAGAAAAATTTTTATATTTCGCTCCCAAAAGTAAGCAATAGATTATTAAAAAGTAATCAATACCAACAAAAAATTTATGATTAACTTTTCTTTTGAAAACTTAATCACTGTTTCTTCTTCCAAAAAAAAAAAAAAAAAAAAAAAAAATACACTGTAAAAAATACTATATATATATATATATATATATAAGAGATAAGCTTACATATCCGCAAAATTTCACATTACACAGTTATCCTGTTATATGTGTACGCGCGGTATCTTCAATATTCTAAAGAGTCGGCCTTACATTTGCATACGTAACTTATGTTGTAGATTACTTGCGTAAATTTTTACTATATTCAATCCGTATGAGAGATTCTGAGACATGTTTCATCTTTTGTGTTCCGCTTTAAGGAATTTTACGTAAAAAGATATCGTAGATGCGCGTCTTAACTCATCTATAACTGGTTGCTGTTTGAACATTTACCTTTTATCGGCTCTGGCTGCCACGTTAAATAAATTATGGTCGGCTTGTGTTACTGAGACTAAGATACACAACAGTTAACATATCGTTCATTTATAGTATTTTCGTTTGCTTGATTTTTCCCATATGTTGATATATATACATGTATGTATGTATATATGTATGTGTGTATGTATCTTGTACTGAAAACATTTCTACAAATTGATTTAAATTGCTGGTGTGTTGGGTCAAGTTGTTGCTAGTTTTTTTTTTTCTTTATAGTTTTTTCTTCTTCTTTTGCGTTTTCTTTCTCATTTCAGTTCAGTTAGTTTGGTCAGATCTGGTCTGGTCTGGCCTGGCCTGGTTGGCTCGTTGGTTAGTTGGTTGGTCAGTCATTTGGTGCAGTCATTTAATTTTTCGTGTGGTCTCTGACATTAAGTGTATGTGTCTATGTGTATATATTAGGTATATATATATATATATACATATATATATATACATATATATATATCGAAATAACATGCGGGCAGCAACTACAAGCATTCAAATACGACCGTACATATATTAAGTTTAGCTTATCTTGTTGTTCTTGTTAAACTGTTAGTTATGGTAATATTTACGATGTGGCAGAGGGGAGGAGAGAGGGGGGAGGTGCTTTCGGTATAGTTTACGGTGCTTCAAATTTGTTTATTTCGAGCATACATACATCTATGTGCTTTAGTTCGATAAGACCCCGTACGTAGTCTTTAGTTATGCGAGCATTTATGTTATTAATCTTTTACTATTGAAAACAAAAAGAAATTATTTTTAATTATTATGTCAAAAATAATTAAAATAAATTTTGCATACATTTGATATATATATGCATGTACTTACACTAAACAGCATATTAAAGCTTTATCATACAACAGGTAACATCAATTTAATATAAAAGTGCTCCTAAAAAATCTTATATATTTAGGAAGATTCTTAACGTGACGTTCCACTCATATCTTATTGTATCGGTCTATTTATAGGTCTAATGAATTCGCAAAATTTTGTGCACTAGTAACGTATACAACAACAATATTAATAACAGAACCTTTGAAAAATGTTTATCACTATTAATATCGATAACGTCTGCCTAAGAACACGTTTCCTACGTTAATTTATCCTCAGACTCATGAACTTACAACTCCAAAAATAAATAAATAAAGAAAAAAAAAATTACGATCATTTTACGATCATTTAAAGAATTAAAATTTTTTATTTCTTATTTTTATATTTAACAAACGCCTTAAGAGATCTCCTCCATACGTATAAGCAGAATGATGGTAAAGAAGGGAATACAGGTAAAGGAGAGAAGAAGGAGAAGAAAGGCAATATATAACTAGCAATTGTGTATGTTCGAATTGGAAATAGAAATATCCGAATCAGAGGAAAAGATCATTGCTCAGGTAAGATGATCCAAAGTGTATTCCCAATTAAAGAACGACCAGTTGCAGTAGTTAGTTAGTACGTTGTGGATTATGTGACACGTGTAGGTGGCAACGCTGAGAAAGCTACTTAATGCTGTGAAAATAGGCAATGAAAAATAAGATTTAACCAACCTATTGTCGCACCTATTATATATACGAAATAAAAGCCAGGTTTACCTGCCTTGCGTTGACAGATTATTTTGTAAGAAAATTGAAGAAAAAAAAAAAAAAATTTGTAACATAAACAGTTTAGGGTGTCAGAAGATTCGTTTCGAGCTGTGTTTAATAAGTTTTCCTGGTTTTTCAAATTCCTTCCTATGCGATGTGCACACACATATTACACAACGGAATGTTTGCTTTAATATGCTTTTTGGCTCTAATTATTGTTGTTGTTATATGTGTACATTATAAGTGAACAGGAGAGACAGGAGAGACAGGAACATAAAAGCGGATGACTGACGGGATAAATTACTTCAGGTTGATATCGCAACGTATGGTTAACTCCCCACGATTTCCTTTTTGACCGACTGACTTATTATTCAATTTATATTCATTTACAATATCATTTATGTAAAAATTTTGTTTATGTTTACTTTGCTTTGGTTTGTGCTTATGTCTGTCTGTACAATAAGGACGACATAGTACATAATATATGTTGGATAAGGGATAATAATAGTTGTGATAGGAAGGTGGCTTTTGCTGGAATTAAAAATTTAATTTTTTTTTTTTTTTATTAAGTTTCAGTGCTTTTTATCTCTCTGTATGTGCTAAATAAATTTGGGAGTGTTTGTGAGCGTTTTTAGTTTTCATGTCTGTCAACGTTTTTTTTTCTTTCTTTTTTTTTTGTTCATCATAAAAGATAAACAAATTATGTTTCTGACCACAAATTGATTTTCATTTTGTAAAGTTTTCGGATAAAGTTAATAAATTTAATTTATGTTTATTATACGAAACTCGGGAGTGAGCGGGAATAATATAATTAAGTTAATGTTGTTGTTGTTATTGTTGTTTGAAGGTACCACTGACTTAATAAAACTTTAATTTTACTCATGAAAAAAAGTTTCATTTCAAAAGAATTGAACAAATTTTTAGTTAAAATATACATTAAGAACTTTTGACGGATACGCTTTTTTCCTTTCTTAGAATCATTTAAAAGACTTACTCATTTATTATAACTCTTCAGTCTTTAGATCAATCATCCTAGAATGGGAACTTTTATCAGGCTTATCCTTTCGTTTGTGAAACTCAGAAACAGAGAGGCATTAGAGATCATACAAAATCGTACATATATTCGTATTCGATCAGCATAAAATCCAAGTTGATTTAGCACTTTATGCGTATATGCGTCCATCAAATTTTCAAATAGAAACGATGTAAGCTATCAGAGGTGCTGTTTGTTGATGGAGCTGTAAATTGATCTGAAATAAGTTTTTAATTCGTCCACGATCATGTTCACTATAATCAAGAACTAGAACTTATAATTCACGGCGTATATTTATTTTAAATTCGGTTCGATGCACGAAGACCTAGGTATTCAGTGAAAACATGGTTAAGTCCCGTTTACAAGTCTACCTACAATGGATAAAAACTTGTAGTTTATAGTTTATAAAAACCCGATTCAAATTTAATTAATGTTTCTTTTGGGGCCAATTTTGAAGATTAATTTAAAAACAATCTGATTTGAAGGATCGAATGATTAGAACTATTTCTGTTATTGTATTTTTGTGATGCAGTCTAAAAATTCTTTAACTTGTTCTTCATGAGATGTTTTTTGAATGTCAGTTACATGAGCCGAATCGTGTACTGTACTTCACTTGACAACTGAGCAAAGCATTTTGAAATTCATATAAATAAACGTAAGAGTTTATGTCTTTAGTATATGAAGGAGTGGGCTTGTGGCATAAATAGACAATTTTACTTTGACAAAGATGCTGCCTATGGCGATCTATAAAATGATCCTTACAGTGAAGAAATGAATTACACAAACGTCATGATATCATTTAGAAAATTTGAATAATGTATGTAATGAAATCATATTTCACAAACCTCTACGATCATACATGCCAATGGTCTAGACACTAAGGATTATTCATGTGCTTTTAATCGCTGCCCAATAAATCAAGTATTTTATAACGCTTTGACGAATCGTTAACTTTGTTTAAGCTGAAATGGCACTTTTTAAGCACATGTTCGTTCGAGATAATTAGGCGAGTGTTGCCAGATTTATATATATCAACATCATCTGGTACCAAAAACCGCGGAAACTTTTTATATGATCTAATAGATAAACCACCGACAGAAGAAAACTCTTTTTGAGGATTTTCCTTCTTATGTAGTGTATTAATAAAAAGGTCAGAGAATTACACTATTATGAGGGGCTGTGCAAATTCTTATGAATTAAAGAAATAGTGATGTGGCTGAGAGCACGATTCCTTGGAAATTGGAAATCTATGGAGAGAAAATACCTTGGCATTCCAGGAAATACCATACAATTAAGATAATGACGAATGTGCATAAATGTCTTTAAGTGGCTTTAGGCTTTTGAAAACCTAGCTAAACAGTTAATCAAAGCGTTAGAATAGTTGTCGCTTGTAGTTCCATTGCTTGCAGAATGTCTGCAAAGAATTTTGGGGAGATTTTGTATGTGTGTGTTCATCGCAAAATTGTTGAACCCATTAAATAATAAGACTTTAGTCCAAATCAATTTTTTCATTCTGGCATTTCAGGCATTGTGGGGTCCCCTCTAATTGACAGAGATTTTCTTATTTACTGTGAAAGATCCAAATCCTCTGTCATCGAACATTATAGACTTACACAGTACAAGCGTGGTGTCCATGTAATACCAATACAGGTCCATTTAATACCAATACATGTTTTGCTGAATGCTCATAGATCGCTGGATAAAAATTTTGATGGTATTCCATAAAAATAGAAATAATCTGATACGATCTTAAAGTTTAGCCCTTTTCCCGTTCTTTTTTAAGGTAAAGTAAGTATAAAAGATTCGGAACTGCTGAATAATAATATTCTTCTTACCTTTACCTTTTCGCGGTATTAATATTTTCAGTTGGCTGTAGGCCTTGATTTATTAACTAAAGAGCGAGCTTTAATAGCTCATAATTTTGAGTTTTAGCAAAATTATTTCCGTAAATGAATCAATTATTTTTTATTTAACACACTTTCTATTTATCAATATAAGGACCGGCAACAAAAAATCGCGACGAAGAATGTATTTGAAATAAATTTTTGAGATTTTTAAAAAAAAAAAAAAAAAAATATTTTTTCTTAATATTTCAGAATTGCTTTTTTTTTGAATATTTTTTTCTTATTATTTTAGAATTTGGATTATTTAATTTTTTTCTTTTGGAAATGGTTTAGAATTTTTATAAAATTTTTTCAAATTTTTTTTTTTTTATTATTTTAGAAATTTATTTATTTATTTTTTTTAAAAATATTTATAACGAAAATATAAATTAATATTTATTAAAATTACTTTTTTAGCAACAGTTTAGAATTTTTTTGAATATTTTCTTTTAAATATTTTTTTCTTATTTTAGAATTTTGTTTATTATTTTTGTTTTTTTTTTTTTTTTTTTGAATATTTATAAAGAAAAATTTTGTTTTTCAAAATAATTTTGAATATATATTAGAAGAAAGGAAATCCATTGTGCATGACTAAACAGTTAAACGCCTAACCAGATACCAGCACAACATTGTCTTCAATGTTCGGCGAGTCATTATTATTGAATGAAATCAAGCAGAAGAAGAAATGCTTTAGCAATTGGAAAATTAAAGAGCTGTTGTTGTTACATTCTCTTTAGGTGTATGTACGTGGGCGTTTATTATTACCTTTAAAAAGACTCTTTGAACGTTAACTGAACTGAATGTCTGTAATAACATAAACAATGATTGTGCCCATGCAACCATAAAATACAGAAAATACACAGACAAATGCAAAAACAAACGTACAATCACACCTGGTGTGAGTTAGACGGTTCATTATACAGCCATAATGTGTTCGTGTGAAATAAACTGTTTATTACTGATTATATATATATGTATATATATATATATATATATATATATATATATTGAATATATAGATATGTAGTATAAATATATACATATATTCATATGCATATATGTATATATATAAAATATATATTCTACATTAAGTGTGGATAACTAAATGGTTTTTTAAACAGGAAATACACGTTGCACACATTATTAGTGGCATTCCATCATAAAATGCGGGTATACTAAATTTACTGCTTTTGTTTGCAACAGTTCTAAATGAATATCGTACACTTCACAACATATATGGCTGGCGAGTTTTCAAGTTCCAAAAATTATTGAAATTTATCGACGGTACGACGGTTTTTGTATTGAGACGGCAGGAGAAAAAGTTGTATTCAGCTGTAGACGAATCTTTTCATCCGCTCATCATCAATTTAAATCTGATATTTGATTGTAAGATAAATTTGGAATCACCTCCGTCATTTGATATTTTTATTGTTGTACAATATATCGTATATCGTATATATCGTATATATGTATATATATGTATGAGGCCATAATTTTGTGAAATGCATATGATATTCTAATTATATATTTGGATTTGTAGTAATTGCGGTTGCATCCTCCGTTCAATTTAGTTAATGATTGTACTTGTAATAAGAAAAGGAAATACTTCGAAAATCAACTTAAAAATGTATAATTTTAAGACCATAATTGAAAGAAAGAGTTGGTTTTGAATAATGACTTGGTTTACCTTCAAACTTAAGCTTGCAAAAGTGATAAGAAAAAAAATTTATAGATCAAATTAATTCTTCTACAATATAAATTTTTGTAATTTGAGTTATGCAATGATTTTAATAGAAAGACATACAAAGGGGCAAGCATACTTGGCTACAACGATGCTACTATTCGCTTTACTCAAGAATCTGCATATATAACACACACATATATATATATATATAAGCTAAGGGCCTCTATTTCCCCTATGTGTTGATAATATTTCGTAAATCTAAAGCAACAGTTATCAAAGGGAGCGGAATCCGGTAATCAAACAAAAAAAAAACATCAAATAAAAATGTAATGATTTTTACTGTGGGAAATTTAATTAATATTTTATGCATAAAACAAAGTCATTTAATGTTACTGAAATACAAGGCCCTGGATTTGGATGGATTTGACATGAAATTTTTTTTTTATTTACATTTCAATCACATATCGTGATGCGTTAGTTCTATATATACTATATATGAGACGTTACGATATTGGAGATGGGTGTTCATCGAATCACGTTAATGTACACATATTATATATCTCCGCTTGTTTTCTTTAATGTTGGTTTTCATGATATTTGTTATGTGTCGTTGTTTGTGTTCGCATCATAACCCTAAAAATACATTTTCCAGATTTAACTAAGTCGATAAATTTTGCTGTTAATGCTTTGATTTAGTATATTAAGCGAAAACTGAATATATACTTAGTGTATATATATATATATATGAATGCGTATACATGTGAATAAATACTTATCTGGTATTATTTGTTGTAATGAAAATGTTAAGGACGAAGTGCATGCACATCAATCGACACTTTTTCCAACTTGTTAATGAATCTATTCTCTAATTAATTTTTATATTCTTTTAAAAAAACTTTTTACAACATTCGCGAATGTTTCTCTAAAAGTTTTATGGCAAATTTTATGAAAAAAACAACTTAATGCAAAATTCGACTTCCGCATGCTGTGTTCCTTTACTTTAAGAGACTAACCAGTTAGAGGGAACAAAAACAACAAAAAAAAAATAGTAAAAGAAGATTTAATGGATTTTAGACTAACACACAATAGCATCGAAGAAGAAGAAGAAGAAAAAAAAAAGAATAAGAAGGGCGAAGCATGTTAGTAAGTTTTCTCCTCAGAGAAATGTTTATTCAAAAAAATTTTTTTTTTCTTTTTTGACTATTGTTACTATTGTTGTTTGTTGTTGTAAAGTTAACTTTTTTACAAAACTATCGGCTATCAAAAGTACATAACAAATCTGCGCGCACACACACTGTGGTATTGTTTCAACAAATAATCCACTTAACGTAGAAACGAACTTTGCATTAAACTGTATTTTGTTTGTTACGTGCGTTCCGTTGCCAAACTGAGCAGCTGCTGTTTTCAATGCATTAGTCTTTATGCGGAATATCAGTTTAATATTAAAACCACAATTCGTTGTGGTTTCATGGTGGGAGAATAATTGATTTGTAATAAACACATCATAATAATTTCGTTAAGAAATCCCTTGTATACTACTTTGGATTGTTTTAGAGCATTTTAAAGTGGATTTTTTCTTTGTTTATTATTAAAATTTTACAATATATTTTTTTTTTTTTTTCAAATAATAAAAGAAAGAAAAAAGTAAAATTTACTAAAGCGTTATTATTAAGTTTTATTTTATATGTTAGTCTTTAATACGGAATCATTTGGTTACGTTGCTATTTTTAGTTTACCGAACGAAGGATCAAAATATTTTAGATTAATGTGGAGATTTGAGTCTCTTGGCTTATTATATACGTATACGTCCGTCAATGTGAATACAGGAATTGTTAAAGTCGCGAAAAATTGAGATCAAAATAGCTTTTTTCGTACATTGTACTTCTATGGATTCAAAGTCATCTATTAATAATCATTCTAAACAATGAATCTGGAAATTAAATGATCTTTTTAAAGCTCTTTAAACAAAGACCATAAATATTAATAATAATTTTTTTTGTGAAGCTTTTCTAACTTTCCTTAAATTTGTTGGTAGAATATCGATTCCTTTCGAAAAAAAAAAAACGTTTCTCTATCCAGAGTATATCCATGAAAAGACCCATCTTTTGGCATCGCTATGATAGAATAAAACCACTGCACAGAAGCACAGAGATATCTATGGTTGATTTTATATAAGTGCCGGCTTATGAAAACTTAATCTTGCGCACGGAGCTATTTTTTTAGTGAACAATAGTTGGCATCCCTCAAGCTGTGGAATAATTTCCATAATAGGAGGTTCGACTGGTTTCTGGGGGTCCAGAACGAACATTCATTGGGTATAGTCTTGAGTTTCCCTTTGGTCAGAAAATGTTCCTCTCCAACTATTCCTATAACCATTACGATGGTCCTCGAAGGGTCGAACGAACGGTCAGACAACAAGATATTCTCCAAGTTTGTTGACGAAGCTAACATAGTAAAGGCAGCTTCTTAATTTGAGCACCTGATCCGCGTAATTTTATTGTTCACTTTAGATTTTCTACACTTCAAGAAAATGAACTTCCTCCACCTAATTTTAAAGATTATTGTGTACTTAGAACGACATCGACTGTACTTATCTGTGCCATAGTGTATTCACTTCAAATACTAACTCAAGCAGTCATTGATAAATATTGATGAATAACGTTATTATAATCTAAATAGTAGACAATCGACCGGGAAAAGAAGCCTTTCCTCCTACAATCCGAAAAATTACTGTCGCCATGCGTTGGTGGTGGAAACCCTAATGTAGTTTTAGGTATCAAATCGTATTTTAATCCTTGATATTTATAGCTGAGACCATATAGAGGCCAGAGATTTGGTACATTTATGTTCTGCTGTGCTCAGAACATAATTTGCTCAATCAATGCGCAGAGTCAATTGGAAGGAGCAATAAATTTAGCTGAGTAGTAAATATAGTTAAATAGTAAATATAGTTAATGGGCTAACATAACTCACCTCAGTGCTGCTAGCTATACCTCGATAGATTTTTCAACATGCGATTCGATAATGTGCTATAGCGTTTCTAGTCGTTCGATGTACAAACCAAGAGGTTAGATATTCGGCTTCGTCATCGATATTAAAAGTTGTCGGCCGGTGTGTGTTCATTACGATTTATAATGTTATGGTTTTTTATGGTTCGGATTTTCGTAGTGTATCCGCAGGAGGACTTTAAAAAATAGTCTCCATCCATCTCAATTTTCGAAATTTGTTTAACAGACGTACATATAACTTTCGTTAGATTTTTACTAAACCCTTTTATACAGATTGAACATTTTTTTTATGTAATCACATTTTCAAATACTGCAATTTAAGAGAATTGATGATCATAAACACAATCCGATTTAGTTCATTTTCATTAGAATTTATTCTTAAGCTAGAGGCTGTCGTTGTGTTATACTTCATCAAAGTATCGGGAAAATTGCGACCTCTAGATTGTACATAGAAAACATGGATACACATCAAAAAGACAAAGAGACAGACAAGCTCAAATTAACTTAGAAATGGTCTTTGAATCGATTGATAAAATAGAGAGTAAATTTATTTCAAGTCGTTCTTGGTGTTGCCTTCATCCGGACAAATTCATTATAACCTTACATGTATAATGTAAATATAAAAGTATATGTATATGTATGCATATATATGTAGCCTGAGTTGAGCTGATTGTATATAGCGCAAATTTACGTCTTTGCTTCGAGATGTTTTCACATGGGTTCATGACTTTGCTAAAATATATTTTATAATGTTTTTATTGTGTTATTATTTAATGTAGTGTAGAGAAAACTAAAAAAGTAATTATAAAAATTGAATAAAAGTAAAAACAATAGATAGATGAAAATCGTGGCTTATGTTTACAAAGATTTAAAAAAAAAATTTCTTATAACTATTCATTGTGCTGTGGTAAAATCTATCAGAAAAACTTAAGCGCCAATTGCATACACTGGTAGTTCTCTAATGATATCGTTTTAACGATAGTTTTTATTTACGGAACTCGAAACTTTTATTTTCACATGACCACCACTTTCGTTTGGACGATTGTTTTTTTCCATTTGCTTGTAATTATATATAATAATCGTTGATCGTTCGACTTCCCAATCAATTAGATTTCAACGATATAAAAATAAATGTCATTTAATGTAAAAAAAGCGTTTCATAGATTTTAATTTATTATGTCATAATATCATTATTATTAAAGTTTACAAATGATTGGTAAAATATTGTTATAATTGAATGTAATGTTAAGCGTTATACAAATATTGATTAGAATGTAACGCGATATCATTTTGTGTCATCTAATGAAACAAGAGAAGACTACGATTCAATTATTTCACTTTAAGTAAACGCTTTGCTTATAAAGCTTTCAAAACTAACCGTGAATCTTGTATTTTCTTTACTTTTTGCTTTCATTAACTCTTTTAAATATCGGATTTCTGCTTTCATTATTTTTCTCTTTTATCGTTTTATTCTATTCGCTACTGCTACACTTATTACTATTTATTATTTGTTATTAAGGAGTTTCTAGGAAATTCTTGTTAATTCCCTATTGCAATAATTACTGTATAACAGCGGCTGATAAAACATTCAAGAAATTATTGTTTGCTTTTATTGTGCATACACATAAATTATGTTATTTTTTTACTTAAAAATTAAACAAATCTAACTCTAATCGTTCTTTTATTTCTTAATTCTTTTAGAACGAATGATAGCAACGAGAATTGTTGGCTCATGAGCTTAGTCGAGTTTAATATTCTTTCTCCTCTTAATATATATAAAAATCAATTTATTTATATTAATTCTAATTCAACTTTTTACAATGAAGAATTTAAGAAAATAAGATTGAAAAAAATAGACCGAATTTGAAACTTTTTCCAAAGAAAAATATTTTTTAGCAATTTTATTCTTGCCCTAATATTTAATCGTCAATGACTCGACAGCTGGTCTACTAATAATGACAAAAACATAGATAGAGCACATTAGGGCCATTAATAGGTGACCAGTGATAGTGAGAATTTTATATCAATGAAATAGAGATGATTACAGTCTATAACTATCGTCAAAGAGGTTCGACATTCATTTTCATTGCTATCAGACATTCATAATAGTTACAACCTCTCATATATACTAGATTCCATATACGAAAATAGTACGTAATAATGCAATTTATACGCAGATATAAAGCCCAAATATCGTAATCAAATTGAAAAATTGTGTTTCTCTTCGAAGACAAAAACTTCGGAAACTATAGGTTGTTTCGGTGGCCCATCTTCATTTTGATAAAAAAATTGCTCAGATCTGATTGATCATTTGAATAGTAAGCTCTTTACCGTTTATTACATAAACATATGGAATGTAAATCTAAATTTTAAAAAATATTTAGAGTTTAACATAATTATAAATCAACTAACCGGTTTAACGAAATCAAGCAAATCTCTTAAATTCAGATCGATTAATAATATGCAAAATTTAAGAAAATCGATCCTATAACAACAATAAAAGCTTATTTAAATATTTTATAATTTAAATTCTATGATAAATAAATAAATAGCAAATAAATAAATAAATAAAATTAAATAAATAAAAAATAAATAAATAAAGAATAAATAAAAAAATAAGTAAATAAATAGAAACTGAATAAATAATTAAAATAAATAAACAATTAAAATTAATAAGAAATAAATTAATAAGTAAATAAATCAAAAATGAATAAATACTTAAAAAAAGAAATAGTTAAAATAAATAAATAAATAAAAGTAAATAAATAAAAAATAGATAAATAATTAAAATTATTAAATAAATATAGTATATAAAATAAATAAATAAATAAGTAAATAAAAAGTGAATAAATAATTAAAATAAATAAACAATTAAAATTAATAAATAAAAATATTTAATTAAAATAAATAATATAAATTAACAATTAAAATAAATAAAAAATAGATAAATAATTAAAATTATTAAATAAATATATAATTAAAATAAATAAACAATTAAAATAAAATAAATAAATTAATAATTAAAACAAACAAATAAAAATAAACAAGTAGATAAAATAAATAAATAAATAAGTAAATAAATAAAAAAATGAAAATAGCGAACTATTGCTGTATGAGCGCTTAGCCGACTTCCACGAATCAAAGATGAAAAAGCATTTAATGTATTTTCAAACGGGGCCAAAATAAAGAAAAACATTAAAATAAAAAGAAAAGATTCCATTACATAGGTCGCAATGTATTAAGAGTTTATTACCAATATTGATATCAAATTTGGCAAAATAATTCTACCTGATATCTTTTACAATTACCAGCCATACACATTTGTGTGCTGTTAATCTGATTCCAGTTGTTCTAATTTTGCATTTGAGTTGAGAGGCGTCAAATGATTTCGCTTAAGTTCAATTTGTATATATAATTTGATGCATATTTCCAAATACAAAACGTTATTAGCATAACAAGCAACAGATCAATTTTACATTCTTCGTAATAAGCTGGTAATCTACTCTTTATCGTTTCTCTTTATTGGTATACATGCAATTCAGGTTGTTGCTGGTTAATGATTTGCCTTAGAAGAGGCAGAAGCTAGCATTTGAAAAAGATCCACTATCTGACAAACTGACAAGCTATTAATTGCGATTTATATATATATATATATATATATATATATATATATATATGTACATATATATACATATGCATATATATATGTATGTACATGTGCATATATATATATATTAGAAGTGATTGCTATGCAAGATTCTAGTAAGCACATTTTCTCTCTGCCCTTTCCGATAATGGATAAAATTCCCTCTCATATTGTAAATTGTTTTCTATATTCGCTTCTCTTTTTATTACATACAATTAAATTGACTAAAAATAAAAAAAAAAATAGAAAAAAAAAACAAAAATAGGAAACAAAAAAAGGAAACAAAATCGTTTTATTCTTAAACAAAAAAAAAAAAAAAAAAATCGAAATATGCAAGCGTTGCTAAAATTAAAACTATTACAAATATTTTCTCTGGTTTAGCATTTCTTAAGAAATTCGAAACCGAAAACATACCAACCCATGACCAAAGTATGCGATTGCATTGAAGAAATGCTGCCAAAGCGCAAAATCGAAGTGTAGAGCAGTTAAAAACGAAGGCTGTAAAGAAACACTTAAGTTAACAACGACTACTTTATGTGGCACTTAATGTCTAAAGAAATCATTTTTTAATACATTCTGATCGCTTTCGAAAATGAATGAGAATTCTAGACAATGATGGTGGTGTGTATGAAGTAAAGAATAGTAAAACTAAGGTTGCGGAGTCTGAGACGTGGCAGCTGATGACATAGTAAAATATAATGAACCGGATTAGAATTTTTTTTTTTTTTTTTTTGTATTTTTTCTCAAAGGCTTTCAAAATCTTATGTCGCTGAAGATGAAGATTTCGAATTAATGTTTAATTTCTTTTGAAAAACGGTTTGAGAGAAATTTCTGATATTTTTTTTTTTTCAGTTTTTTTTTTGTTTTTTTGTAGTTGGAGAAGTAAAAATTTGAAATGATTTTTTAAATAAAATTTTAAAAAAGAGAACCGAATCTTTTCGGCGAACTACGTAGCCCTGGTTCAAAATGACGCACAAACATAAATAGTTACACGTTGCTTGATATTGTTGGGTCATGTACCATACGACAAAAAATGTATGTATTAACAATGAGCGCAGAAACAGCAAAAATAAAAACGTTGATCATAATGCTTACAACTAAATGCGGAGACGATCGTGTTAATGGTGACGGAGTGGAAGTAGCTGTAGCTGTTGTGATGGTGCTGGTAGAATTGGTGTTAAATACATGGCAAAATGTTAAGGACTGCCGCTGTTGTCGATGAAGCGATGCCGGCAACGATGATTATGATGACGATGTTGTTATTAAAGCTGCATTTCTGTTATTGTTGTTGTTATTGTTATTAGTGTTGTTGTTGTTGTTGCTGTTGTTGTTGTTGCTATTGCTGTCGAAGCCACTAATAAAAATCTGTAAAATACGTAAGCAATTTAAATCATAAAAATCCTAAACGTACGGGAACGTAGAGCGAAAGAAACGCAAAGCGCGCGAAAAATATCCTCGTCACGAATTAATATTATATTGCGATTTATCTTTTGTGTTCGCATACACAATAACAACAACAACAATAACAACAACGACAACAACTATGACGACAACGACACCATTGCCCAGCAAATGCCAGACGTTCAACGAGGTAGTACATGGAATGTGCGAGTGCACATTACAAGAGTTTTTTTTAGAGTTAAAAGCGATCAATGTCTGATGATCGTCATCGTATACAATACAGTGTTCAGTGCACATTCATAAGCCATGGCTACATATATGTATATATATATATATAGGAATAATGTATGTACATATGTTTTTGTATTTGTGTCGTGTGAAGAAGAGCGCGCAAATTGACTTCAGTTAACGTAAAAAAAAAAAAAACAAAAAAACAAAAAAATAAATAAATAAATAAATGCGGGCCTGCCATGTACATATGTACATAAATATAAAGAGGAGTCGTTGAATAACGCCCCAAAAAGAAAAAAAGAAAAAAAAAGACGAAATAACAAATGAAGGCACTCGATTCTCAACTCAATTTAACTCAACTTGCTTGATGGCGACAGCAGCAGCAAACGCATTTGTATCGCAAAATTTCAAGTTCACGTTCATGTTGCAAGTTCTTATATTTTCTTGATTTTAGCCTTTTACCCGTGGTTTGTTCTCTGTTTGCGATTAGACTCATTCCAACAAGACCAATGCAAGCGTTTCGTTGTTCCCCGAAAAAGTTGCCTTTTTTTTTGTTTTTTTTTTGGTTTCTTTTTACGAAACACACGCCAGCGCCTCTATAGAAGAGATGCCAGGTGCCGTGCTCACCCATTTTTTAGGCCAGAAATCAAAGGCTGAACATTCTACTTACTCTTGCAATCAGTTGCATACTAACAAGATGCGGATTTAACTAAACGAACTTTTATAAGTTACGACCACCCATATTCACTACACGTGCACACATATAAACTAAAAGATTTCGAATAAAGAGAGGGAGAGAAAAAACATAAATCGATAGATCTAGAAACATAAAGAGAAAACTCGGAACTCGGAACATTCATTATATTCTACTTCTATGAGATTAGCCATATCGAAGTAGAATGTGTGCGTGTGTGTATGTGCGTATATATATCTCTGTGTGTGTTTGCAAGTATGTGAATAAATTGCAATTATAATTAGATCCTTAATCGTCAAGAGAAAAAAAGTAGAAAAGAAGGAAAAACGAAAAGCAAGTTGTCGACCTTTAATTTTATAGTTTCTCACTCTTGTTATCTGTTGAGCTCTCTTGTGTGTGCTGCTAATGAACTTTTCCTACGTGCGAGTTTCTACATTAATGCAAATATGTATAGGTAGGCAGTTAGAGGTAGATAGGGAAGTTAAATTATGACAACAAATTATACTAATAATATGAAATTTGAAGGCCAATTCATTTGATGGTAATCGATCGTTAATGACGGAATGGTGGTGCACAACCAAAGCTTTGCTTTATATATTTCCTCTGGACAGAAAACATTTTTATGGGAAACATGAGATAATTATGTTTTGAGCGCTTAACAGCAAAATGACGACATGACTAAGACGAGGCGCTTAGATTTAAAATTTGCAGTAATTTTCTATCTGCTCTTACTAAAGTCAAAAGTAAACGTAGTTTTTAATCGTCTCGTATAATAACTGATTTTGATATCTTATGCCTAGTTCATTTAGTGTACTCTGTTCTGTATCATTATTAATCGACATTGCTTTTTAATATCATAATCAGATAATGTAGGATTTGGGAATTTGACATCCAGTTTTCCAAACTTCACTTTGCTTGACGAATCGTAATCCTACATCTTGAATCGCAAATCTTGATTCCTGAATCCGAACTCTACTCCTTCTTCTTCTTCTTCTTCTTCTCATGATCATGTCATCATTATATACTACAAGCTGTGATCGACAAATCACAAACTATTAACAAAACCACAAACCGCGAATTGCAAACCGCGAACTATATATTCACAAATGGCTAATTAGAATTTACAAAAACCACAAAATAGAAACCTATTACCCATGAACAACACTCTTCTAATCACTAACCGCAAACTAGTAACTACTTACTACTAACCACTACTCATTATCCACAACCCTCTAACTAGTAACCGCAAATCACAAAAAGCAAATAGTGAACTAAAAACTACAAATCAAGAATCACAAACCACTGACTATTAATCACTAACAACCAGCCGTTAACCACTAATCAATATCCACCACCCATAATTCATCAACTACGAACCGCCATCCATTAACCACAACACATTAAATACTAACCACAAATCACAAACGGCAAACAACGAACTAAAAACTACAAATAACGAACCACGAACCATTAACAATAAACCACTAAGTCACCACCAGCAACTAACCACCATCCACTACCCACAACCCTCTAACGACTAACCACAAATCACAAAAGGCAAATCACGAACTCAAAGCTACAAATCACGAACTACGAACTGTTAACAATAAACCACTAAGCAATCACTAGCGACTAACCACCATCCACTATCCACAAACCACGATCCACTAACTACTAACCAAACATCACAAAGGTCAAACAACGAAGTAAAAACTGCAAACCATGAACCACTAACTACTAAGTAACCACTAACTAACCATTAACAACTAACCATTAACCACCATCCACTACTCTAACCATTAGTAACTAACAACTAACCACCATCCACTACCCACAATCCACTAACTACTAACCGCAAATCACAAACGGCAAACAACGAACTAGGAACTACTAATCACGAACCACGAACCATTAACTACTAACTAACCACTAACCACTAACTAACCATTAACAACTAACCACTAACAACCAACCACTAACCACCATCCACTACTCACAACCCACTAACTATTAACCACAAAGGGTAAACAACGAAGTAACAAATCAAAAACTACAAACCACTAACTAGTAACTAGTACTTATATATCTCTAACTATGCGAATTTTAGCGAACACCTCTTATCTAATGACTTAATGGCTTTAGAGAGATTACGGAATTGCCGATTAACCATTTTAACGTAAGAAATATCGACTATAGCACTAGATAAGTCCGCACGGCAAAATTTTCTTCAATCAACACAGTAGATCCGGTTCTATAAATGAAAAAGAGATTGCCATGAAGTTTACATATTTCATGCATTTATCTTATAATCGCTCGTATTTTCATATTTTCACCAAGACACTACGGAAACGATAATGAAGTTGTAAGAGACTTAAAAGGCTGTAGATACGACGTACATAGATACGTAGTTGTTTTTGTGTTTATGAGTTTAATTATTGTTAAACGATATTTTCTTTAACTACTAGAAAATTTTTAATTCTTGAAGTCATTATATAATTCTTAAGGATTTAAAAAAAAAAATTTTTTTTCTTTTCTTTGTATATCAGTTAACAGTTAAACTGGAGTCATAAAGTTTAATCAGTTTTTTAGATCTGCAATTTCAACATTATAACAACACTTAATTTTGAAAAATAAAAAAAAATAAAACAAAAAGAAACTGCATAATTTCCTTAAATATACAGACACACACACACACACAAATACATACTTACATACATTAATTGGAAGAGTATTTTTTCCATTTTTTTCTATTTAATGCGTGTATGCATGCATGTATGTATGTATGTATGTATGTATGCTATAATACATATAAAAAGATGAAGTATAATAAGAACAAATACGTTTAATTTCTGAATTCAAGATACGATAATAACTATCTATACTACCTACGCATACATGCGTCAGATATGCAGATATCGTTTTGATGACTTTATTGACTTAACTTGAACGAATTTATTGTCACTTGAAAAACGATATAAATATCATAGACAACGATAAATGTACGATAACGCCTGTGTCTGTCATTGTCTAATGCTCAAATAATATTGAACGGAAGTTAAACGTTCTTCACGTTCATTTACTTTACTTGTCTTATGAGTATTTAATCTTTAAACAGTCATTATAGTTAATTATATATGCTACAGAGTTATATATCTTTTATAAAATCATTACTGTTCAAAGCGCATTATACTTTCCACAAATCTCTTACATTAGCTGAGTAAAATTTCATTTTACACATGCAGCCATTAAAGGGGAAGAAGACAGATTTGCATCTGTTTTTCTTTTCTTTTTTTTTTTTTCTTTTTTTCTTTTGATTTTTTATTTTTTTTTTTTATTTTTTGATTTTTTTTTTTTTTTTTTCTTTGCAAAAAATCGTTTTAGTCAAGTCAGAACTAATTGCCTCAATATGTTTCCTGCTTGCTTTAGTTTATTTTCTTTGTTTCTTTTTTTTCTTCCATTTTTTTTTTTATTTTTTATTTTTTGTTTTCTTTTTTTTTTTTTGTTTTGTTTTGGTGTTACAGCTTTCATTACAAAGTTATTGTGGTGAGTCTGTAAATATGAGAATGTTGGTATGGCTTGTTCCCGGTTGCCTTATGTATATATATATGTATATATATGTATATAGATGTGTGCGTGTGTTCTAATTGAAAACCAATTAAACTTGTGTTATTCTCCATCATGCTTGGTGGCCAACAATTTAACAGTTCTTGTGTTGTTATATCCACACCATCATCATGACCTTATACCGTATCACCATCTCTGCTATCAATTTTTTTCTTCATACAATTATAGTTTGTATGGATATAAAAACATAAAATGTATATATATGTATATATATATATGTATGTATATATGTATTTGTTTACATTGTTGTTGTAAATGAATTCTAGAATAAAGCACTTTTTAACCACAGTCCAGACTAATTTAAGCTCATCTATATATGTATACATATATATATATATATGTATATATATATATATATATATATATATATGCGTGTGTGTGTGTGTGTACTTGTTATTCGGTCTCCATACATGATGCTAAAAATTTCTGACAGAAACCACTTTGCGTTGGTACATGTATAACATACATTTATACATACATACGTACGTACAAACATAGACGTTATTAAGTGCTATATAAGTAT
This sequence comes from Glossina brevipalpis, assembly GCA_000671755.1. NCBI lineage: Eukaryota > Metazoa > Arthropoda > Insecta > Diptera > Glossinidae > Glossina > Glossina brevipalpis. The sequence goes on along the minus strand of KK351021.1, from coordinate 3,531,111 downwards.
AAAACCTTTTGATGGCGTGTGTGTTGTGTTAGTCGGAGTGCATAGATTGTTGGTCAAGCGTTAAAACACTTTAGCATGCTTTAATAGTTTTGGTTTTTTTTTTTTTTTTTTTTTTTTGGCGATGTTTACATTCGACATCTCTTCTGGTTGGGTTTACTCGGTTTATTTAGAGTTTATTAGCAGCAAAAGAAAATTGAAAATATAGTGAAATAAGTAGAATTAACTGTATTTTTGAGGCGAATTTTCAATACCCATCATGACAAACATTTTTATATCCATCGCTAGAGAAGCATTTCTAAAACGCTTCGATATGTAATCATTACATACTTACGATGTGCGCGAATAATTGAAACAACTTAAGGATATTTTGTCGATCTGTCTGTAGGACCCATTGATATCACAATTACGATTTACAAATTTTATCTTTAAAAAACTTTGTATCACATCTTTTCTTATCACTTTTATTCGTTACTATCGGTTTAGGTTTTAAGATTCAAAATCTAATCGTTGCCTAAGACTCAGTTCATAATTAATGAAAATTGTTAATTTTTGCTTTGTTTTTTTTTTTCAAAATTTTGGATCTTTGACTTTAAAAATTTCACCTAAGTCTCTTAAAAATCTCTCTTTTCAATATAAGTTTTACTGAGATAAAGTAAAGAAACACGAGACAAATGGGTTTAAAGAATGAAAACTAACAGAAAATTCTCTATAAATGAGAAGAAGAAATATTCGAAGATGATTTTTATTAGTTTGTTTAAAAACGAGTATAAAAAATGTTGTCATCTTATGTAAAATATGATTTATTGAAATATTTGCGACCGGGATATATCAAGTGATCCTTTCTCTTTTTTTTTTTTTTTTTTTTTTTTTTTTTTTGTTATAATGTAACAAAATATTGTAAATTAATAGATGAATATTGAAAGACGTCGGCCCAAACATTATATTCTTTCTTGTTAATTGCAGGCCTGCATGTAAGCCTAATCCGGATCGATATTCGGTTGAGATCTTTTAATAAGAAATTCATTTCAATTATTTTATTCATTTTTTTTTTTCGTATATTCTGGCGGGAGATTCAATTTGGTTTTCTCGTGGCTAGATTTGTTAAATTGTGTTTAAAAATTCTATTAATTAAAAGGACAAATAAATGAAAACAAGAAAATCTATTCGAAATCTTAGATGTGCTGAACGCGTATGCATAATAAAATCTCTTTTCATGCGAATCATTTCTATTTCAACTTACAAGTGAGATGAGATTTTTTGTAGCATTAACGAACTATACATTATGGTTTAGCATCACGATAAAGTTGTTGTTGCGATTTGGTGATTTACATTTATTCACAAAAAAAAAAAAAAAAAAGTAAAGACATTTTGCCTTCAAGCAGCTATGCGTTGGAAAATATGAATCCATGGTACCGCTCTAAACGTTCGAAACTTAAATTTTATATTTGAAGTGATTTCCATTTTTCAATAAACATTTAAAAAATTTTATAAATAATTTCTATTAATTGAATATGATATATGAGAAAAATTTTTGAAAGCAACAAAAGCAACAACCGAAAGAGAAATTCATATAAATAAATATACATATATAAGAGAAAATTGCAGTAAACGACGTCAATAAAAGAATAGAACGCAATCGCTAGCGATTTAAATGAAAAATAAAAAAATAAAATAAAAAGGAGGATTAAGGATATATTGACAAGAGCAATGCTGTTAATAGATGGAACAGTTTCCTTTTACATTCTATTTAAGGCATCTTTAATGGACTCTGTAGCATGCAATCGAACTGGTGCAAATTTGAGTTTATGAACGTCTATGAACGAGAAAATCTGTCATCTCTGCCAAGAAATTAATTAACCGGAGAAATCACTGAATAGATATATCAAAACAATATATATTTTTTAAATTTTATTGGCTTAATAGACATTTTGAACTTTGTAATAAACATTCATTATCAGAAACAAATTTTTTCCAATGAAATTTCCAATTCTTCCGTAAGTTTCCCAAAAATACTGTTTTCGTCAAATGACGACGTGCTTGGAGGTTACAGCCTAATCTCTTATCTATTGATTTCTAGCTTTTCTAACACTCTTAACGGATGTCTTTAGAGAGTGTTCATAATCATTTCAAGGCAATTCGAAATAAAAATATTCTAGTATAACTTCATTAATTTAGACAACTGCTAAGTCGATTTTGTACTGAGAGAATGAATAAAGCAGGTGCGAGTTCTTAACTTGAACGTTTTGGAATTGTATACAAATTCGGCTAGAAAATTACAGGTTTTCGGACTTTTTTCAGGTAAAGTGCTAGACGTGCGCGATTCTGTTTTTTAAAAGATATAGAAAAATGAACCTTTTCCAATAAAAAAAGCTTCGAAGAAGGAAAATGAAAAGGAATATTTCAACATGAAACAGGTTTCTTATAGTTCTGGTATCGCAGACTATTCAAAAATAAAAAAAACTATTATAAAAAATTTATCATTACAAAATAACGTGGCTATAGTATGTCAAAATTTTAAAAACGTTTCTCTTGAAACATGATGTTTCAAATCAATCTGTAACGTATCTTCTATTCTATTTTCATTCTTTTCACACGAATTTTATTACACTACTTGTCAAGTATCGACAAAATCATGGGAGTTTCTTCAACTTTGGACATTTAGATTAGAAGTATTTTTCTTTTTCTTTTTTAGATTTATGTTTGCTCCAGTTTCACTCCTGGTCTCGCTTAGCTTTTAAGCTAAACATGCTTCACGAGAATGGCTCCAGTGTTGCAATTTTTTGATATCTTTCAAAAATATATTATATTTTAAGTACTTAAATGTACGCTTAATAAATTCTTAAAATATTATCATCGCGTCTTTCCTTCCATCTAAAAAAAAAGTATCAAAACAAAAAAAAAACATTTTGCTTTTGTGTGTCGCAAGCAAAATCACAAAATTAATATACCCCCTTCCTTTAGTGGCGGGTATAAAATGGAAAGAATTTCATTAATATAAAGATAACAAGAAAAGTTACATAGCGGCCAAAAAGCGGCAAAAAAAAGGCAAATTAAAGAAAGATATTGATATTGCGTCGGTCAAGCGTTTAAAGCTAACGAGACAACACGACGTTGTAGAAAATGTTTGGCTGTATCAACATCGCAACAACTTAATGAGAAAAGAAAAATAAACAAATAAGAAAATTATATTTGGCTACGAACGAATCTTTTATAACCTACCACCGTTATCTAACAAAAAAAAAAACAGGAAAATTATATCCAGCAGTCCCGGTTATACGTATATATATATATATATATATATACCTACCACTACGTTTATCATAAAAATTGTAAAATAAATTTACATTTTGATAGGCGGGCGTGGTAAATGTTTTCTACTGCTATTAAATACAGTGGAAAACAGCCAGCCATCGAATACCGTAAAAAAGAGCCAGAGCAAAACAGCCAGAAAACAGACGTGCTTTCGGATGATTTAATCCCAAGTAGCCACAGATTTACCAGAGACAATGAAAAAGAACTAAACGAATTTTGAAACGTATAAATTGTTACAGAAATCATTGTATCGCCATCAATAGAATGAATCTGGAAAAATAATATTCATCAACATCCATCCTCCTTCCCTCCTTCAAGTGATTCATTGCATTGATATTCATAAGAATAATAAAAAAAACATCTTGCGACATCCCCTCGTCAAAAGCTCCCCGACGGGGAATTGAACCCCGGTCTCCCGCGTGACAGGCGGGGATACTAACCACTATACTATCGAGGATTTGAATCCGTTTTGAATAATAATTGATTTAAGCCATATGCTACAATAAAATTTATTTAATATATATTAATAATAATCGGATTTATTAGTAGATTATTTATTGCTTTGTTCAGTTTTCTTTCTTATATCAAAGATATGGCCGATTTTTAGATTTATTATAATTAATTTATTTTACATCTTTGTTTACTAATTATTTTACTTTAAGCTAAATCACTAAGTAATATTGACGCCTATAATGGGTTGACAACTATGTTTATTTATAAAAACAAATAATAAAGAAATAATAATAAAATAATACATACGATAATACAGACACATAACATATCAAGTATGGGTTAGAATTTTTGAAAGAGCGTTGTTGTATATCTCAACTCGACAAAATTTTACTCAATTGAACGATAAACATTTACACACAGAGACGAATTGTTCGTTTATATTCTGGATGGATTCTAGATGGATTTCTTAATAAAATAGTTTTCATTTCTTTGTTTAATTTTCTTTTAAGAAACTTTTCGGATTATATGATGGGTGAGTTGAGCCTAAATAAAATTTTGTTGTGTATGCAGAGGAGTTGGAGAGGAATCGTGTATTATTAGGTTATGCAAGCTGAATAAACGGTTGATTGTAATGTTTCCTTTCACCAATTAACCGAATTATAAAAAGGATTTGCTTTTCATCGTGATAACTCACCACTGAGAGTTAGACTGGCAAGTTTTCGTTCATCCATCATATAATCCGAATCTCGCCGTGTTCAATTACTATTTGTGTCGTTCTCGCCAAAAGTTTCTTAAAAGAAAATTAAACAAAGACATGAAAACTATTTTATTAAGAAATCCATCTACTGTTTTAGGTATTTTCGATAAATTCATAATTATTATGAAGATGTTATTGCAGCAAATGACTTAAGCCAGTTATTATTCAAAACGGATTCAAATCCTCGATAGTATAGTGGTTAGTATCCCCGCCTGTCACGCGGGAGACCGGGGTTCAATTCCCCGTCGGGGAGCTTTTGACGAGGGGATGTCGCAAAATGTTTTTTTTTGATTATTCTAATGAACATCAATGTAATGAATCACTTGAATGAAGGAGGGAGGGAGGGAACAAGGATGGATGTTGATGAACATTATTCTTCTTCTATTGATGGCGATACAATGATTTCTCTAGCAATTTATACATTTCAAAATTCGTTTAGTTCTTTTTCATTGTCTCTGGTAAATCTGTGGCTACTTGGGATTAAATCATCCGCCAAATAGTTCGGATGTTCGCCAAAGCAACTTTTTTAAGATTATGATTAACATTTAGTTTCTTTTTGACTTTACTTTCTTGTGATAGAAAGTGCATCTTGTAAATTTTTATACCTACCACCGAAATTGAGGGTTATATTTCATTTAGTCATTTTGTTTGTTATGACCACAAGTAAACTTCAGAGAGATCCCACAAAGCATATATAAATATTCTTGATCAGCATCAAGTTTGGAATCGATTTAAACATGTCCGTCTGTCCATCTGTCTGTGTAATGTCTGTGGTAAACATTCTCCTGGCCGGAAAATTGAAGATATAGGCTTCAAATTTCGCAGAAACATTGGAAGTTCTTTCGCATACGTTTCTATTGAAAATGAACCAAATCGATCAGAAGTCACAGTGTAAGCTGAAAGCACGTCTGTTTTCTGGCTGCTTTGCTCTGGCTCTTTTTCACGGTACTCGATGGCTGGCTGTTTTCCTACTGTACTTCATAACAGTAGAAAAAATTGCCACGCCTATCTATTAAAATTTATTTTCCCCCACTTTTTTTAAGATAAAGTTAGTGGGTATAAAAGATTCTACAAAGCCGAATATAATTCTCGTTCCTTGTTTTCATTTCAATTAGAACCACTAGAATGAAGGGAATATTTCATAAAAAATTAAATTTTTCAATTTTTTTGATTCTCTAATTTCTGTAATGTCACGCCTCTCCTATTTTGTGCACGAAAGGACAAAATCAATACATGGTAACACTGAGATAAAGTGGTTAAGCTCTATTCACTTTACAATGGATTTTTGATATCTTTCAGTCAAACCGTATTTAAAAGACACGCTTTTAATGTCACTCTCGAAAGTAATTTTGTTAATCATCACAGTGATGATATCTGCTGTAATAATAATAATAATAATAAGTAGGCGAAGTTGTTTGTTTTGTATTAATACACAAACAGTACACAGAGATATTACGATTCATACGTGAATATCATACGTTTCTGAAACGTGTACATCCATCCCCATCCATCCTATGGTTCATTTTGTTTATTTTCCACTTTTTTTATATTTCCTTCCGTTAACAAGAAAAGAATACATAGAAAGTATAAAAGTAAAAAAAAAAATTGCAAGCTTCGGAAAAAAAAGTACTTGCGGTCAGTTAAATAGTTGTTTAGTAAGATGAAAGTGTGTTAAGAGATTGCAAAGAGTATTTGAGGTCAATCATATAAATGACCGCATAATAGATACGTGCTTATAAATTTGATAGATTTTCGCGTGTGAAAGGTAGTTGAGTGGATGACTAATAGATAAATAACTTCGTAACATCATTTCACTGTTGAAAGATAAACAATACGAACAAAGAATATTAGTTTAGTTCGCTCTTCTAAATATTTCTGACTTCGTTTTCTATATCCTTTTTATGTTACCAAGGATAAAGTTTTTATGTATCAATGAAAATCATGTAAAAATCACATGGGGTTATCATATATTTTTCAAACACATATGAACAATGAACTTATGAACGGATCTATTTACTAGGATTCAGAAGTAGTTTAGTATTAATATGAATCTGATATTTAAGATAAACTTTTTTACCTATTGCTTCGAGTGTATCGCTTCTTTATTAAACTATTTGCCCGTCGGTCCGTTCAGTTCATTCATTCATTCTTGTCGTCCCTTGTCCGAAATATTAAAATTTATCGTCAAAAAAAGTACAGTGATGCGTGGAAAGGAAGAAATAAGTGAGGATAGATGGATTGGATGTGACTGTTGCCCGATCAATACAAATTAAGCTTTCACTATAAGTACAGCCATACGCGAATCTTAATAAAGTAAAGTATTATTTACCGTATTAAGAATAGAGCTTGTGTATGGGTATAACTACTTAATAATCGCTTTTCTAGAGCAAAGTAAATACAGCATCAATCTAATGCTTCATGCTTTAAAAGTATTTATAGTAAAAATGAATGAATAGCTTTATCTTATCAAAAGATCTTCTCGACTAGTTCAAGACATGACATTCTTCATATATATTTCCCTTATGCTCTATAGAAATAGAAGAGAAAAATTCTCCAGCTTTGTTGAGATGCAATCCTTAGGGTTTTATTTGTTTATTAACTTGTCGTCAAATACCTTAATATTGAAGAAGTTTTATATATAAACAATTTTAATCAATACCCTACAATTTTATGTTTTATATTTTTTATAATGAGGACAGAAACGCTATTCTATTGTTCAATTTAATAATGTATGAGAAACGCGTGCACATTATTATTACACAAGTCACTTGATTACTATAGACATCAAGGCAGATATTTTTGACGTTATGTGAATTTTGAACACCTACTTTTTAAAGTACATACTCTCTGACTTGTCATTTATTTGAAGCGAGACTCTTTTAATGACGGCAGATATTAGAAGGCGCACTTACCTTATTTACAAAGTTAAGGCTTTTAAAACAAATACAAAAAAAAAAAAAAAAAAAACAAAACAAAAAAATATTTAAGTTTAATAAAAATTTGTGTAAGCTCTCTCATATGAACATAAATATGAGCAGAGGAACATGAACATGAACGTGAAACAGGTAGAACAGCTGATAATCTATACTTATGTAAATACTATGGGAGAAGAAAACAGAAAAAATTTCACCATAAACTAATCATGCAGAATTATTTGTGTGCAACACTTTACACACCAGAGATATCATATCATACCTTACTACTCTATACATACACATATGCAATCAAATATTAAAGCATACATTTTTTCATTACACACATTCGTTTGAACAAAATTGCTTGATGCTAACAAATTCTAAAGTTGTAAGCTTTGATAAAACTCTTTACTCATAACTAGCGCACAACTTAAGATAGATTAGATGTGTGTGTCGAAAGAGAAGTATGAAATAGAGAGCGAGCAAAAGAGACAGGGAGAGATAATATGTGAATTGAAAAGAGATAGATGAAAATATGCCTTTAACTTGCAGTTGTTTTTCCTTTTTGCTTGAAATACTTTATAGTGTGAAGACTTGCATTACGTTTTTTTCTTTTTTTTTTTTTTTTTTTGTTTTTTCTGTAGGCTCGCCTTTATGTTGCACGTTTCAAACCCTTGCAGTCATTCATTTCATTTACTCAGTTACTCCCAATGAGACAAAAAAATAAACATTAAAAAGAAACGCATTAGTATTGTTGATGTACGTACGCTTGCTTGCCTTATGCGGCTGGGTAGTCAAATTGCCGCCTAATACCACAAACGCCTGCCTGTCGGTGTCTCTAACTGTATGATATTCATGAGGCATTTACTTGAGGCTTTGCTTTTCAGAAATTGTTTGTGATGTTCACCACACTCTGGAGTGAGAAAAGGTTGAAATAGCGAAAGAAAGAAAGAAAGAAAGAAAGAAAGAAAGAAAGAGAGAGAGAGAGAGAGAGGGAGAAGGAGAGAAAGAGAAAGTGCACCATTAGCAACGTGACAATTTTGGTAATGCCTTCAAAAGTTGTGTGTGTGTGTGTATGTTTGTTAGTTGCTTACTTTGTTTGATAAAAAAATTTCTTATTTTGGATAAAAACCACATTTACTCTGGCAGAATCTTTAGCAAAGTGTGATTATAAGTTTGTATATGTATATATATATCTATCAGTCTGTCTATCAGACTGTCCGTCTCACTGTCCGTCCGTATATCTGTATTTGCCTGTTTGTCTGTCTGTCTGTATGTCTGTCCGTCTGTTTGACTCTCTGTTTGTTTATTTGCCAGAGTATACGTTAGTTGTATGTTTGCTAGTTTGTTTGTATATTTTCATATGAAGAGATCTTGGCATGTGCGTAGTAAACACTCCATCAAAACATCTTGATGTTGTTGCATCTTTGCTTGTTTGCCTGGCTACACTATTATGCTGCTGTTGCATTGCCTGTGAAGTGTATTGTTGTGCTATGCTTGTCATGTGCTTTCTTGTTGATGCTGTACGTGCAACATGATTCCTTAAGTACGTGTGCTGTTGCCTTTTATTTGCACTACGGAAGCAACATTTAATTGACTTAACGTGTAATGTTTGTATCTCTCGTTTTGATAGAGTTTCATTGCAATTACTTGTGTATGTGCATATGAATGTACATAAATATATATATATATATAAATATATATATATAAATAATATATGTATATATATATATACATATATATATATATATATTTGTATACAGTTATCATATGTTTACTTATATCGCCTCTAAGTTTGGCAGCAGCAGCAGCAACAGCAGCAGCATCGGTTTGAGAATTTTACTTTAATGCACCGAGAAAGGTGTCATTGTGGCATCATGTGCTGTAATTTTATTTGCAATTTTCTAACATGTTGTTGCTTATACAGTTGGTTGATAGTTTTTCTAATTGCACATTTTAAGCGTACACAGAGGCATACACACACGCACGCACACAGGCACACACATCCATGCTTGTATTTAACCGATGTATATAATTAATAATGAGGAAATATCTGACATAAAAATTAAGCAGTAAATGTAGTGCAGTAACTGATGGCTATGTTTAGTTTTCAACTGAAAGACAATTACGTTCATGATGTATATTCCGTATATATAATATAATTCTTTAGTAACAATGATAATGACACAAAAACAAAAGCAGCAGCAACAACAATAACAACGGAGTTTCCCAAGTCTTCAGTCTTAGTTGACTTTTAAGTATTTTTTCTAAACTTTTTCTCAAATTTTCATTTGTCACTAAATAATTTTCAAATATTATTCTTAATATATTTTCAAAATTGCAATTGCAAATAGCTGATCCGAATATTATATATATATATATATGTATACAGTTACTTGTTGTAAGAAACGTTATCACGTAAAGCAAAATTGGAAATAAAATTATTTTGAATCTAAAGTAAATTAATTTCAAAAAAAAGTCATGCAAAACAAAACGAGGCAAAATTCGAAAAACGACAATAACAAATTGCACTCACAATGTGAACGAACACATTCTTTTGATATATTATAAAATGAAAAATAATAAATTTTAAATAAATTGAAAAATGATTTTGTGCCTCAAATGATTAGAAATTCGATTGAATAGCCAGCCGATCATGTGGAAAATTGATTTGAAAGTACAGAGAGGATAGAAGTTTGGCTTTTGCTGAATGAGTTTTGAATCTTAAAAAGCAAAAGAGAAAAAAAAAAAAATTATACCTTCAGTTTGAATCTGAATTCTTTAAGCGCTTACTATATTAGATAGATACGACTCAAGAAAATATTTTCGATTAATTTTAGATCCATAACTTGTGCTTATCGTTTGAAATATTTTTAAATGTCAAAAAAAAAGGATTTTTTTCTTTTTTTCTTATCCGGAATACAATTAGCATATGTCACGCCTCATCTGTGCAATTCAAAAGGAGATATATGACACCATGAGAATATCATTGATAAAATAAACTACGACAACTAAACTGAATTATAAATTTTAAGGTCTGATTTTAAAATTCATGAAATATTTAATGTGTCTTTTTAGGAGAGGGAATAAAAAGAGGAGGAAAATTCAAATATCATATACAATCACAATCGAATGCAACATAGTAAGTAACGTGCATTTGTATGCGAAAGAGTTCTTCAAAGTAGTCTGTAAAATACCTCACGGTGATAAATGATAAACATCACTATCACGAAAAGGCGAAGTCATGATCCATATGAGAAAAACCAGCGCAGGTTAGATAGAAAAATTTAGAGCAGCGGATATAGTATATTACGATTGTACTGCGTTTAGTTCCTTCTGCGTTTAGTGCCTTCTCGCTGGTGATTAGATTGGACGTTTTTCTGTGACCTTTCATTGTAATATATTACATTTACTGACTCAGATCATTGCGATTTTTTCAGACTCGTACTTTTCCATTCTGGGAATGAATATTAGGCTACGTTTACGTGAAACGTCTCACAGCTGTCCACGATGAAGTCAAAGATGACGGCATTCCAAAGGTTAGCCCCAATCTGTTATTTTCCATCAAATCCGTCGGGGAGAGAGATCATGGTGACGGTACTCTTTACAGGTTTTGTCATATGGTCTCTTTTCCATATACAATTGGATTTTTATAACTTTTGTAACACGAGAATATCCAGAAAGTCGGCACTATACTCATCACACTAATTTATCATTTGTCCCAAACATGTCCAAGAAAGAGAGAGTACAGGATGAGGGCACTCTATTCTACGTCATAAATTTCTTTTCCATTAAAGAGTTAAAGAAATCCAATTTGTTTGATATTAAGTTAAGCGTTGATTGGCAGGATTTAAAATTGATGACATCACAGTGAATGATAAGAGGGGACGTGGTATTGGTTCGTGATTCCCGGCAACGAATCTTTCGTATTTCGTTAAAACTAAATTCTATGCGTTAGAATAGATCTCCAAACAACTTCAATTGTAAACTCTTATTGAGTGAGTTTAGCTTTTTTGTTTTTTTTTAGTTCAGTAAATTTTCGTTGACTTATTGACGTGAGAAGGCTTTACATATATATTTCCAAAAATCGAGTATCTATAGGCGGGAATTTTTTACACAAACAAGCGTACGTGTACATGTGTTCATAAAATTGTGAAAGATTGATCGAGGCGGCAAAAAAAGGAAAAAAGATTTAAAAAAAAACATTAAAGCAACAACAACATCTACGCCCAATTTCAAGTGTATATTAAGCACCTAATTTACGATCAACAGGTGACAATAATTTTATGCTAACGACTGACTTAACGACACTAAACTATAAACAAACGCTCGCGTACACATGCATACATACACACACGCACATATCCGTCTGTATTCGCAACAATTGATGCCGCTTAGTGATATTCAAATTTTTGCATATTTTCTCCCTCTGATGTTTTCATATGCATTCCTTGCCCAGGTTGGTATAGTGTGCTTGCTTCGCTGCTCGTGAAGATACCTGTCCACAGTTTATCATTTACAACATAACTCAGATTATGTTTGTGTCTGTTTTATGACATGATTCAATAGCACATTCATTCACTTGCTTATAAGAAGATCACAAGCACATATGAATGTTTGCGTTTATGCATACGCTGCATTACGTCTGTGGCAAGTTCAATGATAAATACCAACAATACACACACACACACACACACACACGCACACGCACAGCATGTTGCCGGTAGTTGTAGTTGTCATTTATTACAACGGCCGAATAATTTGCAAACTCAACCACAATGTTAACCACTTTATGAGTAAATTTGTTTTCTTCTGCCTGTTAGTTAGTAGTAGTTGTTGTTGTTGTTGTTGTTATCTTTTAGTTCTTATTGTTGTTTTTGTTGTTGTTCATCAAAACAAAGTGGTTCAACCAGCGTAACGCGGTCATAACTCTTTTTTTTTCTTCCCCATCTCTTCCATATGCGCATATTTATGCAGATTTGTTCGTTTGTGTTCTCATTTTCTTCTTTCCATTCTTCTTATTATTATTATTATTATTCATTCGAGTTAGGTTTAAAAAAAAAAAAAAAAAAAATGAATGCCTACGGCTTCAACGAGGCGTTGTACTAATTGATTTTCCCGTTTAGGTTTACAACACATCACCATTATCATTACCGCCTTCGTCATCATCTCCATCATCATTGTTATGAAATTACTGTTCTTGTAATCCTTAATAGTTTTCTTTTTGCATTTCGTTCGTCTATGTATCGTGCGGTTGGTTTGTAGATATTTTCTCATTGCGGTTAACTATGGCGGGTTACATCAATTAAATGCTTCGAAAGATTTGTGGTAAAAACTCGAATGGTACACAATATTTAGCTTAACATCCCACAGTAAAGCATTTTGCAAAATATTTGTCGGTCAACGTTTCTCTCTGTCTGTGCTACATGCTCCGTATAGAAGACTACAGTTTGGAATTTAATAAAATTTAAAATATATATTTTTTTTTTTTTTTTTTTTACTTAGTAGAACCATTAATAACTAAATAATTCGTTTTGGTCTTTTAAGATTTCCTTATACGCATAACTCAACTGACGACTGTTAGAATCAATAAAGTTAATATTTTTGGAAAGTGATTTCTACACTAGTCTTGATATACGCGAGAAACAATTAAAAAAAAAATTTTTCTAAAAATATAAACTTCCCAGACGTTTTTACGTTTAAGAGTTATCCATATTGCTAAGCTCGAAAGGCATGAGATATTATTTCGATATTAATCATAAATGCCATCCAATCCGGCTAAAAAAGTAAGTGAGTAAAAATTTCCAAATAAACTAAAGAAAAAAAGAAACCGATAGTTCACGACCATACGATGGGAAGAAATTTAAAGGAAGAAAACAGAGCCATTCCATAAAGACATCAGGGACAACGTCCGATTGGTATCGTGGTTGATGTTGAAAAATACAAATATAATTTTTTCAATATGAAATTGAAGGTACAGTTTGGTTAATAAACGATAAAAATTCGATTAAATTTTTTCGAAAGGCTCCTCCATTCCATCTGAAAGAAAGGAAAGAATACGTCATCTCTCTTAATACTGTTTTCTATTTTGTACTCTAAAACGTAAGAATGACACGAAAGACATATTTATGAATGAATAATTAAAAAATCAAGTTAAACCAAGTTCCATTATAAAGGCATACTCGGCAGCTACTTTGATTAAAAAATTTCCAATTTTTATAACCATCACTGAAGGATAAAATTATATTCATTTTGTAATTTCGTTTGCAAACCCAAAATGCTCCAAAAATCCCATAAATCCCATTTTAGAATCCGTCATGTCCGTCTGTCCGTCTGTCCGGCTGAGTAATGTCAGCTATAAACATTTTCTTGACTGTAAAATAAGCTTAAAATTCGGTCCGGAACATTGGAAGCTCTTACAATCAGGTTGGTAATAAAAATCGGTCAATTCGATCAAACGACACGCCTATAGTACAGATGTCTTTAGTGATTTAAGGTGAGTTCCTGCCGTGAAAATTTAACCTCACGGTGCCCGATGATACACGGATTGTGAAAACGCACTATTTGATCTCCGAGTTTCAGATTGGGACACGCTATGGGACGTGTTTCCCTCCCTGGTAACAGCGAGACCCGTCGAAAACTTTTGCTTTTTTATGAGTCAAGCACCCGGTTGCAATGCAACTCCACATTCGAGCCAGTAAGCTGTCTCTTCCCGCAATTTAGGTTAACCATAGTCACCATGAAACTCCCGCTCTGGGCCGTTCTCGTTGTCAGGCCGAAGCAGGTACCATGGTACCAGATAAAGTGAGAGTAGAAACTGTGAAAGAATAGATATTCAAGCCTCCGGTCGAGCTTGCAGGTTCCATATAACGTGACTTGGTTATGGGATAGTAGAACTGTACACGAATGTATAGTTTAGAAGTGAACCAGTCTATATCATGCGCATGGGCAAAATATTCTTACTGGGTGTAGCGAGGCCTATTCCAATCTCTACCATTTATGTAGGGAAACGGCACCGTAAGAACCAAATACCTATGATGACAATGCAGAGGAAATGTGGAGACGGATTTCCACAACACTACCACACCAAACGAGGAGAAGTCTCTGGCAAGACTTAGAGTCCCCTCAATTTGTCCATCAGTTATTGCCACAAATAAAGGAGGATACAGACAAGGACAAAAGGGTTGATGCCGACTAGCGAAGGCATCGGATGCAAACACACTCAAATCGTCTCTGAAGTAGAGAGTGCCAGACTAAAATCAAAAGCATCGTCAGTGTGTTTAATTCCCATTGCCACCAAGTACGAGGGGCATTCCACCAGCACATGCTTCCAATTTTCAAACGGATTCCCACAACAGCAAGCCCTAGTTATCGAAAGGCCCCTAGAATGCATTTAGAGATCCATGGCCCGTCGGCTAAAGCCGAAACGAGACATCAGGGATAAACTCAAATGTCACTCTCCCATTCGAACTATTTTCCCAACGAGATTGTCAAAGGGCACGAACACGATCCACTAAAGGGTATTGCGCTTCCTGATACTAAGCCTCTCTACTTCATCAGTGTTAAACCAGTCAATCCGACCTACTTGCCGACCCCTTCACGACGATGACGAGTCTGTCTTACCACATTCACAAGCCATCAAGTTCAATCTCTCATAAGTACTAATCCCAAGGCTCTCAAATGAGTTGTTATGCGAGAAGTGGTCGTAAAAAGTGCCCGATTCAATCCATTTGTCCTTGAACGAAATTACATCCATTTACAAAATCTCATGGAATTATTTTAAAAATTTGCAACTTCTAGGATGTACACAACATTATGATAGATATCAGCCAGAGAGACGGACGGACAGGTAAAGCTTATATCGATATATCGATATACAAAATTAATATGAGTTTATTTTAAGTCGTTCTCTTTGTAAACACATACGCATATACTTAATATACCCTATAGCACAAGTGATGTATGTTGGTTATCAAAACTTGTGTCATGGAGCGACAGTAAAACCATCATATGAAAGTTGTCATCAACAGGATATCGTTAGATAACTATCAGTAAACGAAATTGATGCCCTTTTTACCTACTCATTACGTGCATTTTTCCATCTATTGCAATTTTTAAGCAGCGTGGTGGTCTGGCCTAAAGCAACTTATTTGATGTCAAGCAATTTTATTGTAGTTTATATGATAATGCGGATTTTTCCGTCGGCAGGTGTAAAGATACCACCAGAACTAATTTAAATTTCAATTGATTTAGGAAACACGACTACGTCTACCACTGTCAAAACAAACCATTCGTGTTAGTTGTGGCAACTACTGCTAGTCTACGACATTAAAATTCATTTAGCAAAAAAAAAGAAAAAAAAAAAAATTGCTCAATACTATGCAATAATATAGAGCTGTTGTAAGAGAGTTATTGAAGTTATTTCTAAACGTTAAGTAACCGATAAGCATGACAGGAGAGAATTTCGCCATATTCTGCGTTAACTTCTTCAAAGTAACATTTGTTTTTAATTTTAAATAAGCCCGAATCTGGATCATTGATCATTGAAGTTATGTGGGAAACAAATCGAAACAATCATCATACAGAAGTTTTCTGGTATACGTGACGTAACTGTTTCTTTTTTTTTAATGTCTTTATCATTTCTATCTTTTTGTCTTTCTTCACTCTTCAATTCGCAAGTAGTGTTCTCAATATTTGTTTATTTGTTTTCAAAATTCCTTTGTAATCTGGAAGTTCACTATCGAATACCGAGTTAGAAATCCGGTGAACGAATTCACTTAACGAAAAAATACTTCATAATTTATTTTATTTTTCAACCCGTTTTTATATCCTTTCATTTTGTTTGCAATACTCGAAAGAAAACTTCAAATACAACATAAAGTAAATATGCTTCCGATCAACATTGAATTAAAAACGATTGAAGCATGTCCGTTTGTCCATTTGTTTGTCTGTATAATGTCTGTAGTAAATATTCCACTGGTCGCTGCAAATTTGATGGAAACGCTGTAAGTGCTTGCATGCAGGTCGATATTAAAAACAGGCTAAATCAGTGATAGAACACGCCCACAATACAATGTGAGCTGACAACAACTTTGCTTTTAAGAAAAAGAAAAACTGTAATTATTGAGCTAGCTATTCATTGGTATCTATAAAAAAATGGAAAGGATCGACCACGACCATGATTCGATGTAATAGAATGGAATGGAATTAAATTTTTTTTTCTAACATTAAAAAAGAAGCTTCAGAAACCCTATAAAGTGTACATATTTTTATGATCAGGATCATGTTTGGAATCTATTTAGATATATTTGTCGATCCGTTTCTTCATCTATCTGTCTATTTATCTATTTAATGTCTGCAATAACCATTATCCCGATCAAAAAATTAAGATATCTTGATAAAATTTGGAAAAGAAAAACGATAGGAAGTGCACGTACGTTAGTCTCGAAGATAGACCAGATTGGTCAAAAGACACGGCTACGATATAACATAAACTTAAAACTTCTTGTATTTTTTTTTTAGTATTTTGCTTACTACTCATTAAGTACACAAAAAATATACCACGATATGTCATAAAAATAGAATGCATCTTCCGAAGCCACCTATCAAAATGTATTTTTTTTTTTTTACCTTTCTATTAAGACTGTCGGTGGTAGATATAAAACATTCGGCATAGCCGAATACCTTATGTTTTTAGGATTGCACCATATGCACCTAATATGTACGAGACCCTAAACATTTTTTTTTGCGATCGATATTAAGAACTGATCGTATTTCTCCCGTGATTTTTTACGATTTGTATATAAATTTTTGGCATTGACAGTAAGCTGGATATTGCAGACATTGATAAATATTGATTATCAACATTTCTATAGAACTTGTACAAGGAAAGCATTGTTTTCTTTTTTTTTTTGGAGGGAAATGATTCAAAATATGTAAACTTAAGGATGAAGTAAGGGTAAGAGTCACAAAAGACTAAGATTATATCTATAATTATATAAAATTTTAAACGTAATAATGCGTTTGCATTCCGAACGAATTCACGAATTTCTTCAATTCATATAACTTGAAATCATTGGTGAAATCATTGAAATCATTGCAGTCATATCATTAAATGATTTGTTTCGATCTTAAAACATATGTGTTTTATTTCCATACCAACACTTAGGGAACAATGAGAAATGAAAAACAGCACATAACTGAAAAAATATGAAAAAAAAAAAAAATTTGGAAGAATCATGAAGAAAATTCAAACATTGAATCGATCTAAGCGAATATAGAATAATGCTGCTCTATCGATTACTAATTTATTATCAAAACCAATGAGGTAAACTATGTTCTTTTGATTTGGATTCTAAAATAATTTCACTGAAATTACAATTATTTGTTGTTTTCATTTCATATATATATATATATATTTTTTTGAATAATGATGAAATCATGAATTTTTGCTTAATTTCAATTAAAATTACGAAGATATCCGAAATCACAAAAACAAAAAAGAAAATTACTTTCAGTGCAAGTGCGCTAAAAACTATTTCAAATACAACGATTTCTTTTTAAATCAATTGATTAAATAAATAAATAAAAAAAAATAATAATTAAATATGCTTACAAATAAAAAGCTGATATAAAATTTCCACTTTAATTTCAAATAAAATATAAAATTTTGAAGTCCTTTAAAGAGATTACCAACTTTTTACAACGATAGACTTAGTAGTTTACGGATTTTCATTTAATTGCTTTCTTGAAATTTGTATAATTTTTTTAAATTTTTTATTAGTCTAAAATTTTTGTTACATGTTCTTTAATTGTTACTCCCATAGTATATTCTCAAAGACGTTAAGGAAAATGAAAAACAAAAAAGAAAAAGAAAAAGAAATTGAAAGTTATTTGTAAACATAACGTATTCCAAACAACCACTCAAACCATATGTGTTGTTTTCTTAGTTTGATTACATTTTGTCCTCTCACCTCTCACCTCTCATTATATCATTAAAATTCTTCTCTCGTTAATGTCGATTTTATAATTTGCTGTATTATCTTCTTGTAACCGAGGGCGAATAAAATTCGTTCGCAATATTTCCACTGAACTTAATCCTTTTTCTTTGATTTGGTATGGGTGAGTACGAGTCTTTGGCTTTGAACGGTTTAGCCATCATATTATATAAAAAAGCAAAAGGAAAAAAAAAAAAAAAAAGAAGGCGGATGTATTTTTATTTAAGAAAATCACTAAGAGTAAGTTTTCTATAAGAAAATAAGTCATGTGGTTTGCGGTTTTGTCATTAAAGTCTAACATTTTTGTATTGTTTCGCAACTAAATACTCGAACCATATAGAAATTTTTAATGAGATGTTTTTTTTTTCTTTTCGTCATTGCCATCTCGACTTAAGGGAAACGCCCCCCTTAGTTGATATTTTTTTCCCTCTTAAAATTTATATTTCAAAGCTTTTTTATTATAATTTGTAAGAAATTCTTTATGTTACTCTGTCTGTGTGTGAGTGCAAATTTCTTATGCATACATGGTCTTGAAAGAGTCATCTCCATATAAGGATTTTGAACTGGAGCGGCCCTCTCGTATATTTTGCTGTTGTTCCTAATTATTTAAATGGGGAACTATGTACACAATTATCCTTTTGTTATAGCACACGGGTCTATATGTTTTTATGTATGTGTGTGTGTGTGTGTGTGTGTATGCATATGTATGTATACACACAAATATATATATTTATATATATGTATAAAAATGTATGCATGTACACGCACTAGTGTATGTAGCAATAACTTTGGCGAACATTGATGTATGTGGATTGTAGTTGTTGTTGTTGTAGAAGGGAAACGTATCTAGAATTAGGTGTGGGTCAGTTTCAGTTGTTTAAGATTCTAAATATTCAAGAAAAGAACCGAATAGACAAGCGCACGAATAAAGAAGAAAAGCAAATGAAAAAATGAAACAACAATTGTACTTACATTTGAAATCTTTCAACTTGACGACATGTGTTACAAGGCAGCAGTTATTGCTGCTATTGCGCCGGTACACCCTTTGCATATCTGCATGCATATGTTCTCGAGTTCTCTATTGGAATCCTTATGTTATTTTTTTTTCTATGCTAGGGGAGCATATGCCTCAAGTACTTTTAATAACAAGTTCCCTCACATACTAACACACACACACACACACACTAACTTATATGAATACCTAGCTGCTATGTGAATAAACGAACAGCAGCAATATCAGCAGCAGCAGCAGCAGCATCAAGCAAGCAAGAAAGCAAGCAAGCAAGCAAACAAGCAAGCAAGCTAGCGTTTATTTGTTTGTATGTTCGACAGTAGGCTTTGCCATACTTTTACATGTTAGGGGAGCATTGGAACAAAAAGCAAAAAACAAGAAAAAAAAAACAGAAAAATATAGAAAAAAAAGTTATATATAAAAAAAAACAAGAATGAAATATAGAGAACGAGAGAGAGAGAGAGAGAGAGAGAGAAGAAAAAGAAAAAGTTAAACATGAAATTATTACAAAAAGGACATTGCACCCGGGGTTATATATAAAGGTAGGGGACAGAGAAAGGATATATAGAATAGTGAGAAAAGCCTCTAGTAGAGCAAACAGCGTGTGATATTTTGTATGTAAAGGAAAAATAAAGCAAGAAAAACCCACTTGTAGGCTTATGAACCGTAAAGACATCATCATTTAGCATTCCAAACCTAGCGTCTATGCATGTGTGCATACTTTTCGTATGCAACCCTTACAAACGGTTAATGTGGCCATCGAGCAATCTGTGGAATTCTAGCTTCAAAGTTTCCACTTGTATGCCATTGAATTAAACAGATTTCTCTTACTCACTCCTTTATGGGCGTATAACGCTTGACAACAGCATTTAGAAGTCACACAACACGTCTTATTTTAAATGTTTTATTTTTCAAATACGCTCTATGTGGACCTAGAAGAATACTTGCACTTCTACATATATATATATATATATACATGTATACATATATATACATTTCCACATCTACGAATGTATGGAAATTTCTTACTTTTAACTACCTCTTCGCTTTCGGGAAGCTACGGTTCACGCTGCCTCATACGCTACTTTTAATTGTCACCCTTTCTCGTCATTGTGTAGGTTGTTGGTTTGGAATAGCAAAAGAAAAGATTGTTTGTTATGTGTTTGTGCAATTGAATGAAAGTAAAACTTTTTTTTTTTTTTCTAATGTACGCGTATTTTTATATTTTATTTTTTATTTATTTATTTATTTTTTTTTTTTTTATAACAGCTAAGGCTTAACTTTACTCTTTTGCTTACTTGAGTAAATAAGAATTCGTTATCTTAGCTTAAGTGTTTGCTCCGCAGTACATAGAAAAGTTAACTTGAGTTCATTCACATTTACATTCTTTCAGTGTTTTTTGTTTGTGTTTTCGAAAAGATTAAGATTTTATCAGTTCGACAAACAAATTTTCTTTTCTTTAAAACCAGTATAGACTTAATTGTCACAAAAATTGCAATCACTGCATCGAATATGAAAACTAAATTATATTGGTTGCATCGTCCATTTGAGTAAAAAAGAAAAGCAACATCATCTCAGATGGTAGAAATTAAAATTATATTATATTATATATGATATTATATATTAAAAATATATTCTTTTGAGAACTTACAAAAAAAAGAAAAAAAAAATTCTTTCAGAAAAGTTGTTGCAAAATATTTGAAAATATTTAAGTCTTTTTTTTTTGAAAATATTAAGCGGAATAAGCAATTATTTTTATACCTCATGCCTAAAAGGAAGGAAGTGTATTCGTTTTATCAAAACTTTTGCGACATTCAGAAGGTGGGACTTAATAATGTATTCTTGATCCGCATTATATTCCAAATAGAATTAAGCATCTGTCCATCTATTTTTCTGTCTGTCTTTTCAATGTTTTTGGTAAACATTTTTTGGTTCGCAAAAATGAAGTTATCAGCTTTAAATTTAGTAGAAATATTGATAGTGCTCGCTCGCAAGTTGAGCATGATCCAAATCGGTAAAAGCACAAACCTATCGTCTAATATAGACTGAGTACACCTTGGCTTTCAGCAAAAGAGTTAACGATTAAAATTTCCATTCATATTCTGCGAGTGATCGTACAGCATCTGTACAAAAAGGGTAAAATGAGTCATGATCTCTCAATACTATAAAATATTTATTCTATTATTCGAACGATTATGTTGACAAAAATTGAAATAGAAACTTTGCATATATTTTGTAATTAATGGTAACATATTAAATTCGCAAATGGATGTGGCCCTCCAGCAACTTCGCTTACTATATATAGCAGATATTAAAATAAAACTTATCCGTGTACAAAACAAAATTTATCACAATTTTTTCACTTTCTGTAGTGGAGTAAAAATAATTTTACGCCTAGAAATTAGCGAACAATAGACAACAAGGTTTCACTTACGCCCTATAAATTGCATCGAACTAAAACGTGGGATTCCCAATGGCCCTATAAGGACCTGTTTTAGGGGATGTCAAGCCTTCAATTAAGAAAACACTTCAGAATTTTTATGTATTTGCGAGAAGCGGTAGTAAAATTTTTATTTGCAATTTAAAAAATTGGTTGCTGAGTCAGAGTAAAAGAAATCGAGAAATGTTTTGTCTATCAAATCTATAGAAACATACGTACTTATGAGTTAATCATCTGGCTGGGTTTGTTGTCCAAGCAATCGTTAGTTATTAATCTCTTAAAAAAGGCTCGATTGGATTTCGTTTCAGCAGGTATTGCAAGTGGAAGTTCGGTCTCTCTCTTTGTCTAGTTCATGTGGTACCCAAATAAGAAGCTTCCCAACTTATGTAAATGATTCAAAAGTGTTTTTTGCTTAGTATTTAATTCCACAACGATGTCATAAGATAATATGTGCGGGCGTTGAGAAGTCTTGGCTCATTCGTCGAAGTGATTTGTAAAATAAGCAAATGCTGTCAGTGTTTTGATTGATGATCGAAACTCAGTTCCCTTACTCTGAATTAACAAATTTTTAAAATATTTTGTATTTTAATTATCTATGGGGACTGACACTTTTCAAACGCTCGACAATACAACTTGGTAAGTTTAATGCTATCAAAGTTATGCGACTCTAGAGTCATCTATTGCAAAAAAACTCCACGAAGTTGCTTAGTTATTTATCACATCATTATTTTATCTCATTTGCGTAAATATAAATTTAAAAGAAATTTCAAATATTTTTGAGAATAAGAGTTCAAAACTTTGTTGCATTGTATGTCCCTTTTAAATGATATAAAATGAACGCGAATCTTTGTTTGCATTGTTGGTATAAATTGAGAAGAAAATCCTTAAACATTATAGCAGTAATCCTTTATTATAAGACAAAATTTGAATAGTTTTTTCGACAAATCGTATGGCAATACGTATCAGTTTTAGTCGTTATATTAAATTTGAAATTATATCTTCTTTGTGTTCTTTTTTCTTAGCTTAAAGGTTTGCCATATAGCCATTAGTGCTTAGGATATCAGGCACTTACCCGGAAGACCAAGTTCGATCCTTGATACGTTAGACCATAAATTGTATTTTAATTATTTATGTCGTTTCAGTAACGTGAACTTACTTACTTTGCCTATGCAGCTTTGCTTTTGTTTTTGTTTCTAATATTTATTTATGTGTCTATGGATAGACAAACCTTTATTGTTTTAAAATTCTTTTCATATCCTTTTCCATCTTTAATTACAATGTCATAGTTTATGCCTTTGATCGTAAGTGTTGCTTAGTTCAGCTGAACACACATATCGTAGGTGACTTATTATATCTATGATATGAATAAATAAATCATATATAATATAAAAAAGAAATAAAAAACTTATTCGATGGAGATTTTACGGTACGTATGAAAAATACGATTTTTTTTCCTAAAAGTAAATATATTATTGCGTATAACTTCGGCAAGTTTATCTTTCATACGAATCTCTTGCTTGTCTATATTCTGATAGCACGATTGTATATCTCAAAACATCTGTTATAATTGTAGTTCATTATGTATGTCGTCCTATAAGTATGGCCAACTTTCAGTAACCTCTTCTAGAGTTTTGTAATCAAAGGTTTTTTCCATAGGAAATAAACGGATGTGTTATCTTCATGTATTTTTTTTTTTTTTTTTTTGGTTTATAAATTACATCGTCTTGGTTTTCTTTCATTTTGATCAATCTAAGAAAATTTCCGTTGCATCTATCTGGTAGTGCTTAAGGTGGCTATCTTCAAATTTTCTCTATTTATTTATTTTATTCGAAAATGATTTTCCCGCTTGCATTCAACATTCGCGTATATTAATGTTTGCGAATAAAGTTACACTTTCCCGCTTCTTTGTCTTCTTTGGTGTTAAAATTACTCCAGGCCGATCTTGTGTATTAGTATTTAATCAATGATATGGTACTGAATTTAAAATGATTGATCCCTCTTGTTACCAAGCCCTTATATACTCACCTATCTTTAGTTAGACCAACGCTAAAATATACGGCTCACGAATCACGTTGATCTTATTGAGTCTATTCGAAATATTATTATATATATAATATTATTTCTTTTGCATGGTTTAAGGATGATATCCTGCCTTATGATTTTTATGATATGAAGACGGATTAAAACTTTTCGATTAAATCTGCCCTTCGGAAATGACGTGAAATATTAAATGTAATGTTCTTCTTTAAACTAATAAAGAATAATGTTTGTTCCCCTGCTTTATTAGAATATATAGATGTTACCCTAATATCCTTAATAAAGTTTCAAGACAATTTTGTTCTTTCGAAACTACCACAATGCCGCACTAATTACGAGCTATTCAATCCATTTCGGGTGCTACGTAAAATTATTACTACTGAAATTGTTCGTAATAATTTTGTCAAAAGTTTTCAACTTTTATCAGTAGATCAAGAGATACATGGTCTTTAGGGCCCAAACGGGAGAGAAATTTACAGAACTACTTTCTAGTAACATTCTTGATTCAAAATTCAGACACAGTCCGCATCGCTAGATCACAAAAATCGTAGATTTTTATTTACAATCTCAACGGATTTTACAATTATTTAACGAACTTATATCTCTAATGCTTGTTTGTTTCGAATATCATCTTGACGTATAATTCTCAACGTCACAACTATCAATATAAATCAATACCGGTATACAACTATCAGTATAAAAGTCTCTATTACAACTTAGTATGACGACTGTACGTTACGGCTGACTTTGGATGACTCTATGTTAGGACTGACTTCCGAGCGCTTATTTTGATTTCGTTCGACTGCTTATTACGAATGACTTTTTGCCACTGGATCCTTTCGACTGACTTCTCTTAAGTGAAATGCTCCGCTTATAAACCTTACGAATATCGCAAACGCTGCATCCCTTTCTGCTATGCCTGCTAATACTGTGCAGCTGGATTTCCCGGGTTAGTTTCATTACTTCCATTACCTGTTAGATTTCGCGGGAATCCTTTGTCAAGCTTTGCTTTCATTGACAGTTGCAGATGTGCCTTTTGATGACCGCGATAGGTAACACATTAAAAGGAATTTCCTCTTTCATAGATTTTATCAAATTTGTTGAAGTTGTATTTTACCAATTTGCGATTTTCGTAACAAACACTATTTAACAGTAATACATAGTTTTCCCAATTTTTTTCAATTAATTCTTCAAATTGTATAGAAAGTAATATCATATTTGAAAAGAAAATTTTAATACACTGAAATCTAAAAGTCTGAGAAATCGGATCGCCTTATTCAATTTCGCATTTCGCATTTCGCATTTCGGTCGCATTTCGCTTTTTCAACAATCACCTGAAACTGTATCATACTGTAACTGATCCGTAATTTTTTTTTTTTTTTTTTGATTTCATTTTGTATAAGATTATTAATTACATAAGTATTTAAGTTTTAAAAAGGGACAAATATCCGCATCTGTTTCTGGATACATAGAAATGATAAAATTATCGCTTACACGTTTACTATCGTAACTTATACATTTTTTTTTAATATTATTTCTCAACAAATCAATACTAAGTATATAATTACGAGTTTAGGTATTCGTAAAATTTATTATGTAAGGAAACAATTTTTAATTTTTAATAACATTTAGAAAATATTTCCAAATTATATAAGAAACCTTAAAAAAAAAACATAACTTTATACGTAACTTAATTCAAGTGAAAACAAAAAAAAAAAAATACTAATAGAAAGAAATACACCAAAATTTTACTTGATTGCGTAAAGTAACTGACCCCTGGAAACTTATTAAATCCCAAAGAAAAGTGTCGGCTTTGTGTGAAAATTTAATGACGGACTCTTACAACTTTTAAATAAGACAGCCGACCAAACATGTGTAAATCTTGAGTGTTTTTTGTTGTTGTTTCTTTTTTTCTTTTTCTTTTTCTTTTTCTTTTCTTTTTTGGCTTAATGTTTTATTAGGCGCCAAACTGATTACGTTACTGGTTGCATGCTAAAATCCTACACCCAACCAATACCGAAGACAATGGATACTTTTGATACTCGACCTGCATAAGGCATCAAAATTATTACACGCTTTGTCTCTCTTTCTACCTTAACGTGAAGCAATACAACGCAATGTATAACAAAGCTAACGACAACAACGGCTAAATGTGCCTTAATATATGTTGTATGTCGTGTAAATTATTGTTGTAGCCTTTGTGTTGTACGTTTTGTAATGTCGTGTCATGAGTGAATTACTGTCACATGTGTGCTATAAGTTGAGTATTGGATGTTTATATGGCTGTGTGAGTAATTGTAGCACCACCACCAACGATAGCGTATGTATAATACATGTATATATACATATATATATATATATATATGTATATATATATATCCATATATACATATAAGCAAGTATGCATACCATAAATGGTCGGTCCTTTAGTTACTCGATTGGTTGCTTGGTGTATAAAACAATTCATACTAGCTGCCCGGCTGTCAGCGTAGAATTTATGTTGGCACTTGTTTAAAACTTATTAAATTATTTATAATAAGCTCACTTTGTGTCAGTGTGTTTGTATGCATTCATTATATATACATATTTATATATATATCTATAAATATATATATAAATATATACATGTAGGCATAAAATTATTATTATTATTTTTGTTGCTGTTATTACTATTATTATTAGCAACAGCATTGCCGTTGTTGTTGTTGTTGTTGTTTTTATTGACATTAAATCATGAATGGCAATTTTCATTATATTATCAGGCGCCAATAAATCAGTAAATTAATTGATATTCACTTAAAAATTCAATTAACATCTCTTCTTTTTTCACGCCTATGCATCAGAGTGCAGGTATGTGTTTGTGTTTGCGTAGGTATGTAGGTATGCACGTTTTATATGAAAATTGTAAAAAAAAGAGGGAAATTGGAGATACAACCAGGGCTCGTCCGGGATTTGAACCCGGGACCTCCCGCACCCTAAGCGGAAATCATACCCCTAGACCAACGAGCCAGTTGGTATCTAGTGCATTAAAAGGCTTTATTTATTTTAAATAGTTTATGATTAACTTTTTTCGTTTATAATTTTAAAAAATTTTTTCTCCGCATAATGCAATTGTGTTCTAAACGTATGAGTTTTTTTTTCTTAAACACACATAAACAAGAAAAGAGTTACATTCGATGGAAACTAATACTTTTGAAAACGATCATTAGCTTATGTGCGATATTGGTTTGCAGGACAGTACATACAGTACATACATGATATCATACATATTGTATACAACTTTTTGCTTTTCCAGACTCAAGCATATTTATCTATTGTTTTTTTCTAAATGTGGACGAATGTTTAAATTACTTTGGCTAATTTTCGATTTCGATACGAAGCTTTTACAAAGGGATAACTTATAGAGATAATGACAGCATAGAAGTTCCAGAAAAAAAAAAAAATAAATAAATAAAAGATTTTTAAAATACTACCTTCGTGATATCTACAAAATGTTATTACTGAACTATAATTGGTATTCGCAACCAATGGTTTTAAAATTGAAGCATGTTAACTCGAAAAATATATTCTCGAGAAAAAAAGCAACTAAAGTTTGAAATAGTAACTGTTTTCAAGTAGTGACTCAACTAGAAATTTTAAATTTCCGAAACCGATAAAGAATTCAAAAGTTTATTTAAAAAAAAAAAAAAAAAAAGCTCGAATGAAAAAAACGAATATTATTGTAGTTAGTTACGCTGCTTATCGTTTTGAAAAACTGTGTTTCGTATTGTTTACGGCTATATAACTATGTTTGAAAAATCAAATTTTTGGTCTATTAAAAATTTCGTCACTCTTGTAATCATCTCTTTATCTCCTTCTTGGATGTATAGTGAAATATTTAAGCCAATAAAAAAAAAATGATTTTTTTTTTTTGAAAAAGGCAGATTGGTTTGCCTCCTTAAGAAAAAAATTTGATGCCAAAACATTAAAGTTTTAGATAAAAAAACTTTATATAATATAAAGAAAAAAGGAAATTATCAATTTCTTGGTAATTATTGTAGGATTGACAAGAGCCCAACTTTTTTTTCTATAAAATGTTTTGAAGACATAACCCGTTATTAATTGGCCACAAGACAAATTTGCTTAAATCGATTCAATTATTGAAACTAATAGAGGAGATGTATAGACTCTCTGATATGAATTTTAATTTCGGAAAATCTAATATAATCTAATATTTGTAAAATAATTTAGAATGAATCTTTAATAATCACCAACTTAAACGAATGCATAGCAATGATTAAGGTTTTCTTAACTGCTATTGGGCAATCAGCCGCGTTTTCCGATAACCTTGAAAAACATCTGATAAATAAATTAAATTATTATTATTTCTTAAATTTTCAAAAACTTATTTGAATCGATGGCAATATAATTATTCTAACTGTAGGCAAAATATATGATAATGAAAATGAAAAGTCAAATATTTTTTTTAAATTTTATCGCCACAAGCTGTAAATCATAAAATTTGTTGCAAATAATATAGAGTACATTACAACTGCAAAGATTTTTGTAACGATCAAAATAGATGTAGTACATTCCTTTGTCTTTTCAAAAGAATTTAAACAAGTATGTTCAAATATTTGTAGGTGATTACGATATTACGCTTCTTACGATCAAACATTAATTAATAATAAAGTTTTGAAATATTTCGCTCATGCTGATATATATGATACGAACAAAAATTCCAGAGTTCGAATAATATATCATAAAGAGAACAGAGAAATATAGAAATATGCGATGTTTGTTTTCGGCTTGGTCCATCTACATGAATTACCGCATAGCCGAGTAGATAAGATTCGTGACTACTAATCCGGTAGCATAGTTCGTCGTAGATATAGTACATGCTTAGTCGGTGTAACATTTTATCGACTGAGCTCACACTCACTATGCTGCAATCACTCTCTAACTCTTTTTCTGGATCCATTTCTTCCTGACCAAGACCGCGTACGTATGTGCAGGGTAAACATTCTGAGTTGTTGATCCTGTTTATTAAAAAAACTTAATAAATAAATAAAATAAATAAATTAATAAATAAAAGAAAAAATTTAAAAAATATGAAAAAAATTTATAAATAAAAAAAATAAATAAAAAAGTAAATAAACGAAATAAAAATATAAAAAAAAATTAATAAATAAAAATAAGTAAAAAAAATAAATAAAAAACAAATAAATAAAAAGAAAAGAATAAAAAAATAAATAAATAAAAAATATATAAATAAATAAAAAATAAATAAATAAAAATATGTACAGGTATTATCGTGTTTACATTTAATATTTTATGTAATGTAAAATTGCAATTTCCCGATGAGTGTATTCAAAATCTGTTTACAAGTCATCCTTCTTTTACATTAAAACTGGACTATATTGATTATTTTATTTAATATTTGTTAGTAAAAACTTATTAATCGAATAATTAAATTTTTTCCCTTTACAGGAAATATTTTAATTAAAGAGAATAACGAAAAACAAAACGGTAAAAACGGTGAGTAAATTTAATATTTGTAATAAAATCACAATATTATTAGTTTTTTCTATTCTCTCTTCCATTGTAGCGTTATAAAGTATAATGTAGAATTAATTAATTTATTATGCACACCATGGGGATTATATAACATATTTATACATATGATTGTGCGTGTGATATATATATATATATATATATATATATATTACTTAACAGGGATAACGGATACAATTTAGTCAAGTCCTTTCGTCCATCTGTTAAGATCAGAATTGTTAACTTACAACTTTTTTCAAAAATACCATATCAGAGTTTTTCTTGCGCCAAATTAAGATGGAAAATTAATTTAATCGGAAGAAAGGAATAGTTCCGCAAAATCGTATCTAAGCATAATATGAAATTATAAATGATATATGGTATTGAGAATACGATATAAGATTTATATAAAGTGAATGAAAGAAGTATCATTCTATGTCTCTATAAGTCATGCATTGGGGTATTAAAAGGCTGTGAAAATATTTGTCTATAGTTATCACAAGTCCTTGATGGAACACAAAAGAATTCCGCTTTAACTGTATTGAGTGCTATATAACCTAACAATGAGAAAGATATAAGTTTGTGTCTCAAATTCCTTTTAATTTTTCTTAACGACTTGATGGAGTGTTTTTTATTAAGAAAATAGATAACATACCCAATGCTCCCATAGGAATACAAAGTACCAGACTTGTTAGACCCAGAGAAATGCGCACCTATAAACATTTTAAATGAAATTATCTATCTCTTTTTACTCTTTTGTCTTCCAACTGTGGTTTGTGTTGACAATTTTCATAATCATGGGAACTAAGTAACCACAGTAACTACAGACTTGAAATAAGAAAAAAAAAAAAAATTAATTAAAAAAAATAATTTAAAAAAAAAAATTAATTTTTTTTTTTTTTCTTATAAAAAATATTCGATTAATTCGTATAAAGATTCGATGATCTGTCATCAAGTCATCATGACTTGCCATAATAATGAATAAAACTATCTTCTTTCTATCCTTTTGCCATTCAGACTCACGTTGAATAATTATTCTCTTATTAAGCCTAAAGATTATAATGCTTTATCCTTTAGGAAGGTCAATCAATAAAATGCATTTTTCTTTATATACATAAAAAAAAAACTCCTTGTAAAATTCGGCTTTGATTTCTTTTGTACAGTCCTCTCTTTACTTCAAACAACTACTTGAATTTCCGTTTCTATTAATGGAAACAGATTTCACTTATCGTAACAAGCTAGTGTGCTTTTCAAATTTTAATCAATTGATTTAAGAGATATTTTCAAAAGTGAAATTTTTAGCTTCAGAAACAAGGCAAAAACATTTGAAGCTTCCGCAGTTGAATACGGTGCTTATTTGATTAAAAAAAACAAAAAAAAAAAACTCTTGCATCATGATGAACACAATAAAGTCTCTTCGATATAATTCGTATATTGACAGTACTTTCATGCGAAAAATCTCGTTCAGAATGATAAGGAGTAACTGACGATATTTATTTACTTGTTGACGCAATGTTCTATGATTTGTACAATCAATTCCGGGCAACTTAAGGTTGTTGTTGTTGTATGCATGCAGTTAAAGTCAACGAGACAAACGAGACAAATCAACTGTAACCTCTGGTTTTTTTTTTTTTTTTTTTTTTTGAGTTTATTTATCGTCATTCGTATGCTGGTATTTTTTCACTTACAATATTGGTTGTATATTTCTTGCGGCAACCGCTTGCGAAAAATTCTATTTCAAATTTAATTTCTTAATAAAATTTAAAAACGCAACGCTATGGTTAAGTAATTTTCGTTTTTGTTTTTAAATGGGAAACCATTTGAAAATAATTAAATTTCTATTCACATAGAAGAATCCTCTAAGTGGGCAGTCGGGGTGATAAGGTGCAAATTATTCAGTTCATTTTAAATTAACTTTAAATTTCACCGAGTAATATTAATACGTGCTTGACAGTGTGACACGATTATGTAGCAGCTTATTATGAAGTGCGAACGTTAATAACGCTCATCCGTCACATACATACAAAGGCAGTTAAAGGGTGATTCTAGTAATACATTTTTCATTGCATGCATAAACTTGATAGCGTTTATATATTATTCATCCGTTCATTTCGTTCCGTTACGTTTCGTTTCGTTTTATTTTTTTTTTTTTTTGTGTTCTTTTTACTTTTCTACGGTTGCAGTTTACCTTGCTATGACGATGATGAAACTATGATAAATAATAAATGTCATCATGCAATATATATAATAAATGTAACATGTGTGTGTGTGTGTATGTGTGTATGTGATTACATAAAATTTGTTTTTTACTTTTCCACATTATGTATCAACCCGCGGAAAATGACATTTGAAGAAAATGCATAAAACACGATAAAGCCATTAAATTACTGTTAACTATTTAAAAAAAAAAAAAAAATAGAAAAAATTAAAAAAAAATAAAAACAGATTTTTTTTTTTCATTTGCTGGACATCACGACGTATACATAGCATAGTTATGTTATGTCTGAAGCTCATATTAACGCTAATATACAATATATATATATATATGAACGCATATAAATTGCAAAGCACGTCAACATACAATGTGAGAGATTGCATGAGGATATGTATGTATGTGTGAATAGGCAGAGTTATTAAAGAATGACTTTATAATATAAATTAAGTTGTGGTGTTTTTCTTCTATTTAAAATTATAAACAACGATTTCTCATTACGTTAAAGTTAACAAAAGTTTTATTTAGTTACGATTTCTCTCTCCCTCTCTTATTCTTTTACGGTTTTTATTCCCCAAACATTCTGGCAAATCTTAACAACTGCCTGATACCTGATCTATAGAAAAATGAAGAGTTTAGCGTTTAGTCGATAGACGAAAGCATGTAGGCCCGTTCATATAACGGGCACTATGATACTAATCGTCCCTCGGGCGGCAAGTGGCGTTTTATCGCCCTGTCTGCTATAAAGCACTTTGGATTTAAGTTTTTACATCCGAAACCCACCTTAAACATTTAGAAACACATTTGTCCACCTTTGGAGCGATCCCGAATTTCCAGAATTTTTCACTTTCAAGTCGAAAACTTACAAAGGCTACACCCTGTTTCTTCCTCTACCTATAATCCTTCTTAATCAAAAAACAAAAAGACAAAAAAGAAGTAATTTAATAGGTTATCTTTGCCCTAAAAGATGTTATTAGTATTTAAAATTTTGAATTGACTGATCTGAACTATTTTTATACCGACTATCTTCTATTAATATCTGCTATAGACAATTTTTTTTTTTTGGATTTTTTTAAAATTTTAATTAATAAGACAATAAGGAACAGTAGCTTTACCTTTGTCGCTTTATTTGACAAGCATAATTTAAAAAAAGGCTTTGATTTAATTAATGTTGATATCGACCTTTTCTTTCGTTTCGTTAAAAAAAAAATGTTCATAATTCCTCACTTTGAAATGTTTAAATGAGTCTCGTTGCAAGACATACCTCATCGTACATTTAAGTGCAGACCAAAAACGTTAGTCACCTTCCTCCTCAGCTCTCGGAGTACCAGATCAAGCATCTTGTGTACAGACCATTGTTTCCCTCTCGTTGGAGGGTAAATCCAGTTCAATTTCCAACAACCAGCCACGAAACTCCCCGAAGGGCCGTTCCCAGCGATTAGGCAATAAGACATTCTCTAAGTTTGTTGACGTGCGAACATAGTACAAAGAGCTTCCTCATTCGAATCACCCGATTCCCGTGGACTTACGGATTCACTTTAATCCATGTGTACTGATTTGGATGTGAACGACTCACTACTCAATTTTTCTGATTATTATATACTTAGAAAGACATCGACACATTCAGCAAACGTTTCATGTGCACGCAGTTCAGCTACTACCATAATCAGTCATAGACGCCAAGTAGTATGACCTAAATAGCAGAGAACTATCGGGAAGAGAAGACACCTAAATTAGATGCGACTCTCGAGCTTCCTCCTACAATCACAAAAATACCCATCGCCGGGAATTAGTAGTTAAAAA
Organism: Glossina brevipalpis; assembly: GCA_000671755.1. NCBI lineage: Eukaryota > Metazoa > Arthropoda > Insecta > Diptera > Glossinidae > Glossina > Glossina brevipalpis. The sequence goes on along the minus strand of KK351021.1, from coordinate 3,497,641 downwards.
CCTTAATCTCATTTAGCCGTCATGGAAAACCAAAACGTTTATATTCTGGACCACGTAAAGGTAGAGATTCGGCCATTTATGTTCTATGCAGCTCCAGATACATAATTTCCCCCGCCTCATAATTCTTCAGTTAATAATATTTATTTGATTTTGAAACATTCCACTCTTTTACATAACTGCCTGTCTATGATTTGCAAAAAAAGTGTTCTGATGTGCCGCTATCGTCAAGTTACCCTAAATGGTCGGTTGATTTTTACAATTTTGGAAATGAATAATTTTCCAAGAAAATTCAGAAATGAATTAAACAAAAAACAAAACAAAAAAAAAAGCTACACAGAAAACAAAGGTTAAAGTTATTAAAACAAAGGTCATTTTAGCTGAGAAAAATTTATTTTGAACACTTGAACACGTAAACGGTTGCTTTGTCTCGCTTTACAAACCGATTGAACAATTTCGCATAAAAGAATTTCTTAAAGCTTTTGCGAAAGAAAAAACAAAATAATAATTTAAGATAATAGAAGAAAAATAAAATGAAATAAAACAAAAATTTAATAAAATTTTATTTGATTTTCATAACCAATAACAAATACACAGAGATACCGGTAGCAACAGCCATATAAAAAAGAAACAATCCAGCCGTCATCATATATTTATACATATATATAATATATAATACATTAAAAAACGTTGCGTAGATACATAATAATGATAAAGATGATAATGATTATGAACCTGAAGGAAAAAATATTCAAGAGTTGACTTTTTTTTTTGTTTGTTTGAGTGCAAACGTATTTGACTACAAATCTACACTCTCGGTAACGTTATTAAAGTAACAAAATAATAAAATTTCTTATACGTAAGCATAACATAACGCACACTACAACAAATGTATACATTTTCACTTTCATACACTAACAACTAAGAAAAAAAAGATATATATATATACATATATATGATAATAAGGCAATGAACAAAGAGAAAGAGATAGTTAGATAGAAATAGAGATGAAAAGAGAAAAGTAAGAAATTCACTAACGGTAACATAAGAAGGATAGGGGAGAGGTATATTTGTCGATATTTATTATATTTCGTATACGAAAAATATCTCAATTTTTGTGTTGCTGAAGTGTGTATGAATGTGTGTGTGTGTACATGAAAATATTTGTAGAGTTTAAGAAGAAATTTGTGTGCTGAACGTGTATGAGTATGCGTGTGTGTATGTGTGTGTTTCTATTTGGTGAGAGCTCATAAAATACACTTTCTATTTTATAAATGTAATGCATTCTTCTTTTTCTTATTTCTTTTTCTTATTTCTTTTTCATTTTCATTTTTCTTATTTGGTTTTTTGTTTTTTTTTCTTTTCTATTACTCTCTCATGTTCCCTTAACATTGCGAAAGTTCATCTTGCATGTAATCCCCTTTGGGGTCTCCCTTCTTCACTCTTTCTTTTTGCACTGTATACTGTTTGCCTATAAATTTTTTTTTTTTACATTTCTTTCATTTCCCTTTTTGTTAAAGTCGTTCTTGTTGCTTTTTTTTTCGGTTTTCCCAAATTCTATGCACGATGCATTAAGCACCCGTGCACTGTGCACCGTGCACTATGCACTATGAGCATAGTGCCTGAAAGTGTTTCTTGCTCGCTGTGTTTTTATTGTAAAATCTATCTTATGCAGCCCATACACTAAAACATAGATATACGCATATACATACAAACACATAGAGACAAAGTTAAAGTTTCTTATAACTTTGCAAATGTATTTTGTTTTCAACACTTTTCAAGTGTTGATATGCAACAGCAAGAAAAATTTATGTTTGTGAAAGACTAACTGAAACTTGTATATATATATATATATATATATATGTATATATATATACGTATGTTTCTTCGTGTTTCATGTATAAAAAAAAAAAAAAAAAATCTCTTGTTGCACAAATTCAATGTTGTTTCCTTTCCATCTGTTAGACTTCTTGTGCTATGCTTTAACACTTACTTATACACACACACACCTATGGAATTTATTTACATAAAAGCTTGAATTTCTATTTAGGTCTTTTTTTAATTCACTTTTTTTTATTTTTTATTTTTTTTTTTGTAGAAATTTGAGATGTTTTCTCTTATGATCTCGTTATTTTAAACACTTAACTTTTTACCATAAAATATTTATATAAGTATGTATGTATGTGGTTTTATTGTTCGCATTATCCTTTCAACTGAAGACAAACGTTTGTTACTCTGTTGCTGCTGCTACTGCTGCTGCTGCTGCTGATGTTTGTGCTTCTGCATAACACTCACTCTTATACGTACATACATAAGGAAAATAATATATTTTTTGTTTGTTTTATGCTTTCTTTCATTTCGGTTTTAAATCTTTTAACGAAATATTTACTTTCATTGTTTATGTGCTTGTTATCGTTATTATGAATAACAATGCCTTTTATTTAAAGCCGCAAAACACCATCAATTCGGTCAAAGAGATTTTTATTTCATTTCAAAAAAAAAAAAAAAAGGCAATTGTTTTTTTCTTTTTTTTGAGATCTTAAGATAATAATCTTAACTACATTGTGCTACTTAATAGGAGACTCTGGCATCTCTGGAATCTTTTTAGAAAAATTTATTTAAAATCTATAATAAAAATAAAAAAATTACTTTCAATATGTATATGAGACGAATACGAGAACTTCTCTCTTTACCTTAAGGATGAAGCTTAAATCTAAGCGGTTTTTTGTATTCTGAAAAATAGAAAAAAAAAACCTTTAGAAAATAATTAATACTTAGGGGAAAAAACAGAAGAAAATCGAAAGTAATCTTAGACATCTAACCATTTAAAGAGTTTTCACTTTCAATGAAGTGTTGTCAGTTCACGAAAAAACATATTTTTCATTCGCTTGAATCTAATAAAATATATTTTGAAATTTCAATTTCTTTTTTTTTTTATTCGAATTTAGTTTGTTTTAATTATTCATGCTATTTGTTGTATTAGGACCTTGCAAATGTTTTTATATAATTTTTTTACTTGGAAAGGTTATTTATTGAGAAAAATTGGTCCAATATATATTAATTAAAATATTTTCTATCATTTTCTACATCTTTTTCAAAACATGCTCGTAATGTGACGATTCCGTGTCGGAAGAACTCACGATATTTTTGGACTATCCATGAATCGACCTATTTTTCGCATTCCTTCAACTTTGTGGAATCGTGTGCCGACCAAGCCATGTTGCATCGATCTAAGCAAGCGGTAATCAGAAGGCGCTATATCGGATGAGTACGTTGAGTGCGGCAGTATTTCCCGTTCGAGCTGCAACAGCGTATACTTGACTACTTTTTCAAAATGTAGCCAAAATGATATCTGCATTTAATTCATGTGGAAACCATTTTCACTCCTTTTGGGCCTTTCTAATCGCACATAAACGTCTAGAAACAGTTAATTCATCAATTTTTTAGCCGTTCGGATGCTTTCTGAGAGTTTGTGTTGAGTTACCGTCGTTTTTGAAATTTTTTTGGTCCTCCAGGCAATTCTTTGTCCTTGATCTCTTAATCACCACTTTTAAACCATCGAAACCTGAAGTGACAATTGCGATCTCATAGAACAGCATCACCCTAAGCTTCTAAAAGTTTTTTATGAGCTTCGATAGCAAATTTCTTCAATTAATGAATGTTGAAAATAAATGTTAACAATGAATAATTCTACAAAACTAAAAGGAAAATTGTTGTTTTGGGTAGAGGAAGGTCCAATACGACGATTTTAATTATGACTTAGACGGTTTTCTTGATTTTATATTTAACAGTAGTTTCGGGAGAATTACTACCGGCGGTATGAAGGACTTCTAGCGATTATTTCCTTTGATATGATCATGATCATTGAAAGCACGATTCGACAATGTCCAAACCGTATATTTTGATGGTTCAAAAATGAGACCTCGCTGGAGACATGCAGATTGGCAATAAATTTTCTCTCAATGAAATCAGATCGGCAAAAAATGTTTCAATTGTGGAAAGGAAAGAAATTTTGCAAAGATTTTTAAAAGATATTGGAAAATGTAAAAAACAGAATCATTATTTTCTCATTCCTTATTCCTCGTTCCTTTTTTAAAAACCATACTGAAAAAATTCACCGTCGCATTTCAAAGAACTGGTTGAATTAATTGATGCAGACATATACGGTCCAATGAGCCCAACAGCAATTAGCGTATTAAAATACATGGCAATGCTTATAGATGGTCTTTCGTGAATGATATTCGTATACTTTATTAAAACAGAAGACGAAATATATGAGAAATTGAAGTTTTAAAATCAAAAATAAGTTAAATGAAAGAATTACGACCCTAGGCAGCTGAAATCGAAATATAGTTGAAATGAACAGACGCATGCTGGTACAATCTGATTTGAATGAAAGTTTATGAACAGAAGCCATGGCAACAGCGGCTTACTTGCGAAATTAAAATTGATCCGTCATAAAAACATTATTGAATAAAATAACGTACGAGTGCTTCCGCATAGCTGAGTGGGTAAAGAATCACCAGTACCAAGTTTGATATTCGTGTGTCCAAATGTCACTAAATGCACAATTAAGAAAGGTATAACGCTTACATCGCGTTTCGATGTCACGTTATAGGTTTCTCAATTATATGTTTGAAAATCCTGAGACGATTTAAACATTGTCTATCCATCCGTCCGACCATCTTTCTATTGTCTGTCATTTCAAACTTTAGCGCTTTCTGACTCTACGGCTTATGTAGATCCTTAGTTGGATGAACAAATATCAATTTTGAAAATGGTTGCGATTCCACTTATTTTTATATTCTAATATTAAACTTTAAAAATATATAATTCACTTGTATTAGGCAAAAATCTATAATTTTTAGCATGCATGAAATATTGATCTAAAATTTAGTGCAAACGGGGCCATGATCGCTGCGATCAGTCTGGTAACTGACTCATCCATATTTATTAAACTCGTTAGTATTGCTAATGTGTATTGGTATTGGAGGCGATAAGAGTATTGAAAATTCGGCTTAATGCAAATATAATTTTTGTATTTGTTTTATTTTCATGTTTCATACGTAAATTGTGTTGAAATATTTTTTTTTTTTGCTCGCCCGCTCAATAAATAAAATTTAAATATCATTTTTTTTTGTGGCTATAGTTGTTGAATATTTTTTATTTATTGTTATTTCATTTTATAGACATATTTATTTATATATATAAAAAAAAAGAAAAAAAACCTTAATGGGTATATATAGCTGGTGTTCGTTGCTTTTTGACAGTCTATAAATTGTAACTATATTTGGTGAATTGACACAATGCACACAAACAACGGCAACGATAGTAAGTAACAACTTGTTGGTGGATTATTTTTCTTTTAATGAAAAATTTTTGATATTTTTTCTTGGTTAGGTTTTCGTTTTTTTTTTTTTTTTTTTTTTAATGAAGTCATTGTTGCCTTACTTGGATGTCGGGTTTGATTAAATTACGTGGGAAATAACGCTTAAATGTCAAAGTTCACGTTACTATACACATACATAAGATATCGTTTCTATTGTTTGCAAATAGTTGGATATTTTTGATCTCCACTAACCATTTTGTTGTCGTTTCACTTGCATCATAATCGAAATCGAAGTGCGCGCAGATGATTTCAAAAAGATTCTAAATGGATTTGAAATAATACATCTCTTTATATACTCAAGTGTTTTTGTATTGTCGTTTCAAATAATTTTCAATGCAATATTTTATTTTTTATTGTAATCGCGTAATGTTATACCTACAGATAGTCAAACATAAAAAAAAAAATAAATAAAAATAAATTAAATTAAATAAATTATGATGTTATTATTCTTTATGGATTTTATTTATTTTATAGGGGTTGATATATTATTATGATTTTATAGGGGTTGAGCTTGAAAATGCAACCTGGGAATCCACTAATCTTAATGTAATAATGGATACGAATTCGAATCTCCGATATTTTTTAATGTCAGCATTTGTATGATTTTATTTTAGCAGTGAAGCCATTGCCGCGGCTTTAAAAAAATCTTTTTTGATTTCATAAATTTTTGTTTGTTTCAAAAAAAAAAAAAAAACGCTTTTAAAATTAAAATTAAACTAAAATGTATTGTGGATATGTTTTTTTTTACAATGATTCTTTTTTCTTTTTTTTTTGTATTAGTCCGAACTCTGAGGATCATAAACATGTTCTTCTATATTTAAATATTCCTCCTCAAAGTCTTTTCTTAGAAGTGCCTATTTTGCTGCATCTGTCGAAGATGGAATCATGCGTTTTATATTTTACGTGTTATGAAAGGATCGATTCGATAACCGAATTCACAGTTTACTCCAAAAACTTTAACATAAATCTTTAATTTCTTAACAGAAGCACTGACTACGTCAGAATTGCCTTTAATCTCATATCTATTCAAAAGAGTCATTTCGATGAAGCTTAAACTTAAAATATTTTTATTTGAAAATGCTTTTAAAAAAACAATAGGGATTCATTTTAGAAAGTCAACTTTTTCGGAGAGTTTTGGGGAAAATCGCGGAATTTTATTTAAAAAATTAAAATAATTTCAGGTAATTTTTACCTTACGTTCTTATGTTGATTCAAAGCATCTATTACGCCGTTAAACATTAAAAGAAACTTTTGACAGTTTTGCACACTAACCTTTCTGAAATATACAATGAAAATCTGTTAATGTAACAAATTTCATCAAATTTCGTCACGTAAATTGCGATCCATAAACGAGTATCAGACAGACAGTCAGACAGACGAGCAGATATGCTTGCATCGATTCAGAAATATATTTGGAATTGATAAGTTTAAGAAAAAAAAAAAGTGATTCCATCTCAAGTCTTTCGAAATGTAACACATTCCATAAGTTTATCATTATAGGTGATATATAGTAGAATGAATAGTAGAGGGCAAGTAAAGGTATCAACTTGAAAATATTAACTTCTGCTTTTCAAATCTCTATTCAGCTGGAAATTGGAAACTCCGATTTATTATACGGATAGATTGATGTGTTTACATTGAATTTCACTTTGATCCCGGATGGAGCTTCCAGATACAGTGATTGCCACAAGTTTAACACACTTCGTATATGTTTTTATCAAAAGCAAATATTTTTTCCTGTGATTATCATAAATAAGGCTACTAATTGTCCTTAAGTGTTGTCTATGGTATGATTAGCAGGTACCGTTATTTTTTTCTCATTCTTTTGTGACCTTTTGTTTCTTCCCTCGTTTAGTTGCAAATTGATATGTGACTTGAGCTGGACACGCATTTAACACATTTTGAAAATATTTTGTTAAAGGAAAATTTTTATTCAACAAATTTTTTAATTAGACCTGCACAGAGGTAACTTGTGTACAGAGACGATAGTATACAATACGCTGCTTCATATTCGAACGTACAGAACCTTCAAAAATGTTGCACAGTATCCTAAACTAAGAAAAACAACCATATAAAGACGACTCTTTAAATTATAGAGCCTCTGTAGCAAAGCCATTTAAAAACTCAAATGTAATTGAGAGAGATGTTTCAAGAAAGTTTGGCCAGGACATCTCCGCCAAGACAATAAGAAGAAAAAAATTTGCGTGAAACCATTCGTATCGATGAAGAATTTGAAGTTTCGTACTATATTTGCCGACGAGTATTTAAAGGAATCAATGAATTTTTGGAAAAATATACTCTGGACTGACGAATCGAAATATTTTCGGTTGGAATCAGAAGAGAAGCAATACGTATGGCATCCTCCAAATATACAGTATAATCCAAAGTTTATATCTAAGATGATAATGCACGTTGATGGTCATGTGATGGTATTGAACGCGTTTTCTGGACTCGGTGTTGATTCCACACACAAAATCGATACACGTATAGATGAATATGTCAAGAAACATCCACCTATAAATACAATGATTGATACCATATGCAAGGGATAACATGCTACGTAGGTGATGTTCTATGCATGCCAATAATCCAAAACACTCTTTACAGATAATGAAGACTCGCTTGAAACACAACAGAATAGAGGTATTAAATTGATGAGCTCACAATCATCGGATCTCAATTCCATTGCAAACAATGTATTATTAGAATAAAATTCAAAAATTTGTGTAACTTATGGATTGAAAGATTCGAAAGGTTTGGTACGCAATTCCCATGGAGCGTTGTATGTCTGTTATATGAGAAATTAGATAAATAATTTATTAAAAGTATAGGAGCAAAGGGGAATGAAATTATTATTAAAATGTAAGACTCAATTTAAGACCAATGGGTTTTTTCTTCCTTCTCTTATATAATTCTTGCAAATCGTTAACGAAGTCTTGACAATTAAATATTTTCTCAAAATTTCAATAGTTTCAAATATTTTTTGAATATTTAATTACTCGTATTTAAGTTTACATGCATGTATGTGTAAAAATAAAACCATACAAATATCATGCAATTCAAAAAAAAAAAAAAAAAGAAAAAGAAACGAATCCAATTACAAACAACATCAAAAAATGCATAAAAAATGTTTTGAATGTTTTACAATTTTTGTTTTTATTTTTATTTTTATTTTTATTTTTATTTCTATTTATTTTTTTTTAAAATTTTTTGAATAATAAATTTGCAACTGTCAAAACTAACATCAATATGACATGCTGTGCAACAACGACAAAATCAACAGTAATAGCATAAAAAAATGTTGATATAAATTATCATTGCTGGCAGTTATGCTAACAACTGTTTTCGAAATGAAATTATTTTCTCTATGACAGTGTTTGCGTCTCTATCTGGCATTAAACTACTACTACTACTACGGGTACAAATAACTCTCAACTGGAAATTGTTTGTAATAGACAGACAATTGAAAGGACAGACAATTTACAATTTTGTATAATGTCAACAACAAGCTTTAAAATATGCTGTAAACAGTAACTGTAACAATAAACACTTGCTCTCTACTACCATACATTGTCAAGAATAGAGCTGCAGCTGTAGCTGTAACTGCAGCCGCAGCTCAACGTCAACCTCATCAAGAAAATATTTTTATATTAATATTATGCTTAAACAATGGTGAGTTAAACCAACAAACATTAGCAAGAGCGGCTCAATTTTTTAATCTATCAAAATTTCCATGTTATTGACAAATATGTTTAAAAGTATTTAAAGCAATAACAAAAACACTGCATAACAAAAAAAAGTAAATGACAAACCTTAACTCTTTGTAGTAGAATTTATTAGTGCTGTTGACAGGTACACGTGAATGGTTATCAGTGAGTACAATAAAAAATTTCAGCTAAGAGAGATGGTAAAGAGGAAGAGAGACGGAGACAGAGAGAAAGAGAGAGAGGGAGAGAGAGAGACTTTTTTTAATTCTTCAAATTTATCTAACATAAGTTAGTATATGAACTGATTCGTTTCTATTGTCACCGGAGGCTCAATGGCTTGGGTTTATATTTCCAATTTAAAGTTACGTAAAATCATTTATAACGACGTTACGTTACGTTCTAAGAATGTACGTACTTTGGCCATGAATAGATGATAGCAAAAAAACAAGTAAGAAACTTATATTCGGTTGTGCCGAATCTTTTATACCCACCACCTTTATCTTACAAAAATGGAGGAAAACTAAATTGTAAGGTGGGCGTGGCAGTGAAAGAACTTCCAATATTTCTGCTAAATCTAAAGCCGATGTCTTCATTTTTGCGGCTAGGAGAATGTTTACGACGGACATTAGGTAGTTAAGCAGCTACGCAGATGGATAGACGTACCGACGGACTCGTTTAGGTGGATTTCCAATTTCATACTGATCAAGAATATATACATTCTATGTGGTTCCAGAAGCATCTTTCTTAATGTATTACAATCATTTTCACAAAAAGAATTATATTTCAATATTCTATTATATCGAGTGGGCGAGGTCGATCCTTTCCATTTTTGCACAGAGAATATCGGGATAGCTAGCGCAAAAACTTTTAGAAATATCTATCTATAGTACTTGCCTTCGCTTTCAACCCTCCAGTTTTAGGATTTTTATGAAACCCGCCACCTTTTTTGGTTCGGTGCACCATACCGTGTTTGGCGTTATGGAGCGTTCGCCGAACACCTGGTATTTGATTTAGCAGATAGCTTCACATTCACACATGATCTGGCAAGACGTTTCTACCGTCCATTCACAAAACTTGCAAGAATCCATATCTACTATACCTACATTTTTCAGGTGATACCTGGTGGAATTATGACATGTATAGAAGTCCGTGACTAGTCGTAGGTGGCTCGCAATTCCAGAAACTTGTGTGCTATGCCGAGAGAATTTATGAACCTTTTTCCTTGCCGTTGTCTTGCGCTATGCTTCCAATGGTTAGCTGATGTTTTCTCTGTCCGTTGCGATACCAGACTCTTAATGTGATTTCTTGGTACGCCTCAGAAAAGTTCTAGACCTGTCATGACTAGGCTAGGCTAGTCACTCGATCCTTTCGTTGCCTTCAACACCCGAATGCCTTGGCGCCCATATCAGGTGCACAGTAATGTAGTTCACTTTTACAGTTTGAAAGCACCTGGTCATACAAAGATTCTCATGAATAAGAATACAAATATTGATGAACCTTATGATGAAGTTACGTAAAGAATTTTAATTCTTGGTATTTTTTGATAAAATTCAAATTTATTGAAAACATACATGTTTGAAAGCTTAATAATCGAAGTAGCCATCATCATTATCTGTGGTCTTTTGCCATTTAATCGGTAGCTTACAGAGGTCCTCGCGGCGAACCATTTCATCACGGAACCATTTTCGCGTATTTTTAACTTTTGTGAATCGTTACTCTGGTAAAATACGTTTACATCGAACTGAACCAGTGGTAATCAGAAAGAAGTCCGTATAATACGTTGCAGTCAGAATGAATTTTCAGCCCAAGTTGAAAATCATTTCATGGGCTGTTATTGCCCAAAGATAGATTTTATTAGGCGCCAAATTTCAATGTAAAGGATTCATTTCTCGACATATTGTCATAATGAAATTTTTTATATTATTTTTATTTACTTTTGTTTTGTAATTAAAAAAAACTCATATATATATTTTGTGAAAGTGAAATTCTGTATAAATATTATACCGTTTTTATTGAATTCGTTTTTCAAAATTCAAAATTCTATGTAAAATTCGACAAAAATATCATCATTTTGGTCAATAATCTCTCGCCTGATATTAAGGGCTACTAAATTTAGAAACAAAAACTTATACAGCATAATATCAATAAAATTTTGTTTTATTTTATTTTTTTTTTCTCAGTTTCCATCTCTATTTTAGAAAGTATTCGTAAGCAAATCATATAAATTTTCAAATTTAATCTGTGTGTGCTTAGTGGATAAATTTCAATTTTCCATTTTATATATGGTGATGGCGAGAGTTCTCATAATTGATAACGATAATGGATAGGTAGACTCTGACTCTTAAAATTTTTATGTGGCTCTGATTATATATAAAAATAAATTGATTTAATTAGTTTTGCTCTTTAAAACACGCATACCCCCATTTACTTAAGTTGCATTGTTTTTTTTTTTTATACACAAGAATGCCATAAATTAAATTTCTTGTAATCAATTGATAGCGGGATAGGTTTGGCTTATAAGGTATTAGAAATTTTTCACATTTCATTACTATTATTTTAATGAAATAATTTTTAATAACTAGAAAATCGATGATAAAATAGTTTCATTAAAAAGGAATTTTTTGAATTTTTTATATTTCTTTCTTTTATTTAATTTTATTTTTTTTTTGTTCTGTTTTGTTTTAAATTTCATTATCCTTAAAAATTTCTCTAATAAACAATTTATAAGGAAATGAATAAAAATAAACGAAATATTCGTAATTGAATTTTGATTTTTATCAAAAAAATTATTGCAGCTCGAATGCATTCATAACTCTATGTATCAGCAAAAAAAGTATCTTTTCTTCTTTTTTACTCTCTTATCTCTCAATCTTAACCTTTCTTATCATTATGGAAATTCTTTATTTAAATTCTTTTTCTTCTTCTTCTTCTTCTTATTTCACATCAGGATAATATTACTCGACAAATAAAAAAAAAAAAAATTAAAAAGAAATAAAAAAAAATTAAAAATAAATAAAAAAAAAGAAGAAGAAAAGAAAAGAAATGCTCTTTAAAAAATATTTATGTGCCTTAAGCTACGTTTTAAAAACTCTTCAATTTTCAATATTAAGAAGCTGAAGAATACATATACTATCCACTGAAGGAAAAAGAACAAAAAAGAAAAATGCACTCACTACTCGTCCTTCCTCTTTTATTTTTCTGTTTATTGGATGATAATGCTTGTAATGTTAAAAGAATGGATGAATGAATGAGTGAATGAATGAATGAATGAAAAGCTAAGAAGAAAGAAAGAAAGTAATACCAACAGTATTAGCCTGGATGAATGTAATGATGCAATATGTTGTTTACTTTGCTCATATACACACACACTCACACTTATATATATATATATATTTATATATATATAATGAGAATAAAAGAACGCTTCAAGCAGGTATACAAACAGATAACAGAAGTGTAAAATAAAGTTGCTACAGTTCATTTTTAATGCTTATTTCAGATATTATGGCAGAATTAACCGTTAGATAGCTAATGTGTGCTTGTAGTGTGAGAGAATTGTTAGAGAATTCTTAGGAATTTGTAAAGAAAAACCATTCATATATTTAACAGCGATTAAGATATTGCTTTCACATTTTCCTTTTTTTTTGGGTTGGGGAGGGGCGGGCGGGTGGCTTGGGCTACAAAACTTTTTCTAATAAGTAAAAATAAAAGTATTATATTTGAAAGTCAAAATTAGAAAATAGTTTTCTTAACTTGTTGGTTAAGAATGAATGAATACATTGGACTACCACGAGTCAAAGAAACATTTTAATACAATACGCGATCGATAAGAAAATAACAAAATGAATCGAAAAGTGTGTAAAAGTCTTATGAAAATAAAAGAAGGTATATATCTCCTCTGCAATATAAGATATATTTAAGAATTTTAACAAAGCAATAAAGATAAGGATTAGAGTAGAGATGTAATATAAGCATTTTTGATCAGAGCGACTAAGAATAATGATTTTTGAATCGATCTTAATAACAAGCAAAATGCTTTGTTGAGAAAGCTGAAGTTTTTAAATTAACATTGTTCCAAGATAAAATCATTAACAGCGAATTATACAGATGAAAATTAATTAATTGATTAATATAACTTTTATCAACGAGTACATGTTACAATTGAATTATTTTCTTTATTCGTTTTTCCACAATTAAATCGTACGATTCTATGCGTTCCTGAAAAAATGAAATTAAGGATTCGATGAATGAATCAAATCATGTAAGAAATATATTAATTTACTTTCGAATTTTTTACTGAATTCTAAGTTTAATAATTTCCGTAATTATCAATAGCGATTCCTTACTTGCATTAAAGCGTTTGGGAAATTCTTTTACAAATTTGAAAAAAAAAAAAAAAATATTTAAAATATAATTTTAAAATGAATTTTTTTTTTTCTTTACAAAAAAACAATAGTCGTTTTGATAAGTGCTAGGTTAGTCATGAATAATTGGGCGACTAAACCTGACGTATATACATAACTAGGGTTCAACCATTTGACTACTGGTTGATTACCAACTGTGCTATAGAATCCACCATTAGTGAATATATTAATGTCGAGGTATTTATTTGTGTACAAATTCTAAAACACTTAAAATAGTTTTTATTTTTCTTTTTTTTTGCTAAGTTTTTTTAAAATTAAGCCATCTGGCAATCGTAGCAGCTCTTGTAAAATAATCCTTTTTATGCTTGATCTCCGTTAATGTACTGCTAAAGATAACAATTTTTCACTTGGAATAACAAACTAGAAATTTTTTACAATTATGAGAATGACGTCTGTTTTTTGAAAAATTGCTTTAAAAAATTTGGCTGGAATACAATTTTCTTTTTTTTTTCTGAACAATTGTTCGAAAATCGAAAATGGAAAATGGTCTCATGGTAATAAGGAAATCTTATTTTAAAACTGCAGTTAAAATTTAAAGGCAATCGAAATAGAATTGAAGGAACCAGCGGCTTATCGAATTCGAGAAATAGTATAATATTGGCTCTGAACACATCTATGGATGCTAGAAAATTGTGTTTAGAATTCTTTTCATCAGTTCACACAAAATACTTGTAATACGAAACTATGGCTTTGTACAGAAAATTGGCATTCGGTATACTTTTAAAATTTGTATTTCCATCTGCTTGCTTGTCTTTTTATAATTTTTTATTACATTTGTGGTTGCAGGGAGTTTTTGAATTCAACAAAAAAAAAAAAAAATTCAAAGATCGATATTAAACATAAAAATTCCCCGTTGTCGCGTTTCGAACCTGACATCACGGAGATGATCATCAGCTGCGAAGCTCTTATCTACTACGCCAGCATTCACGACATTTGTCTTTAATCGTTTACTTCTTTCAATATTTTGTAATTCCTTTCCCAAAGAAATCGTTGAATCTTTCGCGGCTATGCTATACGTCTAGCGGTTAAACTGCTCATCGCTAAATCGTAAGGTCAAGGTTCGATTCTTGGCAGGGTAGGCAGATAAGTGATTGACATAAGTGAGAGACGTGTTAAAAAATGGTAGTCGATTTTTTACCATTTTTTCTGATAAATCTTATCTCTGATTATTTTGATGACATGTGTGCGTATCCGGACATAAGTTTATTCGATCGATAAATAATTCGGGAAACTAATTAAACATATTTTATTTTTTTCTTTTTTTTTTTTTTAAGAAAATTCGATTCTATTCATCGACATAATTTCCATTAAAAACGCTATATATTGAGTTCAATACTTCACCGACAAACCCGATTTCTCAAGACCCTTAAAAAATGCTTCAGTTTCCGTAATGACCTCGTCATCGTTTGCTTCATATCTCTTTTACTGGTGCTATCACTACAAGATTTGCGGATAGCAATTAAGCTTGGATTATAATTAAAGAATACGGTGGGTGGGACAGTAATTCGAAGTTGAGTGCATTCTATTTAGTAATCGTGTAGCCATTGTGAACTTATGACATAGTGTTGTTTTTTTACACGGTTAATACACGTTGAAAACAGCTCTTTAATACCTAATTGTTCTTTACGATGTTAATTATCTCTTCAAATCTCATTTTTCAATTATTTAAATTTTTAAAAATTTTCATGATTAGTTTTGATGGTTGTTATCTGGTCTAATTTCGTCTCTTTTGATCGTGCGCTATATTTAGCATAATCAGTGTCTTCTCCAATCTCGTTTAAAATTCGAAAATAACCTACAAATATTTCTTCTTAAAGCAATAATTTTCTTATAACACTTTTTAAGCCAATGGTAAGTTTGAATGTAATTTGAATACGAATTTTGAGATTCTTTTGAAAGAAACATAACAAAATAGTGTTATTAAAACCATTCGTATAAATTGAAATCTCATTGAAATGATTTGAAAAGTTAAAAGGTGTTTCGCTTGAAGATCGTTATTGTGAGGGATGATGTGTTCTATATTTATAAGATCTTTTCAAATGCATTGAACCGATCCTTTCTTTTTCCCTTTAAATAATAAAGTGCTACATATGTGTGACAGAGTGTAAAACATTTCATTAAAAATTCAAAAATATGAAAAGTGTTTGAAGTAAATATAAGATTTGAAAAAACAGTATAGAAAACGCGCATTATTTCATAAACAGGTAAAAGGAATAATTGATAAAAAGCATAAGAATAAGAAAAAAATATATTAATTTTTTTTTTTTTTTTATTTTAAATTTTCGCGAAAATCCTTTATTACAAACGTTAGTGCATTCAATTGAATCTTAATTTCTTAATACGCATGTACAGAAGCTAAGAGATTAGTATCGAACTGCTCGTACTTGACCGAAGAAGCTCGCTAATCAATGTAATCGCACAAGTTATCTATCTATCTTAACAACTTTTTTCACATTACTGTAAATCTCTTTGGCAAAGTCAAGCGAGTGAAGGTGGTGAGGCAAGGCTTTCAACACACACAACTTGAAAGTTTTCTATAACTTTTCTATTAGATAAGTTTTTGTATACGGGTATGCATGTGTGTTCGTCTCTATGTTGACTTTGAGTATGGGCGTAAAGAATCATTAAATGGCATGTGCGCACAGACACATACAAACACACACATACATACACGTAAGAGTTACAACATACACGCGTTTATCCGCAAATGTATACAAAGTTTTTACTTAAGTTTTCCTCATAATACAGTTTTCTTTTTTCTTTTTTTTTTTTTGTATTCCTTTTATATGTTGAAGCCGTCGCTAATGTTGTTGTTGTTGTTGTTGTTCTTTTACGCTTATTGTAATCAAAGTTGGTTAAGGAGGTTGACGTTGTTTCCATATAAGTGTTTCAAAAGTTTCCTTTTTATCCACCAGAATAGGTTAAGCTGCTTTATTTTACAATCACTATACACGTGTGAGTGTTTACACACAGTTGACATACATGTACTTTTAATACTTGATAAAGAAGAGTTTGTGTTATTGTGTGGCCAAAATAAAAGTCAATTTGTTGTGGCTGCAATTTCAAATATTTTATTTTCTATTTTTCAATTCTTACTGTTTGTTGTTGTTGCTGCTACTGTTACTGTTGTGTTTACCTTTCACTTTCTTTTCAGGTGTTGAATACTAAGAATATGTATTGAATTCTTATATAAACATATTTACATGTGTGCATATGTGTGCGTGTGTGTGTGTGTGTGCATATGTGTATGAATGTATGTATGCATATAAGTATAAAGAATTTGTTTTCATGTATATGCGTACGTTTTATTTGTTATTGGTTTCAGATTAATTAGAATTTTCCTCAATGACATTAGAACAAACTATAATGACATTTAAATGCTTGAGAGCCACCGGCTTAGTAACTTTATTTCAATGATTAAAGAGAATACGATACAATGATTGTTTGATCTAGTTTCGTATATCAAACATTGTCTCCGACCGCTTAAAATACATTAGAATTATACGCTCTAACGATATCTATCTATCTATCTATCTCTCTATATTGATAGACATGTGGGTATTCGCTTCTATGTATATGTTTGTAGGAATATAATAGATACTCTAAAAAATATTAAGCCTAATAAGAAACGTAAATGAATGTTAATTTTAAACGTTAGGGCGGGTATATATGAATGAATGTATTTAAGATATATATAGGATTTCTTGAGAAGGCTCTATATTTTTTTGTATAGTTGTTGTAGCATATGTATATATATATATATATATATATATATAGGCACAGGACTAAGTAGTCAATTTTTCATCTTATTACACAAGTAATCAAATCTACTTTTGTCATCACTCATTGACATGCAATTAAAATGAATTCGCATTCCCACACCAACGTTATTAAGTTTTCTCTCTCTGCATATATATATAAATATATATATATAAATTATTGCAAATTAGAGAATTTTCATATATTTGCAAATGTATTCATTCATGCATGCATACATTCTGTACATATAGACATATATATATATATATATATATATATATATATATATATATATATATATATATTATTAATGTATATTCATTCATAGAATGTATGAATAATAGGCTAAATTCTCCTTTCTCTGTTGGTGTTTGAAATAATAATTTATTATTAAAACATTTTCATGTTCAAAGTATTGTAATTAATAAATATTGAAATACATAGAAAAATGCCTCTCAATTCAGTGACCTAAGCTAACATTTATTTTATTGTTATAATAAATTGAGAACAATTTTGCTTGCAATTTATATATTAAAATATTTAAATAATATTTGTATATAAAACTGTGAATAATCTTCATTTAATACTTTAATGCGATATAAATAAATTTTAGGCGGACGATAAACGATACGTTTTTCAAGAATAACTTTTAAAATTATCCGATAATAAAGTTTGATTTTTTCATCTAATTTTCTTTAATCTTGATGGTCCGTTAATATCAGAATTTCGTGAAATGCTTTACTTTGGAAACTTTTCTCAATTTTTATAATGGGTTTTGCACAGTTATGACGCATTCTTCTTTCCTAATACCTATCATAGACGATAGCTTTCAAATTTCAGAGTTGCCAGTTGAATGAAAAAGACACAAATCTTAAATAGTGCACTTTTAAACGAGAATATGGATTCATATCAAAATCCATATCAAATCCACAAACAAATAGAACTCACACAATTTAAATTTTTTTCATACGAATTTTTTACTTTATATACGTAAATCTCTTGAAGAGATGACTTGTTGTATTATTAATATAAAAAAGTGTTTTTTTTTTGTTCGGATATGGAGGAAAGTTGAATATTTTATTTTTAAAACACGTGCCAATCACAGAAAAATCAATATTTCTAAAAAATCATATATAATTTTCGAGACCTAGAAATGTAGATGAAATGTGTTTTTTTTCTTTTTTTCTGAAATGAGATTTGCTGCAGATTTCTGTTGCATGCTACGGAGCTCCTTAAACTAAACATGACTCGTGAGAATAGTTGCGGTGTTGCCATTTTTTAGTATATTTCCAAAATTATTTTTTCTTCTAATTCTTAAAATTATGCTTAATAATCTCTTAAAATATTATTAATCTATCCTTTCATTGCATCCAAAAAAAAAAAAAAAAAAAATCAAAAATATTTTATGTTTAGGCTGTTATAGTGTTGTTACCCCTTAAGACCGAGCAAATTAAAAAAGGTAGTTTTCTTAAGAATAATAACGTAATACAAATTGAGAAACAGCTTGATTACGAAGGAGTATAAATCAAATTATCAAGTAATTGTGCGATCCTTAACTTAATTATACATAAAAGAAACTATGCGGCGCCAATTTGAAATACAAAAAATACGAAATTACAAAAAACGATGGAAATACATACACACTTAATGGATTTTATATTGTTTCTTTGATTTCACATCATTTATCGAACTTTGTTATTGAAAATTATTATTAAGAGAACGATAATCTTTTGTTAAGGATAAGAAAAGCTCGAATGATATAATAAACCAAACGTTAATTGACTCATTTCCTTCTTTCATCCTTTTAATTATTTTATATTTCTTGAAACGATGGTAACCCTAAATTATAATAAAAAATAAAACGAAGAAGTTTGATGATGTTTCTAGATATTAAACATGAATTATTTTCATTTAATCAAATACTTATTGACAGCATTAGTTAGTTGGAAGGTAAAGTTTTATATCCTTTCAATTATTTTTAATTGAATTATTATTTCAATTTCATATTCAAATTGAAAAGTATTCGAAGAATTTCTCGTCATAGAAAACAAGTTAAAACAAGTTATAGTCAGTTAACGCGGATAATTAAATATTTTTTTATTTTTTTTATGACTACTTCTCCTAAAACAATTACTTGTGCTTGCATTTCTTTTGACTTCTAGAGTACCAAGAATCGTATAACTAGTTATGCTTAGTAAATGCTTACTTTTCATCCAATTTACCATATCGAAGGGACACAGACGTGATCCAAATATGGTAAAGCAATATTTTTTTTTTTTTTTTTTTTTTTGTTAAAGAATTTATTATTCTTCACTTATTTTCACTATAAAATAAGAAAAAGTACATCTTTTTGTATAAAAGTTTACTGTTGAAGAGAATCCTTATATTAAAAGAGGACTCCTAAAATGGATCTATTTATAGTAAATTTTTTTAAACCAAATCGAATAAATTTCGGAATAAAACAATACTAAAAAGTCAAAGAAGGTCTTATTTTCTCCAAAAATGTTTATATATGACGAAAAAAGGGATCCTTTCCATCCCATACAAAGTTTTCACATTCATTTCTTATAACTCAAATACTCTTTTACACCGATTTATGTTTAGATATATAGTAAAAATCGTATTATAAGGAAATCGGAAATATGGTTCAATTCCATCCGTTTTCAATAGCGTGCGCCCTTTAGACAAAATAGTTTATAGTATCACATGTCGGCAAAATACATTGAAAATTCCAATCTATTCTTACCGAAAATGGTGTAGGATATGACGAGACAAAATAATTCGAAAGAGATATTGAACGAGTTTTTTCTTCTCTGAATTGTCTCTGACTTATGCTTTCAGGTAATAGGTGTTCACGCAAAAGTATATAAAAGCAAAGGTTCAAAATTTTTCCCTTATACTTAATCTTGTATTTTGTATATCATATTAGTAATTAGAAATTTTATTGCTAACTCTTCATAGTAATTAATTAAGTAATAAATGAATGATTTAAAATTCCCACATAATTATAAATGAGATTTACCACCTGCAAGTAAATGAAATCAACAAATAAACAAAATGAAAATGAAATCTATCCAATATATATAAGTAACTAAATGAGTTATATGACAGCAGTATCAACAATAGTAACAAACAATACACAATACATACACCTACAAATCCAATAATCTCAAATAAAGAATGTGGAAATCTCAATTGCCAGAAACGACGATATACGTTATAAAAACTTAAAGGTAAAGAAGGAAGGAAGAAGTCAACAAGAAAAACTAAAAAAATAATATTCAACTGTACTGAGTTTTTTATACCAATCACGTTTATCTCCAAAAAAAAAGTTAAAAAAAAACTTCATTTTAATAGGCGGACGTGGCAGATTTTTCTACTTTTAAGGAATATTATGGAAATTTTCATTGTACAGTCTTCATAGTATAATGAGCAAACTACCCAGAAAGCAGAGGTGTTTTCAATTTATTTTATACTGCAGATGTGACCTGTGATCGATTTGACTCATTTTCAAAAGCAATCTATGTTTGAATAATCCAGATATACTAATTTTTGCGAACGGGCAAATGCTTACCGCCAATAATATACAGATAAGCAGACAGACAGATGGATATCCAATTGGATGGACGGGAACGCCTACATGGATTCCGAATTTGATACTCTAATCAAAAATCTACACGCTTTACGGGGTCTCTGAAGATTATTTCTTGATATTACAAAACTTTTGACAAAAAAATTAAATTTCAATATTCTATTATGTCGAGTGACCGATTTTTCTTTCTTTTTTTTTTATACAGATACTACAGGATAGTTAGCGCAATATTTGTGAAAATTTTTATTGATCTATCTGCTATGGCTTATGAGTGATGACCCAAAAACGCTTCATTGCGGGCGTGTCCTTCGATCGATTTGTTCTATTTTCAATACCAACCTTTGCGTAAGAGAACTTCTATTATTTTTGCCAAATTTGAAGCCGATATCTTAATTTTTGGCAGCCTAGAGAATGTTTACCGCAGACGGACAGAAGAACGTGCTGAAAATAATTCTAAATTTGATGCTGACCAAGAATATATGTATGTTTCGTGGGGGTCTCTAAGTTTCGTTCTGGGTTGTTGCAAATAATTTAATAAAATTAAAATAAAAATAAAAAAGAGAGATTACTACACATACAAAATTTAAGAAAGTGAACGAAATCATTTGGTTTGTGCTACAAAATTGAGATAATGTATGTTTATTGCATGAATATAATGAAATAGTGAAACATCTAAAGCTTCGTGAAAGACAAGATGACCAATAAGTCGATTGATGTAATAATTAAAATTTAAAATTTGCTGTGAAAAGCTCGTTTTGATAAGCGGCCTGACCTAAGTTGACCTAAGTTTATGACCTCAAGTAGTTTGCATTTTAAAGGATATAAACTATATTTTAATAGTTAGTAATAAATATGTTCCATTTTAGAAATAAAAAATCCCGGTACTTTTTAGACAGAATGTTTACATCTGGATTTGATCAATCAATTGTGATGTGTTTGTTTTCTTTTTAATTACCTCTGTAACTAACTGTCATAAATAATAACAGAATTCTAAACTATAAGCAATTATCTCAAGCTGGATACACACACAAACATGCACAATATTATGTTCATTAAAACGAACAAATTTTCCGATCCACGATATTCCTCCTCCATATTCATATTTATGGTAATTAAAACAGCATTGTACCAAAGCACTAAATAACTTTGTTTTTTTTTTTTTTGTTGAACAGGAAAAAAATAGTTGAATAAATTTTTAATGGACGTTAGGTATAAACTGAGTTTGTTCGGAGGCTTAAAGAATTTTTTTTTGATTAATTTTTGTTTTTATATTTGATTTTCATAACTTTTGGGCGTAAAGCAAAAACTAATAAAATATAAATTTATTATTGAATTCTCTCTCTGCACGCAAATGCTTCCATTAAAAAAAAAAAAAAAAAAAAAAAAAAGGAATAAAGAAAGAAAATCAACATTTTTTCAATCCACTTTTAGTTGTTCTGTGTGTTTTATTTTTTCATTTCAAATTTAAATCTTTTTTTATATACCAAAGGTAAACTAAACTGGATTTTTTTTTTAGTCTCTAGATAGATTTAGTTTAGTTAATTGCAAAATTTTATTTATACCCAGAAAAGATAGAAAGAGATGGATGTATTCATTTCATTAAAACGTTTGCAATACCTAGAAAGAAGGTTCGATGACTTAACGTTATACTCTTAATAAATATCAAATTTTGAACGGATCTAAGCATGTCCATCTATCCGCACGTATATGGTAAACATTGAAGATATTGAGGGAATTGAAGATATCAGTTTAAGATTTATCAAAAATTAGTATTAAAAATCGGCTAAATCGATGAAAACATATGTACAGTACAACACAAACTGAAGACATCTCTGCATTCAGGGTTTTTTTTTTTTCATTACTCATAAGTTACACTGGAGAGGATAATACAAATTTGTGAATAATTGATTCAACAGAGTACCTGTGCAAAAATAGAAAAGCTAGATCAGGCTCTCATAAGTCATCTGAAAATGATAAAGATGATGGGTACAAAAGTTTCGGCCACAACCAAGTTTTCTTACTGGTTTTATACCTGTCATACATAACTGCAAAGGATAATGTTTCTCGGTATTTAGTTCGGCTTTAGTTCTGTCCATTCTTCGTCTACGTCCGTCCCTTTCCATCTGTGTGGCTGTTCTATTATTGGAACGATTATGTTGCCAAAAATTGAAATAGAAACTTTGCATAATTAATGGTAACAGATTAAATTCGAAAATGGGTGTGGCCCTCCAGCAACCTCGCTTATTATATATATAGCAGATATTAAAATAAAACTTATCCGTGTACAAAACAAAATTTATCACAATTTTTTCACTTTCTGTAGTGGAGTAAAAATAATTTTACGCCTAGAAATTGGCGAACAATAGACAACAAGCTTTCACTTACGCCCTATAAATGGCATCAAATTAAAACTAAAATCTGGAATTCCCAATGGGCCTATAAGGACCTGTTTTAGGAGATGTCAAGCCTACAATTAAGAAAATACTTTAGAATTTTTATGTATTTGTGAGGAGCGGTAGTAACATTTTGATTTACAATTTAAAAAATTGGTCACTGAATCAGAGTTAAAGAAATCGAGAAATGTTTTCTTTAACAGCAATTCTTTACTATGAGACTTAATTTGAATACTTTTTTCAAAACATCGTTATGTAACGCGTATCGATTTTAAATTTGAAATTATCTCTTCTCCGTATTCTTTAACAGATGGTTGTCGTATGGTTTAGTAGTTATAATTGCTTGGCACCTACTCGGGAAATCAAGGTTATCGAGCACTAATGTGTTTGACTATAAATTGAAATCTAATCACAAATGTTTTAAACTCGAAGCCGTAGATCATTTTTAGGCATTCCGGTGGATGGAGTACTAGTCACTGGTCTTCCTGAATTTTTTTGAAAATTTCATCGACTTAATAAACGATTAATTGATTAGAGTGCGATCTTTAACGTCGAAATTATGCAGAACGAAAACGGCTGAACCGTTTGCGTGCTGCTGCTTTTGATGTATCATCTTCACTATAGATATGTATTTTTTTATAGGTACACGAAGCCTTATCACGTTCGTCGAATTTAATCGCAAAATAAGTCGATTTTCTCACAATTTTGACTCATTTCTAAGACCGAGTTACTTGGGACACTGAACTAGTAAGTACGCCACAATGTTTTCTATTTCAATTATCTATGGAAGATCGTCTTTAAAATGCACCATAATAGGATTTGATAAGATTAATATTATCGAAGTTACATGAGTCTGAAGCCATCTAATTGGATGATACATTGAAAAATAAAAACACATGAGTTGTGATATTTTTATTGGTGAAGGTGGAGATGCTTCATTATTAAAACTCACTGCATAGTGCTGCGTGAAATTTGAGGTTGTTGTGAACGATGTCGAATTGATTTGGGTTTCAAGTCATTGGTGACACTCTCTTGTTTACAGCCGTAATGTTTTAAAGAGACTGACCAATATTCCGACGCAAAGGAAATTTACTACCTATAATCGATACGGTTTCTTTAGATTCTGTGATTACTTTTTGAATTGTTGACACATCAGCTGCACTTTCTTGACCGAAAATTCCGTATAGTTTGCGAGCGGTCTGAGCTTAATTCTTGTAACGGGTTTTTACAATTATAAGTCGTTCACCTTTTTGTCTACAATATCATTTTTAATAATCGGAACAATTGTAGATGACAACTGTCAATTTTCAGAGTTGCCAGTTGCATGAAAAGAAATGAAACAAAATTTAAATAGCGCACTCTTATTGAGACACCCTTGATTATCAAAAACGCCATGAAATTTTTTCCTTACCTAATATTAACAAGAAAATTATACTCGCGTTTCAGTGTGAACGTTTAATTAAATATTTAAATATGAAATATTAAAAAAGGGGAACCTTGCAAAATTATATAAGATTTTGTTATTTACAGGCGTGTCAATTGGTCGATCGGAATTTTTTTTTTTTTTTTTTTTTTTTAAATTAAACTTTTAAATGGTTCAGAAAACGTTTGCACTAAGATTTCGATCAATTCTAACTTAGCGTATTTTGGACTTTATAGACGCATGTCTATTAACTGAAAATTGAAATGCTTCAGAGCGTTACTGATTGTATATTGTAGTGTGTTTCTAACGTAAGTATACAGCTGTACGCGAAACAGATCTAATTTAAAACTTGATATGTAGCTAACAGTTAGGAATTGTATCTTAATTAAATTTCTGAATTCTGCCTCGATTTTTACGATTATTATTCCATTTACTCATAATTTCGGTATCTTTAGCCGACTCTTCATCTCGTTCCGTAAATGCATGTGATGAGTTTGTTTGATTAGTCTAACAATTGATTATAGTTCTTCAACGTCTTTTTTTTTCTTTTCATTTTGATGTAATTACTTTGGCATCTGATTATGATGATATTCTTCAACTAATTATGAGAAATTTTTCGAAGCAATAACAAGTATTTAAAGATTGTTTGCATGCTTTTTTTTCGCCTGTCGAATAATATTATGACATTAAACTGATATCATTACATTAATGACAACTGCTTTCTTTTCACTGCAAGCACTGTATGTAGTTGCATGTTTCTTTAGCTGTAGCTGTAGAAAGGAAAAGACATAAATTAAAATGGACTGAAGACAGAACAGAGAAGGAACACGCAGTAGAATAGAGGAGGGAAATAAATTGCTAACCAACCGACAAACAGGCAAATTAACAAACTGATGACAAACACTTACAAGAACAACGAAAACATCATTAAAAAAATCTAATTAGACTGCAACATATACGAGTGAGTAGACTGTGTGAGGTCTTCAGATTCGAGTGCACAAAGTGATAGTCATTCTATGATATTCGTTCATTCGTTTGTCTGTCTGTTTGTCTGTCTGTCTGTTTGTTTGTTTGTTTGCTTGTTTTTTGCCACAATTTTTCGTTAATTTAAGAATTTAATGAAACGCAAAAACATTTCTTAAACATTAGTTTTCTGGTTATTTCTGAAACTGCTAGAAGTGTATGAATGAAATAAAATCGCATTATTAGTATAGTTAAGGAAAAACGAAGGCGAGAACGAGAACGAGAACAAAAACAAAAGTAAAAATAAAAATAAAAAAAAAAAACGAATAAAGATGATAGTGATGTGTATCAGGCAACATGTGTGTTCTTTGAGTTTTTTAATTAGAAAATAAAGGAAATATCTCCTTGTATTCGATGGGTGTCTACTGTCTTACTTTGAGCCGCATTTGGGATGAGATCAATTGTTTGTTTTTTTTATTTTTTATTTTCATTATTATTTGATTATATGATCTCTTTATTTCATGTGTAATTATGCAACGTATTGAATAGAATATAATGTAACGATAACATTATGTATAAATATTTGGAATTTAATCAGTCGTGTATGAAAAATAATATTCTTAAAGTACAACGACTCCTCGGCTCGTCTTATAGGTGTTACAGAAGTACATCTGGACTCTTTCAAATTTTACTTTAAATGACAAACTATACCGGTCACTTTCTTACTAAGTCTAAATTGAACTAACTACGTTGTAATGCTATTAGGAAATATGCGACTTCAAGTAGCAATTGATTTTAAAAAAAAAAAGAATACTATAGCACGGCAAGGTCGGCCTTATACAATTTTTTCTTACCTTCATCAGAGAGTAGTAAAAATTATAATTTGTTGCCATTCAAACAAAGATTTACTTATGTATGGGAAAGCATTAGAAATATAATCTAATAGATTTATATGCGAAGGCGCTATGTTGCACATTATATTATGTACTTTGTGTATATTTCCGTTATAAAGTATGAAATAAGGTTAGGTATCTCCGTACCTACCTACAGTTTTCATCTGTATCAGAAATTTTCATCCGTATGTAAGATTTTCATCTGTATGGGATATTTTCAATTGTATGGGAAATCCTCATCCATATGGGAAATTTTCATCGGTATGGAAAAACTCCATCTGTAAGGGAAATTTTCATTTGTCTGGGACATTTTAATCTGTACGCGAAATTTTCATCTGTATAGGAAAATTTTCATTTGTATGGGAAGTTTTCATCTATATGGGAAGTTCTCATCTGTAAGGGAAATTTTCTTTTGTATGGGAAAATTTTCATTTTTATCGGAAGTTTTCATCTGTAAGGGAAATTTTCATCTGTGTGGGAAATTTTCAGCTGCATGAGAAATCTTCATTCGTATGGGAAATTTTCATCTATAAGAGAAATTTTCATATAGATGGGACATATTCAACTGTATGGGAAATTTTCAACTGTATGGGAAATCTTCATCCTTATGGGAAATTTTCATCGGTATGGAAAAGCTCCATCTGTAAATTTTCATCTAAACGGGACATTTTCAACAGTATGGGAAATTTTCATCTGTATAAGAAATTTTTCGTCTATATGGAAAATATTTTGTCTGTGTAGGAAATTTTCTGCCTGTTTACGAAAAGTTGTTTTAAAACCACATAACGTAATTTCTGACATGTTTTGATGAAATCTGCTATGCTAACGTGTTTTCATGTTTTCAATAATGGGTTGAATTGGATCACTTTTACGACTACTCCCCAAATAAAAACTCGTTATAGGAAAAAAATTAGTGAAAAAAAATTAGTCGTGACTCGTTAAGAAAGCCTAACCAGATTAAACAAATAAGTGCAATTTGCAATCTTCAAAAGATATTCATCTCAGACCTGCTTCAAGCTATTCCTAGAGTAAGCTAAGAGACCCGTGTAAATTCAATACCTAATAAGCTTAACCTATCTCTAATAAAAGTGACGCTTATATTAATGCATTGAATTTAAGTGATTGATATCAAAAATTTGCTTTAGGACGAGTATAATTGCGTTATTTGCTCTGACGGACGTTTCTGAGAGAACGAAAAGAAAATGAGTTCTACCCGTAATGACAACGAAGAACAACATCTAATATTGAATATGATTGCATGTGCATACGTTTGCTTCAGGTAGACCTCAGGCTATTTGTAAATCTACGAGGTCCACTTTCGCTAATTTCTATGGTTTCGTTAACATATTTGATGTTTAGCAAATTCGTCAAAGATTCATGGCAATCAAATTCACTTTAAATTTTTCACAGTTTAGCGCACTTCTTGATAGAATCATTGAATTATTTTTCTTTAAAACTATCCAATTAATGCATTAACGGTAAAAGTCACTTGATTATCCCTTTTCTAGTGTCTCAAAGAAAAAATTATTAATTTTTGAAAACATATGACTTCAGCAGTATGGTGCCTTGTTTGCTCTATCGTCCGTAATATATTGACAGTCTTGCTTAAGTATTTTCCTGGTCTAGCCATCTCCCATTGAGTCTTTATGATCCGTGAAGAATGAAAAATTCCTTTTACTTTTGCCTGGAGTAGACTCGTCGGAGTCCAGGTTTAATAATTCCCATTCGGAACAATAAATAGATTCATGAACCTAATTTTCATTCCATGTTTATTTACATTATAGATCGTAAAATGAGCCTTATAATAACCGTCCTTCCGTTTCAATAATACAATTAGTTTTCCCTACGGACACTGATTTCTCCTTTTAAAAACCCTTTAACTTCGGATGAACACAGATTTATCCCGGACCATGACGACCATTCATTTCGCCTGCTATTTACCAAGAGAGGAAGAGAAAACCCCCAGCGTTCCCCAGTTGGTCTTTTCTGCCATCACAGCAGGTGGCGTTGCCGGCTAGTCTTAACTCCCCATGGTCGCATTTTGTCCCTTCGCTGTGGATTACTGCCTACTGCAGCAACCGCACAGCAACTAGGGAGGGAGAGCGTGTGGACTACAACAAGGGTGCAACTTTGGTCCTTACAGATCTTGTAATTTAATGCTGATGGATTTTGCTTCTCGGAATTTTTTGATAACCTAATCAAATCCACGATAATTCCAGTATTTGAAATCTTTCCAAACCATAATACGTAATTATGATTGTTACAATTACATTGCCACAATGGGTACTTGTCTATAAGTCTAATATAAAAAAAAAGAGAGAAAAGAACTTCTTTTCAAACTATTTCGCAAAAATTTCTTTAATTATTTTAAATTGTAGATATAACAATTTCTTTTTTTTTTAAATTTCTCTTCAATATTTTAACGATTCATTCTGTGAAAGTTTTGCATGTAAGTGCCTTTGAATGTTCTGCTAACTTGTCACTTTTTCCTGTTTTTTCTCCCTTCTTAGATCAAAGGAAGAGAAAGATTTCAAACAATGCCAATAAATATTTCAAACTCTATTTAAAACTCAATTAAATTCTCTCTAAAAACACACACATCTCGTTGTTTGTATGTATATATATATATATATATATTTGTGTTAACTTTTTATATAACGTCATTATTTGAACGTATGCTTCACAGGTTTCCAGTTCGCATCCACATGCATGTTTTTTTTTATTATACATATACATATATAGATATATATGCATATGTATATATATATGTATATATATATATGTATATATATGCTACGCAATGTTAAAAATTATTGCAAAAGCATACAGCCACCTACGTTAACCGAGTAAAGAATAAAAAAGAAAAAAAAGAGCACAACTGGTCCAGTAAATTACGAACTCATGCGTTAACAAAAGCACAATGGAATCACCACAAATTACCAAGAGAGAAAAATAGAATTTAAACATTGTGTAACTGTTAGTGGGTTGACACTCAAACGCATACAAACACACACACACACACACACACATGCATATATGTATACACGTACACGCACGTTCAAGTTCTCTATAGATCTCTTTGAGTTAGTGTATAAAATGCAATCAACAAATAATACAAAAGACCAAGTGTCAACTGTTTAATGTGCTGTCTTGTGTTACACACTCTCTGACCACAATTCCCGACCACTTCTAACTGAACTGAACTGAAGCCGAATGAATAATCGTAGTCATGCTGTTGAGGAAGGGACATAAAATGTTGCAACCATACTACTAAGCATTAATACAACATTCGTTCGTTCGTTCGTTTGTTTGTTTGTTCGTTTATTTGTTTGTATATGCATTTATATATTTTGTGTACATTTTTGTTAGTATGTCAACCGTTTTTCTAAATAAACGACGACCCATTACAGCCAACTTGATAAGTGATTCTTTTTTTTTTTTCTACTATTTTTATCCGTTCGCCATTGGTGTTGTTGTTGTTGCAACATTAAATAGAGAAATATATATATAGAGAAAGGAATGTGGTCTCGTTCGTAAAGTAAAGAACAAAAAAAAAAAAGAAAAAGAAAAAACAACAAAAAATGTCCTATTGAGTACAGTAAACAACAGCATGAAAAATGTTATAATTCATTAGTGCTTCAAATTGTTTTCTTTTTTTCTCTTATTCCTTCAGTTTTGTATAAATATTATAAAGGAATACATTTTCATATTATTACCCTCCCCCCCACCCCTCCCCTCAAGTATTTATGCGTTAAAGTTTTTCAATTGATTCACTGACAACATCGTACAGTGCCCATCTTCTTATCATACAGCTAGTTAGTTCGGCTGGATGGATATTCCTGAACTAATTGCTCTCTCTCTCTCTTTCCCTCTATGTTCTTCAACTGAAATACAAAAGCATGAATTAAAACCGAAATTATTATTTTCATCTCGCTCTTTAACTTCCTTTTTAATTGTTTGAAACTTTTCTTTTTTGATAATATCAGTCGATCAATCGAACACTATTAGCGATTTGTATCATTTATCTGAGTGTAATCTGAGTGTAATCTAAGTTTTGTTTTTTTGATCGCTTGAGGTTTATTAGTTGACACAAAAATTCGGCTTTTATTGCTGTCAGATCTTGTCGAAAACTCTATAGAATGATCCTCGCGAGTGCTTTTGTTTTCACCTGATCAATTAAGGCATTCGTTGTGCTTACAGCTTTCTTATGATCAAAGAAAGAGAGACAATCGAATAATAAGCAGTGCTTCTTGAAATGTCTACCATTTCTGCTCGATCGCATACTTTCAATTGGCTAACATTTTTGGTATAATCCCATCAAATGATCGCCTTGGCAACTCGTACGCCCTCGCTAAGTCTCTATCAATGTACTACTATAAACAAAGGAAAAGATTTATCTATAAAGTATAATCTAATTCGACTTTTCCACTGAAACTATTGTATGAGCTAACCCAACCGGCAGCTTCATACAAATATACGTAAAATTTCACTATTAATGACAGAGTGAAAGAAATAATAACGTAGCGTTTTAAATGTAAACTTTTTTTTTTTTTCAATTTCAAAATACGGACGCTAGTAAGTATCGTCTATGTAGATAACACAGTCCGATATAACGGCATACAGTATACACTATAGCAGTAAGTACAGAATACTTAACCGAAAGCAAATTCAGACCGAAATGAAAAGCTCTTCAATTTCGACTCAAAAACGCTCGTTATTACAGTTCAACAGTTAAGATTTCTTTGTATAGTATAACAGCCAACCAGGAACATATGTAATGTATACAAGGGGTTCAATAGTTGGTTGCAACATAAAATACTGTGAGATAAAAAAAAAATTGGAAAAATTTTTTGTTCTATTAAATATAATTAATAATAAAATTTGAAATGTGTGATTTAAAAGATCAAAGATTAAATATTTAGCAAACACTTTAACGTTTTCCCGGGTTAAGATGAACTTCAACTTTTTTTATATGAAACACATCTTTACCTAAAATTTTATATACAATTGCTTGAGATTAATTCATTTTTGAAATATTTCAGTTTAGATTTAAATTTATAAAAATTTCTAATACCAAATAATTTTTCATTATATCGTTAGCAAATATTTAATAATCCAGACACCACCGCTATTAAGACCGTACGTACAGGAAACATTACTTGCACTTTCTCTTTCTCTTTCCCCCCACTAAATATAATTCTTCGTAAATATGTTTAAGGAATACCCTTGTATGACTTGTAAAATATAAAAAAAAAAACAATAAAAAAGTAAATAATTATTTGAAAGTGGTCTCGTTACATCAGAACGAAAAAATTTCCATGATCCAATAATAGTCTATTGAGTACATATAAAATGAGCGGACTAAAGTTTTTTTTTTTTTAAACTTAACGTAAATTTCTTTAAAAATAATTTGTTTAAATGTATGTATGTATGTATGACTTCTATAGTATTTACAATAATTTCTGATATGCCGCACCTACCTTTTCAACTCAGTAAATGCGTTTTCCAAGAAAGGAAAAATTTTTAATTCTGGTCTTTACTTATGAAAAGTAAGTCTTTAGATGAAAACAAAATCTAATTTTGAATACTTTATGATGAAAATAGATAAAGAATAATAACATCTTTGATAAGAAAATTAATTTTATTATAAATTTAGATTACCAAATCAATTCGCAATTTGGCGCCTTTGTGTTTATGTTCAACTTACCTAGTCAAGGAATTTATCGAATTTTTTAATGAAATTTAAAAATCTGACATATTTTAGTTTAAGGTCCAACTCTATTGAAAATGGATTGGATTGAATCATTTTGCTGGCGATCACTTAACATATAAAGATTTATATCGAAAAAGAAAGAGTCGTTATACGAATTGGATTTCGCATTTGTAATATTTCTCAACAAAAAACGCGATAAAAGTAGCGTTTTAGTTAACCAAAATGAATGGATGGGATGGGATCATTGTTTAGTCGCTCTCCCATATAAAAGCGTTTACTTTTTTTTACTGAAGTCTTTATATGAATGTCTAGATTTCATTTCAAATATTTTATAATTAAAATTAATCGATTCAAAGTACAAGTGGCTTCACCTATAAAGTTCCGTACTGCGCTTAGTTAGTTCCGTATTGTACTTAATTTGTTCGGAATATTCGAATATTTTTCGGAATTCTCTCTTCGTATAAGAGTTGTCATGAGTAAGCAAGCGAATCGTTTTATAATTTATGTGAAAATAAAAAATAAAATTTTTGATTCTTTTCTGAAGAAATTAAATGAAAAATTATCTTAATAGAGGTGATTTGATGTAAAATATTTATTAGTCGGCTTTTATCGATTCAATGATTAACTTTTTTTTTTTTTTTTTCTTATTTACTGTAATACTCTCCGTTCGTTTACATGTGACATTTTCAGTTTTGAAAACGTAAATTGAAATTTAATACCTTGAAGAAAGACAGGTCAAGTTAAGTCTAAAAATAATCACAACCACAAATGCATAATAGTTAAGAAAGTCAAGTAAATTTTTTTTAATAGTTTACCCCACAATGCTTAGGATGAGGAGAAGAAGTCTATAATTAAATTCTGTTTTTTTTTTTTTTTGCTTTACAATCTTAAAGTAGGTGTTGTGTGAACTTACGCACTGTCTGCCGTCTACTCACTTGCCAAACCTGATAATTAACATGAAAGCAGTAACACGTCAGGGCCAGTTAAAGTAAGCAAATATCAGTCAGTCAGTCAGGAAGTCAATCAGTCAGTCAGGAAGCCAGTCAGTCAGTCAGTCAGTCAGGCAGTCAGTCAGTTGGGAAGTCAGTCAGTTAGGAAGTCAGTCAGGCAGTCAGGAAGTCAGTCAGTCAGTCAGTCAGTCAGGCAGTCAGTCAGGCAGTCAGTCACTCAGGAAGTCAATCAGTCAGTCAGTCAGTCAGTCAGGAAGTCGGTCAGACAGTCTGGCAGTCAGTCAGTCAGTCAGTTTATGTTTTAATATTCGTTTTACTTTTTAATCAAATTTCGTATATTTATGTTAAATAAGAAATTAAAGTATTCGTTTGTAAAAGAAAGGGAGAAAAGAATAAGAAAGAATAAGAATGTTTGTAGGCTATTATCTGTACTCTCAGCTACTGGGTAATTAGTCCCACACTATATTACCGTTAACAAGAACTACCGAATAAACGACTAAAACGTACAACTAGCTGAACAACTAACTACTCATGTTACCTTGAAAAAGATCCCATCAAACGGTAAAACCTACCAATACATGAAAGCAAATAAAGAGCACACACATGCGTAAATAATTTGTGCAAAATGAACGAAACTTGTAAATGTGTGGTCGGTCGCATATATTTTACTTAAGTCCATATAAACGTACATATGTTAGTATTAGCCTCCAAGGGACCTTATGAAAGCAAAAATAGCAACAACAATTAGGCATATGTTAATGTGTTAATGGGTCCCATATAAAAAAAAAAAAAACTTCTTTAATTATTTTTTATAAAATATTCTCAAATTACAAGTTAAGTTGAAAAAGAAAAAACGACAACAACAAGAAAAATTCGTTCTTTTTCTTTTGTATTTTTTTTTTTTTTTAAATTTTTTTTCTTTACTTCTCTCTTCCTTAGTAGTTACATATTTTATATGTTTATTACCTGTGATTAACTTAATGATAATTACAATGAAAATAATAACGATGGCAATCTTTGATTTTCAAGATCCTGCTGATCTACGCTTTTACTGTTTACTGTTCGTTTATATAAATTGTGCTTATCGAGTAAAATAATCTTGTTTAACATAACAGCTAATCAGTGACGATTACATGGATGACGTTGTGTTCGTTCGTTCGGTTTAATTGTTAAGCACGCATCTGCTTCTTTTTACCTTCATCGATGCATGTGTATACTACTTTAACTGTAGAACGAATAGAGAGATAGAGAGAGAAAGAGATTTGAAGGTTTACGAATAAAAGTTCTCTGTCTCTATTGAAGGCAAATTTTCATAACACTGATAGAATTCAAATTCAGTTCAATGGTTTCGTTCGTTCGATCGAAATTAATCGTTTATTTTTTCGCCTTCTGTTTTTTGTTTCTTTTATTTTTAAAGTTTTTTTTTTTTTTATTGCAAAAATTAATTCAAAAAAAGAAAGAAATTCGCAGAATTCTAAATTATTTCTTTAACTTTTTATTTTTCAAAGATAGACGATATGACAATGCCACGTCTAGAAACAGTATATAAATTACCGACAGACAGACAGACAGACAGAAAGACAGATTCTAGGAAAGTCGCTAGAGAAACGGGTAAGAAAAGAAATACACAAAAACGCAATAAAAAAACCATTTGTTTATTATGCAGTAAAGAAAAATTTCATAAATGCGGCAATAAATAGCTGGATGATAGTGACTGCAAAGAATGGCATGCAAGTGAAGAACAACAACAAAAATAACTATAAAAAAGAAAAACATACTTGTTCATACCATGGAGATGTGACCAACATGCGTACGCTTGCACGAACGCACTCACGCCTAACCTAATGAAGGCAGTTGGCTACTAATTACATCTCTCCATATATGTGAAGGAGTTAGTGAATAGTTATGGCAGCAGAGAAGCAGCAGTACACCAGCATCGCCAACATCATCAGAATCACTAACAGCAAACACAAAAAAAGCACGTTGCAGTTGTATGACATCATCCAGCGAGCGGGGCAAACAATCCAAGTGCATGTCCGTCTGTCAGTCAGTGTGTCTGTCTGTCTGTCTTTCTGTCCCTCTGTCTGTCTGTCTATCTGTTGACTGGATTGTTTTTAGCACTATCTATATAAAGTCAACTATGACAGTAGGAATGAATGAATGAATGAAAACAATTTGTTGTCACCCAACAATACGCTGAATATCTCTAAAGGCAACGATGCGGTGTGCATACATGAACGACCATAGTAAAAAGCAACAACAGCAACAGCAACATTAGCAGAAAACACGCTCTAGCACACTAAGCACACGACAAGTCGCTAAACAAAAGAAGTCTATTGTAAATGACTATGCGTCTTGTCCTTCCGTCAGTCCAACAACTTTACCATAACAGCCAATTGCCGTTGATATTGTGCAGTATACCTATGTATTAGTACAAGTACATTGTGCTCATACTCTCTATTCATCACTTTGTATGTGTGCTATTACATGAGTTATGCATGTCGTCCACATACTCGTATTCTGTTGCTGTTATGCTGACAAGTATGAATTACACTCCACAGATTAATTGCTGCTAATTAACAGAATTCTTCCATATTTTTTTTCTTCTCGGTTTTCTTTTTTTTTTTTGTTGCGATTTTGTAAAAAAAAAAAAAAAAAAAAAATTAAAACGCGCACACTTTTCTTAATACAATAGTTGTAATTGTTTGTTGTTGTTTTTGTTATTATATTTTCTTCAAGTATTTACAACATTTTGCGGTAATTGCATCATCGCTTACCTCTTATCCCGATACATTCTTCTAATGCTTTGAATGACAATCAACTCAATTGTTAACGTCACAGCTATTATTTGTTATCCACATTTATTGCTCAACGTATTAATACAATTTTAAACTTACTTGCAACAGGATATCGCTCGCTTATAAGTTAGTGTTGTACGCTAAAAGGGTAGTTAATGTAGTTATCATAAGCAATTATATAATTATTTAAATAAATTTCTCTGAATCGTTTGTACTACTTATCCTAATTATTCGATTCGTTTCATACACATTCTGAACTAAATATTAAAACCATTGGTTTACAAGCTTAGAGTACAAAGTTGCATATTTTTTTTTTTTTGAATTGAAATGATGAGATTTTCTTTCTGTACAATGTCCTGAAAACTTCTTAAATAAACCGTAAAGTTAAAAAAAAAAAAAGTATTTCATGTACGGACATTAATGAATTCTATGCACAATAATCATATACTTTTCTTGTCTTATGCAGCAAAATACTGACTCAAAAAACATGAAAAGTAAAAGGAAATTATAGAAGTTTAAGAAAAAAAAAACAACAAAAACGCCGCCGGTCAGCTTGAAAGTCTTTGAACAGTACTTTTCTATTAGTGGATACCTTTTGCCAGCTGCTGAATGTATATTTTCCGCAAAATGATTAAAAAATTTCATTATTAATCGCCACCAAATTATGAAAATTACACACAACTTCATCTACAATCTTATTTATTATAAATAATCTTTTCATAGCTTACATGAAATGATAAAAGAAATTTATAAAAATTTCTTTACTTCTTTATTGAATTGAAACAATAACTTCGTCTATAATTCAATTAATAAATTTTAAAAAATTCGTATGTGTGTAAAGACTAAAAAAAAATTTTTATCGAATTAGGTGCAAAGATCTCATAAAATCATTTCATGCTTTTTAATTGAAATTTTGATATTAAAATTTATTCTAATCATAGATGATCGTATTATCATTATGATGATGTCATCTTACTTGAGAGCGTACAGCTAAAGCACTCATTTGAAAGATCACCGTTTTCCCGAACGATTTTTAGTAGAAGAAATTTATATATTTACTCGGACGTTTCTTTTCGAAAAAAAAGAAACTCTCATTGGTTCCATAGGATATAAGAGGTTTCAATAAAATTTTCTAGTGTAGGGAAATGGTTTCCTAGTAATCCTTAACACATCTAAAAACCATGGAAATTTAATGATTAGTAGTAAGTGTAATTCTATTCATGTTGTGTCCTTAACCACATACCTGATGAGGTACGGCTTGCTACCTTGTAAGCACGAAATTATAAATAATTTTGTAGAATTTATTGAAATCTAGTTTTCATTCATATCTGAATATTTGTTAATGGTACTGGAAAAAAATTTTTTTTAAAAACTATATACGAAGAAAAAAACAATTCAGCAGATTTTATAACAACAATAAAAAAAGAAAAACCATTAATTTTATATCAATATCTTCTAACTGAACCTGAACGATTTACGTACCATCAAATTTCATTTGTATTCTTATAATGATATTTTCTAGTGAAACATGTAGGATTTTTTGAAAAAATTGATTTAAAAAGTATTCCATCGATTTTATTGTAGTACAAAATTTTTTATTTAAAAAAAAAAAAAAAAATCTACGAAAAATCGATCCATCCAGTGTTTTACTAGAAACTTATAAAACCTCATAAGAACTCATAGATACAATTGGAAGTCAATCACTTCACAAGTTACATATGGTAATGATATAATGGTCAGCTCTTAAGATGTAATTTAGCGACGAACGCAATTGAAAAGTTTTAAGTAATGTTAGTTTTAAGTATTGATTTCTTTAGTGATTTCGTCAAATCATTTCATTTGAAATCACAGTCATTTATATTGCATTCAAATCACGGAGTGTCAGTGTTAGTAATTTCGATTTACAAACATATGGTTTTTGTTTAGATATAAAAATATAGTGAATAAGAGAAAATTAAAAAACAAAAAAAGAACCACAAAGAAAGAATTAATAGCCCATTTAAGTCACAAGGAATTTACACTTCTACCGTTCTTTAGAATTTTTCGTAAATGAGATTGTACGTTCCATATCAAAATTTAAAGAAAAACTTTAGAAACCCTATAAAGTGTGTATGATCTTGATCAGTGTTCAATTTTAAATCTAATTAAGTATGGCGGTCTGTTTAGCTGTGTAATGTCTGTGGTAAGCAGCGTCTTGAACGTAAAAAATAAGATATCAGCTGCAAATTTGCCAGAAAGAGTGAAAGTTCTTGCATGCAGCTGAATATTGAAAATGCGGCTCCAGCACGTCTGTGTATCTGAGAACAGCTTTAGTTTTCAAAGAAAGTGGAAAACTTGGAAAGGATAATTTTATTTTATTTTTTATTTATCTTTTTTGATAAAGCAAATAAACAATCGAGTATACAGTGAAGCTATAGTATTAATCATAGATCTTTTAGAAAAGAAGGGATTTAAATTTACGGATTTGAGTGATTTTTATATTTTTATTTGCAACAAAAAAAAAAAAAAGAAACGATCAACTGGTAAATAATTACTGCTTATTGATCATTAATTTATCGCCAAAGTAAAGAGATAAAATTGTCTTTTCCTTTTCTGAAACACATATAATATATTATTAATACGTTTGTTAAGAATAGCTGAAATGCACAAGAATTACTCAGTAGAAACTAGTGAGAAACGAAATATGAAAAACAGAATTATTAAAAAAAAATAAAATTCATAACAATGATATATTTTATGATGATGAGTGATATTCATTACGCATTTACTATACTTGTAGTGAGAGACATAGGGTAGCAACCATGACAACAACCGTTTATTAGAAATTCTAAATAATTTATTTTTACTAAACTACATACTGTGTTTCATTTCATTCGATATTTCTTTATATAATGGAATCTTGATGTTTTACATGTTTTCAGCTGAAATTACGTATATATTCAAGAGATAGTGAGCTTTTCCACAGACTATTCTAGATTTCGTAGGTTAAAATGTTTTTCTTCAACTGCTTCAATTGTCTAATAGCGAAAATTTTACAAATACCTTTAGAGCGCCTCCTAATAAAATGCAAAAAAAACCTGAAGCGTTGAGTTGGTTATAAAAATTATTTCTCTTCTTATATAGTAAAGTCAATTGCAGTTTTCAATATTTTATATTTCCGTCTGCTGTCTTTTATTTTGAATCGCTTACGTCAAGAGTACTGTGTTCAAATATTAATTTCTTTATATCTTTTAATCTGATTTTCGAATCATTTACATTTTTGCCTTCCTCCAGTAAATGTATATACACTTTGTATATATTTGTGCATTTTTCCGTATTTTCGTTTTTGCTTTATCTGCACTTACGATGAAACACCACACCATACGAATACCGCAGCTTGCAAGCACGTTTTTAATCGATCTGTCATTACTAATCTTTCAATTACAGATAATCAACTTAAAATCAATGCTAACGGGCATTTTTTAATTTCAACGCACACACGCTAACGAATATATATACATACACACATACACACTAAAAAATACCGTCAACAATTTGAAAGCGGAGAGGTAAATAAGAGGAGAGAGAAAGAGAGACTCGCAAAAAAAGTCGTACAAAACGTTTGTCAATTTACATCAACATGTGCCATGGAGGCTTGCTTGGGCTTAGGCAGTCGTCAACGTATAATCAAAGCACAAAAGGACTTGAAGCAACAACAACAGCAACAACAACATCAGATACCAGTTACCACTCAAAACTACTACACGCAACAGCAACCGCAAACTCAACGTCAGCTAGCACGTGGACAAACCGGGAATATTGGTGGCAGCGGTTTGAGAGGACAAGAGGATCAAGACCATCAAGCAGTATTTCAGCAGCAACAGCAGCAACACCAACAAAAACTTCAACAACAGCAGCAATTAAATGTTATAAGTGGCAACCATGCAGCAGCAGCAGCCACGTCAACCCCTGTGACATCGATAACAACGACGACACCTAAATTTGTTGGCAAGTGTTTGCATTTTCAGTCGCCACCTGAATACCCACCGTCCTCGCAACAACAGAGCTCAAGTAGTGTTGGCGTCGGTGTTGGTTGCACAAAAACAATGTTACAAAAAAGCACTGTAACTGTGGAAGTGACTGCCACTCTACCGTCGTCGGTTAACTCTTGCAATTCAACAATTGTCACAAATACTGCGGCAACCGGTCAAATGAATTCGAGCGGCCGCAGCTATCGGAAGCACGTACGTCATCATCAGCAATTAGAACAGGACTTGGATGCCATTGAAATATGTGCCGAACAAGAGCCTTTGACAGGCCACAAACCGAGCGGCAGCAGGCAAGCCAGAACTTTAGGTAGACTTAATCGTAATGAGGTGGATGATAGTGGGCATCATAGTCAATGGTCAAATGTGCAACAGACCACTAGTTTACAAATGTTACAGCAACAACCACAACAACAGCAGCAACAGCATCATCAACAACAACATGACTATTCGTATGCGTACTATGAGCCAGGTGCAGCAATGCGCCATACAAACATACCTAACGCTGAGCTGTTAGGCAGAGAAGAAGATTCAACACCGCCGCCACCCAACTCAATAAGAGCTTTGCTGTCAAAAGGTAAAAAGAACAAATTGCTTGTGTCACCTGCTACAAGACAGACTTTTCAAACAAGATTAACAGGCGGTAGCAATAATAATAGCAGCAGCAATACAACAGGCACACCATCGGCACATTGTGCTAGCGCAACACCAGAAAATTTTTACGAAGAAATTTCGGCATCATCAACTTCATCGTCGACCAACTCCATGAGTAGTCATCATCAACTAAGAGCTACGGCTACCTCACATTCGGCGGGCTCTTTAACCCAAACATTAGTTGAAGAGGAATTGCGCAGAGTACAGAATCGTCATCGTAAAATTCTGGGTGAGCTAAACCTTTCCGTGGAAGCTATGCTCATGCCTGAGAGTCCACCAAATAGCAGTCCAACCGGAAAAGAAGCCCCTGTTCCCACGGTGAGTGTTACCACTGCTTCAGGCCAACCTTTACGTTTAGCGTCAACTTCAGCAGATAATATTTGCGATGCCTCATTGAACGAACTGTTAAATACCGTGGGACCTACCGACGAGCTACTTTCACCTATACCGAACTCCTCATCCGTTTTAGGTAATATAATACATACTACTACCACCTGCTTAGGTGGTGATCTAGATAGCGGTTTTAGTGGCAGCAGCGGTGCTAGTTATATAGGTTCTTTGCGACTACACAAAACCAATGCTCTGCTGAATTCCCGATCGGCTAATAATGCGAATGCTACCAATGTGCCTGCTCAAAGTGCCTTCGCCTATGCCACGCACAGTTGTCGTTCTTTTCAACGGGCTTCTACCGCACATACCTCTTCATCTTCGATCAGAAACT
This sequence comes from Glossina brevipalpis, assembly GCA_000671755.1. Taxonomy (NCBI): domain Eukaryota; kingdom Metazoa; phylum Arthropoda; class Insecta; order Diptera; family Glossinidae; genus Glossina; species Glossina brevipalpis. The sequence goes on along the minus strand of KK351021.1, from coordinate 3,456,240 downwards.
TGCCGCAAATACATCAAACAAAGCAACAGCCACAAAAATTCCCTCATTCCAGTGTCAGTAACGCAGACAACGCTTGTGTCGATGAGTCACAAAACACATTTGGTTTTTTCACTAGAGCCTCATGTGGTCGTCGTATTTTAAATTGTGCAAAAATAAGAGCTGCCGAAGACCCGGGCCCTGTTGTTGCTCCCAGACAAACCGAATCAAAAGCCAGAAGTTTTTGGAATCGCAAAGGCTGGCGCAAGCAACCTGGCCTTTCCACTTCCACATCCAGTATAAACGACACCGGCTTATCAACAGGTAAGTGCTGTGTTCTGTGTTCAAATTTTATCATAAATTTTATTCTACATTTTTAACGCACAAAATGACCTTAATCGCTTAACGAAAACAACAAAAGCAAAGAGCTTTAAATGTATACAAAAAGAAAAAAAAAAGACTTTACTAAATGAATGTGTTCCTCTTATGTTGTCGTTAAAGACAAATTTTTTTTTGCAGTTGATAAACGTGTAATTTATTAATCACTTGGTTTTTAACTTAAGTGTGTTACGGGAATATTTTCGAAAGCTTTTTTTTTTTTTAAGTTGAATTTATGAAGAACAACTATTAATTGGCACAAATCTTCAACTCACCAGCCAACCGATCACAGCTGTTAAATGATAAGTAGCTGGCCGCTGTTTCTTTTCGGTAAAAAGGATTTGACTTTTTTTTTTTTTTTTTTTTTTTTAAATTCACTAACTTTTCAATTTCATTTTCCAACTGGGAAGAAAAAGAAACATATTAATTAAAACAAATAAGTTCTTTATTTATTTATTTATTTATTTACATATAAAACACTTTGAGGCTCAATAGTTGTGTATGTGCTGCACCCTTTTGTCAATCAAAAAACCAACACTTTGTGCAAATATTTGCCATCAGTACACAGACCGTAGCATCCCATCATCAGTCAGTACTGTAGCATTGAATCCAATTAAAATTTAAATAAATTGAATACTGTTTTACTAACCAAACTCGAATGAAACTCGACGCAAAAAATGTACGAAATAAAATACAACAAAACGGCTTTAGATAGGATTAAAACCAAAAATCAACATTTTCATCATTTTCAGGTTGTTTTCTAACCACTGCATAAAAGACAAAAAACAACAAAACCACAATAATAGCAATAGCAATAACAACAACAACAACAATAATAATAATAATAATATAGCATTACAGTCAATTACTAAAAAATTAAAAACAATTTAAATGTGTTGATACAAATTTTAGAATTTATTTAATTGAAACCGAATAAAATTCAATAATTTTTCCTTTCTTTTTCTTTTTTTCACTTAACGTTAAAAAATTTATTATTGTTAGGATAATTGAGTGTTTATTATAAAAAGCAGAAGAAAGATTTTGTGTCATTTATTCAAGATTTTCGTCCATCTATTATCCATTTCTAGTCAGAAACTTATTTCATCCAGAATATAGGCAGAATATGAATTCTGTAAGAAAAAAACCAATTGATCACATTTAAGGTTTTCCATGAGAGGATTTCTTTTTTTGGGTATCGTCTTTGGAATTAAAAACATTACTCGAACGGACAATAACTCATCGATTGAAACGTTTGTTGATCAGAACAAATAATAATAAATAATGAATGCAGCACAAAGACTACTACGGTCGGCTGTACAGACGGGTAGATGTACAGATTGGTAGACGTATAGACCGACAGACGTACAGGGAAGCGTAGAGGCAGACAGATGTAGAAGCGGATAGATTTATTGGCGGAGAGACGTACAAACGGACAGATATATAAATGGACAGTTGGATGTAGAGATGGGAAAGCGTACAGGCAGACAAATATTCAGGCGGATAGACTCACTGGCGGGCATTGACGTCTAGACACGTAGACGTACATACCAATAGGCGTACAGAATGGCAGACGTACAGATGGACGGACGTGCAGACTGGCAAACGTACAGACAGATAGAAGTATAAAGAGGCAGACGAAGAGACGGGCAGCCCCGTACATGCCCTGTATCGCTTTAGAATTTAATGCTGGCCAACAATGAATAGAATTTGTAGGATACTTGAAGCTTCCTTTAGAGTGTTGCAAACGTTTTAACCAATTGCATATCTTTCGGGAGTGAATGTAAAGATTTGTGATTAAATGTACATATGAACTCGTATCCATAAACAAACAAGAAAGAAAATTATATTCGGCTCTACCGAATCTTTTATACCCACCACTTTTATCTTAAAAACAAAAAAGGGGAAAACTAGATTTTAATAGGTGGGCGTGGCAGTTTTTTTCTATTTTTGTGGAATACCGTGGAACATAGACAGCCATGAAATAACATGAAAAACAGCCAGAGCTTTCAGCTTACGCTGTAGGCGTGGCCTGTGATCGATTTGGCCCATTTTCAAGAGCAACGTATGTGAAAGAACTTCCAATGTCTCTACCAAATTTGAAAAAAAAAAATGAAAATTCTTGACATTTTGCCGTCTGCTATTTCGAAGAGTCATGTTTTAAAAAAATCGCGTTTAAAATTTCAATTATTCAAGCTTTTGAATCATTTAAAATCTTACCACCGCTGGTAATATCATTTTTGATTATTTAAGAGTATTAAGGGTCAGTTAAAGGTAAAGAAAATTTTATTTCTTTTCTTAACTTAATAGATAGTTACTTTCAATGTTCTAGAATATATGATAAAAAAAAAGAGTTCTTTACCTGCAAAAAAAATTCTTTCCTTGAAATTTCGAATTTTTCAAGTAAGCGATCCACAAAGACTGTTTATGAATCAAATGAGACTTTGCTCGAAAGTTACAGTCTAATCTCTTGCCTTTTGCCTTTTGATTTCTAACTTTTTTAATGTACTGTCAGATGTCCTTAGAGAGGAAGGAGTGTTAATAATCGTTTCAAGGCATTTAAAAATTAAAAAATAAAATAATAGTGAATTCATTGGGACGTGCGGTCCGCTAAGTAAATTTGAGGTTAAAAACGATTCGAGCAGGAGCGAACACTTCTATCAGAAAATTTAAATTTCAAGATAACGTTTTTGGAATCGATTACGAATTCTCGACTAAAGCGTTATAGATTTTCTTGCTGGTTTTCTTGTCAATTCAGTTCACATAATTCTATTCTATCTTTGACGGCAAATGCAACAAAAGAGACACTTTTATGTAAAAAATTATTAAGGAAAGAGAATAAAGAGAAATAATATTGGAAACATGGAAACATGGTTGCTTATAGCCCTGGCAAAAAAAAAAACAAATAAATTTTAAAATTAATTAATTAATTAATTTCGAGATTTTCTAAATGTCTCATGTCACTTTTGTAAGTTACTTGAGGAAAAAATTTATTTTTTCTCTCTCTCTCTGTATCTAACTTTTACTTCATTAAAATATTTTTTTTATTTTATTTTTTTTTTGATTTAGTTTATTTTAATTTGCATTCTACTACAAGTTCGATAATCAATCATTATTGTGAAGCAGTAATCGAGAGCATTACGTGTCGATAAAGGACTTGTAGCGAATTATACAGTGTGTAGGCATTTTTTACATCCGCATTGGCAGTTTGAAGCACAAATCATTTTTAATCAAAACTGTGAACATTTGCTGCTTCATGTCGCATAACTTTACACATTTCGCGGTTTAACACACGCAACTGTCTGTTATCCATCTTAATTTAAGCAATTAGTACTGCCCGTCCATCATGTTCTTTTTTTTTTTTTTATTTTTTTTTTCGTGAGCGAACATTTTGAACCAAAAATTAATGTCGCACTTGGCTTGCAAACACACTACATTCCTATAGAATGTGCGACAATATTTTTACCGGAACTGTTATAATAACTTGTTATATTGAACCTGAAGTCGAAGACTTAACTCACATCATTCGACTTCGATTGGCTGACTGTTCTCTGTCTGTACTGCGATAACGCTCAACTATTGTAAGTTCGTTCATGTTAAACCAGTAACAAATGTTCGTGATCAAATAAAATGAAATATTTTAGTCTCCAATAAGAGACCTCTCTACACTCTTTCCTTCTTCATTGAACCCTGGATATTCGAAAAGAATTTACTTCGGTTTGGTTTTTTTTTTCTTTTTTTTTTTTGTTATACGAAGTCGGAGAAGATATACATTATATCAAAAACCGTTATGATCGTAAACAATTTGTTTAAGACAAGTATCCATATATTCGAACTGCCTTGTAACACATCGTTTTACTGTGGGCAGCCAGCTTAAGTAAAGTTGTTCCGTTTTGTTTGTTATGTTTGCATGATTACTCGTGTATATGAAATACTTCTTCTTTTTTTTTCTTGTGTAAGCTTAGTAAACTTAATGGCTATTAAAGACATAGAGCATCGACCGATATTGTAAGAAAATCCTAACCCTAACCTATCAATACAATCGTTTGCATTGCTGCTTAACTTGACTTTATCACAGCTCCCGCATTGATGTCACATTCATAACGACAACTGACTGAACTGTCAGTTAGCTCCCGGGCGTATCCTTCGATTTTGAATTTGTCCTCCAATTGTCCGATATTCGTCATATCATAATGTAGAATAACTCTTCATCCTAAACAAAGTTAATGTGCGACAAGAAAGACATCTAAAGCGATTATAAATATTTCATTGTGCCGTGACTATCTATTCGAAATATAACGACTTTTACTTTTTTTTTTCTCCTAATTATTAGACGACGGTTTTAGGATAAGATCTTTACTTGTAAGTGCTATCTTAATGTCGCTTACGATCCTTGCTTGATGATAATGCAACACAACAGTAATGAATGATGATATTATCAGGATACTTTTTTGATCGCCATTATATTATTTGAGTTTATCATCTAATCGAGTCCACATATTTTATTAAAAAACACTTAACATTATAATGCAATTATTTTATAAACTAAATATATTTTACTTTACATTTCTGTAAGTTTTTTCTATTACATTTTACTAGAAAAAAAAAAGGAAAAATTTGCTTTTAATCTCTTGTTTTATAACAACAAATTGCACTAAATAATTTTTAAAATTCATAACGCTTGATAAAAAAAAAACCAATAGTTATTAATAGAAAAAAAAATTAAAATTTTTGTGGTCATAATGCTTAATAAAATTCTCGCAGCATTTCATCAGCTATCAATAACATAACAACTTTACTCATGGTTGGGAAAATATTGCTTTTAGGTTTAGGTAGAGCTTGTAATTCCATTACAAAGGTTTTTGTCAAAAGAAAGATTTTTTTTTTTTCATAGATCATCCAGCACATCCGTGCTTGTTTATGCGTGCATGTCTGTTAGCGCATAATAATTTATAAGTGTTATTTAAAATTTCTTTCTTTTCGTGTTTCAAAAAAAAAAAGAAAAAAATTTATTTCAACACAAAATGTTTGCAGGCCTGTGGCTGACAGACATTGATGACGTATTTCGGTGTTTTCCTTTTTTAAGAATTATATTTTTATTGCATAAAAAAAAGATCTAAAATAAAAAATAAAAACAAAAAACAAAATCGAGGACACATATTCGTGCATCCTGATAAAAAATCTCTAGAAAAGAAAAAAAAAAACTTGTCAGCTTAACACAAAATTAAATTTATAAAGAAAAAAATAAAAACAAAAACAAAATTATATACCAAAAACAAAAAAAAATAAAACCAAGGCAATAACAAACATTTTTGTTCTTGTAACAAATACACACATACACACACACATAACACACAAACACAAGTCAATGCACTGATCCCGTCCCCTGCTTTAGCATTTATATTAAACTTTCAACAACAAAATAATAATAATAATAATAATAATAAAAAAAAAACAATAATAAAAAACTATATATAAAAAAAAAAAATAAATAAATAAAAAAAAAATACAAAAAAGTGGCCACAATCATTACAAACAAACGACTACCCAAGTTGCATATGCAACTTTTCGTTGTTACAGTCCGTCATTTAAGTCCGTTCATTGGTTTGCTTGCCTCCGTACGACGGCATTACGATGCCTGATTATGATGATGATGTAGGTATAGTAGGCATAGTAGGTATATAAAGTTGATATAGAGTATTTTGAGTAGTATGTTCATTAATCACTCATACCCTTGCTTCTCTCATTTTATTGTTCCTCTTAGTTGTTTTTGTTTTGTTACTGCTGATGAGGATAATGATGATGATGATGATGATGATGACGATGATGATGAGGACGACAATGACGACGACGATGCTTTTAGCAGCTTTTTTCACATTGTTAATGTTTTAGCTACAGTTGTTGTTTATTTTATTTTTATTCTTATTTTCATTTTCATTTTTTTTTATTTTTATTTTTTTTTTTTTTTAAGTTAATTTCTCCGTTTTATTGCTTTGGTTTTTCATACTTTTGTGTTATTCGGTTTATTTTAATTTATTTTATTTTATAAAAGCAAAGCTAAAAAGCCTGAACAAAAGTATTAAAATGGTTTTAAATGCGATATCCTTTCACGTATTATATGCGTTGATGTGTACATGTGCGCGTGCGTGCTTATGTTTGTATAATGTAAACATTGTATATAAAAACCTATAAACAGCTTACGGGTCATTTAAAAAAAAATTTTTTTTGTTTTTTCTTCTTCTTTTTGTTCTCTCTCTTCACATTCAATCAGTATTTAATGCACCTTTATAACCTTAGGTTTTTAAGGCGACTGGCTTAGCTGAGTGTTTCTTAAATCCTTATCGTTAGCTAAGAGGTAAACCCACATAGGTTTTCCATCCTTTTAAGTGAAAGACCTGGAGAGATGGTTAGTTAATGCATTTTGTTTCTTCTTTTTTTCTTTGTTTTAATCTCTATACCAAGTAAGTATCTTAACCTCATTGTAAGACGTTACATGCCAAACTAAACTTAAGTTAATTTTAAGTTTGTTAAGCGTTAAGTTGAACCGAAATCAATAATTGTTCGCCATTTAACAGATTTCCGTGCCGCAAATATCGTTTGCAGAGGTAACTTCTGTTTCTTAATCACAAATATACTTAATCATAAATCTATTTAGACGTAACGACAATTGAATGGGAGACATGGACCAGAGTAATGTAATAAAAATTAATTTTTTCCATTTTCTTTTTTTTTTTTCTTTTTTTTTAATATATAAACCTCTTAACAATACTTTGTTTTGTTTTCATTTCAATGGTAAAATGTATATTGCTATTCATTAGTCTGTGGCTGTACATTCATTATTTAACAATATTTTTCGAAGTAGTATAAGGTTATCCATTTTATGGTCCGGATTTTCCAACATATATAAAGCAGTAACATAGGTTAAACAGAATTGGCATCCAGTGCATCAAATCTTTAGTATACTATTTGCCATTTTGTAATATGGAGTTTCTAATTATCACTAAACATATTAAAATAAAAAAACACTTACTGGAACAATGCTGCTTCTGTAGTAGATACGTTTCGTGAATTACAAGCAGATTATGGTCGATATAATTGTCCCTCTGAAAACACAACAAGCAAAATTGCAAAAAAAAGTTTAAAAAAATTGAATCTCTCACAGATTTTTGAAAGTCCATAAATTATCGAAAGGAACAGGCTCGAGCGAAAACATCCTTGGTCCTGTTAGTAAAAGTGTCGGAGAAGATACAAATTTATATATTATATAGCGAGCATGGTATTTGGGCTTATCTTACGGCACATTATGGCGTGTTTTGGATTTGTATTTGCATCTCCCTACGTCCCTACAAAATTCACTTAGCATAAAAACTGGACTGAAAAGTTGACCGACTATGCAATGCGTAGAAGGTACGTAGTGGTTGCTCGAACAATAGCGTTTAAATGATGATTTTTCGCATCAAATCTTCTTCAGTGATGTCAATCATTTTTCGACACAAACTATCAATTTTGGTTACTATTTCTTTTTTTTTTTTTTGTAAAATTGAAAATATGGATTTTGAAGTTATGAGATTCGAAGAGGGCATTACCACAAGCCAGAAAACACGCTCCGTTTTGGCACTGCTATTTGAGAAATTTGCCAGACGCGAAATTTCGCGTATTCATGATGCGTAATTTGACCATCAAGATTGCGCGATTTCTCACCGCTCGACTTCTTTTTTGTAGGGTTATGCAGAGGATTGAGTTTACGTGAACAATCCTCAAACTCTTGATGCTTTCCAAACGAACAACCTTCAAGTTATGGCCAAGTTATTGCTCACTATATGCAGTCAAATAATTAAAAAATACGTCAAAAGGTTCCGATCCCGTAATGCATGTTTCAAATGATATTTAAATCTTCACAAATAATGGCAAGGTCCAAGCTAAAAAGAAAAATCTAATTCAATTCTTGATTAAAAGAATATTTTATTTAAATTTATTGTCGGTAACACAAAATGGATATCCGTGTATGTGTAGACATCTACCGTATAAGAAAGATATCGATCGATATAACTATCGCCCGTCGTACTATTAGAATTTCTATTCATAGGGAGTAAAAAGTTGCTGCTCATATTCCATTCTATTCAAAGACGACTTAGTTTATCTGTTTACTGAAAAATAAGAATAATTTATGTCATCTTCGTACAAGAAAAACCGAAATTAACGAAGAAAGAAATTGTATTCGGCTTTAGACAGATATTTTATTATTTATCACTGTTTCCATATACGTTTGGTCAATATATTAATCGCATACCTAGTAGTACATAGCACATATGCCGCAAATATCTATATTTCGGGCCAAATTTTTATACGAATTACTAGAATTTCCTTAACTAAAATCCATAGTTTCATATTCCGCTTAAGAGGCGACACCACTGTATTAACCTTAAAAAAAGTTGTGTTTTTTACAATTCTCTTAAAATGTTAGGAAAGATTATTAATTTATAATATCCGCGGAAGTTATTAAGCGTAAATTTAAGTTTAAAAGAAAAAAATATATATTTTTGTAAATTTACTTCAAACACTTCATGCTCAACTTCTCAGAGACACTGATACCTTTCGAATCGCTTTCAATCTCACATCTATTCAACAATTGTTGTTTCGATGAAGCTCTTTTCATATGTAATCTATTGAAATGATATTGTATCGACAGATCTCGAGATTATAAACTCTTGCAGCTATGTAATGACATCAAGAGGAAGATGGCCATTGAACTATTAATTAAAACGGAACTTATCTCGCTCTAAAATAAAGCTTACACTGTGTACTTCTATCGATTACGAATAATATTCAGTTATAGTATAAAGTTAAGCTTTAAATATTCGCAAGTAAATTAATTACGAGAACTTTTCCTTAGCATTGGCAAAGACTCGGCTCACGTACCTTTAGGTGATGTAATCATAATAAACTTCTGTGCGTCTTCTTCTTTTTGAATTTCGTCGTTAACTTGCTGACCGCAATCTAAATTTCTGTCGGACCATTTAAAAAAAAAAAAAGAATTTTTTTTTTCTTTTATTCTTTAGTCATTTTCATCAAATATAAATTTTCCAATTAGTTCTAATTGTCTGTTTTGCTTTATTTGGCCTCTTTGCTCTAAAAATATCTTCAGCGAACGTTAATTTAATTCCTAGTCTTTCCTTTTCCTTTTTCTTTTCTTCTTTCTCTTTTCCTTTTTTTTTGTTCTCTTCTCCTTTTGAATAACCATCACTGACAGTTTTAATTATTGTTACAAACAATCTTTTTGGCTGATGCCGCATTGTCCTTCCCATCAAATTCTACAGATTTCTTCATAGATATTTATTTAAAAAAAGTTTTCGTAAAAAAAAAATTACCAACAACGGTAACAAAAAATAATGTTATAAGTACTTATCGTAGAATTAGTAAAGAAGTTTTTATTTTCTCTCCTTTAAATTTAGTCATTGCGGCCGAATGACTGATGAATCACTGATGGATGGTGATAGATAAAGATGTGGAAAATTTTGTAAAAGAATTTTCTTTATTCCCAAAGTTAGGAATATGGAGATGACATGCTTATCGTAGATATTATATTATTAAACATATGTATTTATACTCTTGATGCAGGTTACGTACCTAACTTTTCCTAACGATGTAATTGTAGAAATCCTAAATATTTAGATGAAAAAATGTAATCTGATTATTTTGTCTTGACTTTTTAATAATCACGCAAGAAAATTGACTGAGTTCTGCGAAGTCACTTATAGCCGAAAGTAATCCCGGGAATTCAAAACACGACTATGAAAATCCATGATGATCGAAACGAATATCATTTTTAAATGAAAACTCACTCAGGGGATGTCTCTTATATATACAAAAATATGGGCTGATGATCAGGAAAAAGAAAGTGAGGAAAGACGGAGACTCTGCCCGAACATCCATGGTGATCGAAGCGAATATCATTTTTAAATGAAAAGTGACACTTAGGAGATGTCCGTTATATGTACAAAAATATGAGCTGATGATCAGGAAAAAAAAAGTGAGGGAAAAGGGAGGGTACAGTTGCGGCTTGAGAGGCGTCTGCCCGATCTGATATATGATTATACCTTTTCTAATCGATCGTTCCTTATAGCTGCGGCCTCATGTCCAATATGTACTCCTCTAATAGGAATTGAACGCGCATATAGTTGACTTGGTGCGTTAAGGTTTATTAGCGTTAAATACGTTCTTGGTGTTAATTAGGAGATTATTTCTCTTTTGAAACTGTTATCTTTAATCTTTACATAGCAATATAAATTGTCCCACTTAGTTAGATCTATAGGACATCGTTTTTTCGGATCTTTGAATAGATGAAGTTTTGTGCCCAAAACAATAGCACTTAAGGGAAATGTGATTTGTTTCTGCTTAATTATAGAAATGCAATGCTGTCGAATAATGGCGGGTAACAATCAATGAGGGCCTTACGATATCAATGACGAGACTATGAAATTATTAAGAGGAAGAAAAAGAGATCGAATAGTTATGACGAAGGCAATGTTTTTTGTGGGTTCTATATGTCGAGAAGCAAAGTATATCATCGATGTGACTAATAATAACTGATGATGACATTAAGCCGAACGATCGACAGAATATGTTGATAGTCACTATACTGTTATATTTCAGCATGATGACGTACGAGTCTATATAGTAAAACTTTCAAAGGAAACGTTAACAGCCCTTTATCAGATACACTATCCTCTACAATCTATTCACCAGATATTAAGTCTTCTTCTTGTTTGCATGGGTTTCTTTTCATGATTTATTGTCTTGTTCGAAGAAAGCTTCACTACTTACGACGATTACCAAAAAAAAAAAAAAAAAAAATGGATGCCTACGAGTAGCCTTAAAAAATGACAGATTTCATATTCCGCCTTAAAGGTAAAGAACTACTGGCTAATTTTAACGCTAAAAAAAAACATCAACAGCAACTTATTAATTGACACAATAACTTCTGTGAGTTACGATAAGACAAAATATCATATACAATAATGATAATACCTGGGACTTTGGAAAAATTTAAATATTTAGACCAGAAACATTTTCTTAGATGTAGTTTAGATGTAAAATATTTAAAATTCGTTACGTTTGCCGTTCGTTGATAATTTTCGTTTAAGTTTATACTGAGATTTCTATTTATTATCAAACTTTTCAGGCTTTTACTTAAGACCCAAAATTCCAAAGAAGAATATTTTAAATGCAAACTTTTCCCTGAAGTGAAGGTTTATCAGTGATTTTAATCGAAAAACTCTCTATTTGTGTGTACAGATGTGTTTGTGGCTGCTGTTACTTTGGTAATGATAAACTTAAACAGATTACGGAAAAATGTTACTAATGTTGTATTACAAGCTGCTTCTTTCCCTGACTGTTTACCTTGTCATTCATTCATTCATTCATTCGTTTGTTTGTACGTTCGTTTGTTCGCTCGTTCGTTCATTTAATGTCATTGGGTTGCGAGAAAGCTTCACTGCGGTGTTTTTGTATTAAATATATTGTGCTTCTGTATCTATTGTATTTATTCGTTGCTATCGTTGTTATTGTTGTTATTGTTGTTACTTAAAACAATAATGCACATATTTCATTTCGATTTTTACTAACCGTATAATGTTTAAAGTATTGTTTGCTGTGTTGTGTATGAAGTGTAGAAGTTTTTTCCACAACAATGCATTTGTTGTGTGCATGTTTTCCTTTTTTCGGTTGACAATCTCAGTTAACGATATTTTTTTGGAAGATTTTTTATTTTTTTTTTTTTCTTTATTTTGATTTTTTGAAGTCTTTTATTTGGTGAGGTTCGTTGTTGCCTAAGCTGGTCTCTTAAGGCAACAGTGATTGTTGGTTTGTTTTTGTTTTCTTACGATATTTTCATTGTTTAACTTTCGATTTGATTTAGATTAGAAGAGACACAGACTACATAGGAATTTTGTTAAGAGGTTTTTTGTTTCTGTTTTTTTTTTTTTGATTTTGTTTAACTTTCTAAATTTCTTTATATATTTGCATATAATAAGTTGACAAGTGACAGATAATTAAAAAGTAAATGTAATAGTATGTGTAATGATGTCTCCTTATTTTCTCATTTTATAAATTAAATTTAAAAACAAAAACACAACCAAAAAAAAAAAAAAGAAAATAAATTCAACTTTAATTGCAAAAGGATTATATGTATATATATTTATTTAGCATATTTTACAAGATGGGCTTATTTATTATTTCGTTAGCGCCCTCTAGCTGTGCAAATTTCTGTTCTAATATAATTTGAAAAAAAAAACAAACAAAAATCTTACGATTGTTGTCTAAACTTCAAGCTGTTTCAATAAAGATTTGTTTTTTTAGCAAATGCACAAACCATAAAAGTTTAACGGCTTTCTTTTCGTTTGCTTAACACAGCACCCGATAACTATGCTATAGAAAGCGAAGTTTAGTTATAAGCAAATCATAATTCATGAAATGGAGTTTATGCTGATGAATGTGTGTGTATGTGTATCCGACTGTTGAGGATTTTTTAAATGCAAATTATTAATAAATATTTAGGACAAACGAAATATTACTTTATATTGAAATTACAAACGCGTACAAGAGAACAAGACAAAGGTAATAAAAAAAAACCAATATATCAATAATAAAATTTTGCTTACATAAGGCTCGCACTAATCATAAAAAACATTTCAGGTGTAAATAAATTGAGAAAGATTCATATCTAAATGCTACTCGTTGAACAATAAAAGTTTTTGAAAACTTAATTTTAAATCCTTAAAAGTAAGCCCTTAAACTATTTTTATTTTAAACTCTAAATACTATTTTATTTATATAACAAATTGACATCAGAAATACATTAAAAGTTATCGGGTGGTTGTCCGGGATCGGAAAACAACTTTCATATCGTAATTGTTCTATTTAAATATTCAAATCATTTAGTTTTAAGGGTTAGGACGTTTGAGAGAACATTAGGGATTAATTAGAAAGCTTTACCGCTTTCGAAATCTAAACAATTTCTTAGATTAAGTGTTTTTAATATTAACAGCGCTACAGCTATTAGGAATTAGGAGCTTACTCTTCTTTTCTTAATTATTTAAATCTTTCTTTCTTCATTTAGTAAATGCAAATTTGCTGGCAGGTAAACAATGCTGTAGAGTAACTTTATAGACTGACAAATGTTTCGAAATAAAGGATTTAAAAATTGAAAGACTAAAGTACAGTAAAAAATGAGAGTCAAATTAACGTTGGTTGGTTTTCTATAAAGGGACTGCATATTATAAACAGTAGCCAACAAGCAAAATTATACAAAATAAATTTTAGGCAATAAAATAAAATAAGATGAGTAAAAAAAAAGAATATTTCTTTTATTAATTTTTTGTTGGGATTATAGTTAATTCATAAATTTCATTTTAAAAATATAATACATTTTTGAATAATTCAATTTCGTATCTGAGATAAATGAACAATACGTTTAAATTTATTTATGTTTCTCTTCTACAAGTACTTTTGATTTGTTATTTTTTTTATATAAACGTAAGTCTAAAAGAGATTTTTATTTGCAACTTTTCTTAGTTTATACTCAAAGCGACATTAATTTTATCGCTGTGAAATTTAACCTAAAAAGAGAGCGTATCTTACGATAAAAAGCGATAATCAAAAATTAAATTTGCTTACATGAAACATTTTTTTCCTCTTAACTGTCGCGTTTACCGTAGAAAGCGACAATCAAAAGTTAAATGATGACCCTCCTGTCTTTTTGCTTTTTCTTTTTTCTACAGCAAGAAAGCTTTCTTTTACTTTCTCTTTAAAGCTCTTATATTAAATAGAATTAAAATAATTGCACTAAAAATATGCTTTATAATCTTAAGAAATTAACTCAGAATGTTTTTAAGTACTATCATCATCAAAATCAATATTTTCAAACATAAACATTTATGCTAACGCGTCCTTTAGAATTTAGTAAAGATTCCAACCTTGTTATGAGCTAATACGAGAAATTATGGAGAAAAACTAAAACATATTCTTCTCATAGCCTTTAACTAAAGTTTTTTTGCTAAAAGTTTTGAAAACTATTCATATAAAGAATTGATTTGATTTTAGAACAAATCGAATAGAAAAAAAAGGAATGAAGAAAAAAAGTAAAGAAAAAACGCGCGAAAGGAAAAGCACATAAAATGTGTATTATTTTTTCTTTCTCTTTTCTATTAAGCGTCATCTATTTTTGCCTTGTGTGCCTAGATAAAGTTTTGTCCCTTGCTAAGATAAATATAAAAAAATAAATAAATAAATAAATAAAAACAAAAAATATCTTTCATGAGCTGGTTTTTTTTTTCATTTAAACTTCGAAATGAAAATTCTGAGAATAAGAAACTATCGTATAATATTTTATTCAAATAATACAAAACTTTTTATTGAAAAAATATTGAAAAACTTCATTTGCATTTGCATGCACTGCTTTATTTATATATCGTTTCTTAATAATTGCGCTGATAGGCCTTTAATTCTGTTTAGCCGATTTTTCAATTTCGCAAAGGGATTTTATATATAAAAAAAAAAAAAAGAATCTTGGATCTATTTTAAATAATTTACGAAACATACAAATATTTATACTTAAGGACGATAACTTTATTATTAAATGAAAATCTTATAGAAATTTAATTAGAAATGCTTCAGTTAAGTGTAAATCTTTATATAAACATTCAATAGAGTAGCTGTACTTAATGGAATCCAACAGGTAACTAATCCATCCATTTTTTATCATCGATTGCATAACAATAAAAAGAAGTTCTATTTGTATGGTTATGTAACGCAAAAGTTCTGTACTTTTATTCTCGTTAAATAGGTAAAGATGTGATAATTTGGAAATTGAAGTTAATCTAATAATAGTCAGAGACTGTTCCACAGGATCAGAGGATCAGAGTTTGGGACAAATGGTTCTCAACAGAATGCAATGATTAATATACGGATATAGTTACAATAATACAACGATCGATAAGCAATTCTTCGCGCTTTCTTCTTGAGATGGATTTGTCTGCACAGGTCTCTGTCCGTATGCGAATGTATCGAAGTCATTTAAAAGATGAGATGAATTTAGTCTCAACGATCTATTTTAAGTGAATTTTAAAATATCGTTTGATATTTTTTAAAATTTTAAATTTTTTACTTAATTTAAAAATTAAAATATTTTTTTTTTTATACACCTCACCAAAAGTGAGGGGTATATTCATTCTTTCATTTTATTATTTGTAATGCCCAGAAGGTAACTTTAGAGACCACTCAAGGTATATAAATTCTTGATCAGCATCAAATTTAAAATTGATTTAAGCATTTGTGCCCGTTCGTTTGTTCGTCTACTCGTCTATATATATAACGTCTGCATCAAACATTCTGCTGGACAGCTTCAAATGTGGCAGATAGATTGGATATTATTTTACTTACATTGCTATTGAAAATGGGCCAAATCGATTACAGGTCACGCCTACAGTATAAAATAAGCTGAAAACATGTCGGTTTTATTGCTGTTTCGTGTAGCGCTCATAAATTACACAATAAACATTTCCAAACTATTTCATAGCAATAGAAAACATTAATGGTATTCCATAAAAATAGAAAAAACATGCCACGCTGACGCTAATTAAAATTTAGTTTTTTCCAAACTTTTTTTTAAGATAAAAATGATAGATATAATATATTCGCTATAGCCGAATATAATTATCTTATTTGTTTTATATTAGTTATGATATTACTCTCCGTGATTCGCGTCATCAGTTCTGAGATTTACGTAATATTGTCTTAAAATGTTTTCTTTTTTTTTAACCGCCATCTTGAGTTTCTTGGAAAGAATTGGATCTAAGACTTGTTTTTTCATTTTACGAACTTAGTTTTCGCTTTACATAGGGACGTTCAAATCATTTTGATTTTTGTTTTTTTTGCAAAGATTGAGTTTGGATAGCGAAAATTGACTTTTCATTGCTTACTTTCTCATAACGTTTATATTATTTGAATACCTTTGTATAAGAAGAAGAAGAAATATTACTTAACAGGTTTGTCGTTAATTCAAATGTTTCAGAGATCAATCTCAGTTGATTGTTTCGAATGAGATTGCATTCACATTGCTTTAGAAAAGATAAACAGCTTTCAAATTAAATCTCGTTACACTAGATGGCGTTAGTAGCTTTCATGTTTATATATCGAATATACGATATGTATGATACGATACAGTAACGATATATCGTAAGAAATGAAATTTTTCGTTTTGGTATGTGACGAAAGAAAGATCACTAAATTGAATCCTTTTCTTTCTCACGGATGATGTGCGAAATCGATCTTATCGTATATGTGCTAAATCATAAATTTTCAGATTCATTTCTCTAACTTTAAGAATTATTATAAAAGCAGAGACGAGAAAGAGACGTTAAATAAAATCACTTTTCGGTTAGGAAAGAGACTTAAATTCTAAGTTCGAAGTTAAGATAATTAAATCATTTTGAGGAAACTTGTAGCTTTTTATTGCAAGAGCAGAGAGTCCAGAGAGTCTTCAGTTATTACAAGGCAAAGAGTAAGTATAATATTTCATATTTTTAAAAATCTAAAAAAAACCTACCAAGACAACAGTACTTATCACAAGATTATAAGGACTTTTATAGGGGTTTATGTGAAAAAAAAAATAAAGTTGTTTCTTAAAAAAAAGGGCAAACATATTTAAGGCGGTTGTAGGCTAAACGTGGTCATGATTTATTTTTAACAGCCAGAATGGAAGGATACTTGATACAGTCATATAGTTTAATACACTTTTACATTTCATATTTAATTGATCCTTCTCTATACTTTTCAATTTAAATTGTTTCTACCTCTGCAATGCAATAATTGTACCGTTCTTATGATAATCTTTTATGTTTGTGGATGTGTGTGTGTATGTGTGTTCGATATTTTTGCTTTTAGAACTTTTTACTCTTTTTCTTATATTGTTTTGTTCTGCGGATATTGAAGGGCTTTTTTCTTCGTTTTTTTTTTTTGTTCACTTCTCTCAGTAGTGCTTGGATTTTAGATTTTATAAGCTCTGTATTTGATGGAGCCGCTCTAATGCTTTTGTAGTTGTTGTTGCTGCTAATACTGTTGGTTTGTTTGGATGTTGCTGTTTTTGTCATTATCATCATTCACTCATTCTTTATAGACAGACAGTGTACGTAGTTGATGTAGTTTTTATGTTTATGAGCGAGGTATGTGTTTCTTTCAACGTATGTTGTGTGTGTGTGTGAGTGTATGTATGTATGTGTGCGTGTATGTGTGTGTGTGCTTCTATGTGTGTGCACATTGCTAAAATAGACGTAGTTAACATATGTTTTTTGAAGGGGAAACCAAATTGTTCGTGTGCCTGCTAGTTCAGCAGAGTATTGCAGCATAACTTTGCTTTGAATGTTTAGTCATACTTCCATATATATACGTATGTATTTACAAAAATGTATGTTTATATGCATACATAGAAACATGTGAATAGGTATGTATGTATGTATGTATGGATATGTATATGTATATGTGCGTATATATATACATACGTACTTATACGAGGTGGTGCACATATATACGTCTGAGTTTGCAAGTGTACATGTACACCTCTCCAAACACCGTTTAGTAGAATCGATCTTGTCGACTCGTTCGTATGTTGAAAGCGGATGAATGTAATACTCTCGCGCCGGACTATTTTTCATTTTTTTTTTCTACTTGGTTGTTGTTCTGTTAATGTTTTTCTTATTTATTTTTTTTTTGTTTCAGTTCTTTGCTCACTTTTCACGGTACATTATTTGTTTTGTTTGAATGAAAGTGTACGTGTGTGCGTACGTAGATGTCTATATATATATATATATGTGTGTGTGTGTGTGTGTGTATGTGTGTGTGTGAATGTTGCGTATATTTTATATTGTGTATGTATAGCGAAAAGAGTAGAATTTTTATATTTTTGCTGTTTGTTATTTTTAATGGCACTAAAAACAAAAAACTATTCTATGGAATATAAACATTTGAGAAATGGTTGATGTGAATGCCTACATGTATGTATATATATATATATATATACGTATATATATATATATACAAAGCACAGCGTATACGTATTTGTGAGTATTGAATGCTCTAAGAACACACACAAATATGTGCGTATTTTGTATGTAAAAACAAGTGTTTTTTGTTTTTTTTTTTTTTGCTCATGATTTATACATGATTTCTGTATACATACACACAAGTGACGGTATGTGAATACAAGTGATTTTGTTATTGTATTGTGTATTGTTTTATTTAACCTTATGGTCTCTTCAGAAAATGAAAACTAACTTAAAAAAAAAATAAGTAAATAATAAAAAATATTTTCTATTAGTAATCAGCGTAAGAAGGAAGCGATTCAAATGTGTAGGTAATTAAACATTAATGAGCCCCTTTCCTAAAACCAGTTACTTGCAGTCATAAAAGTGGGAAACCTACATATAAACAAAAAATTTCATTAATTGAATTGCTTGCTTTCCAATTTATGACTCCATCCTTATGCATATATACATATACATATCTAATATTTTAGCGAATGCAACAAGAGAATTTAGAAAATTGTTTGCAAATTCTAGAAATAGTTTCAAATCAGAGAGAATGCTTCCGATTTCTATAGTTATTATTCCAGTAATGCTTAGTCTTGACTCTAAACTTTGTATCATAGTAGTTGTGTATTAACAAAATGCCGTAAATTGATTTAAAATTTTTAATATTAAACTTAATTTAATCTAAAAAATATTGAACCTTATAAAAAAATTTATCCCATAACGATATTTGTGTGTGAATAAGGGTGTGAAGATAAATTCGAATGTAATTAGCAAAGACATTTACCAATAACATTAACAGAGCTCTGTAAAAGCATTAACTTAACTCTGTAAAGCAATTAGAGTCAAGCTATTTTTGGATTTGGAAGCCTAATCCGTCGAAATTAAGATATGTAGGAAACTTTTGTAAAAGCCATGTGAATCGACATATAACAAACTTTAAAATTATATACGAAATGAATCCGCTACTTTAGTGAATTCCTTTCAAAAAATGCTTGAATATCGATATATTGACGGTGGCCGACCAAACAAAATTAGCCATATTAGAGGCTCTAGTGTGGCCAAACTAGGAAATGTCAAAGATATTCACATACATCACGACAATGTATATGAAAATAGCTTTCAAATAAACTAGATGAATTCAAATTCGGCTTTCCAGAAGTATTTTTAAAAATTTTTTGAAATCTGATATCACAGCATAACTCGACTATGAAAAAATAGTTCAGTTAGAGAGTTTAGTACGGCCAAACTAGAAAATGTAAACGATGTTCATATACTATTACACTTGAAAACATTTCGGATAAATAGAAAATATCTTATATTTTCCTTAAATATCCGATATATTATATCAGATATTTTTGAAATCTTTCGTAAAAATATATCAGAAATAATTTTTCTTTTTGTTCAATATTTTTACACGATTTACTCTGGTGTATATTTACTCGTGTATACAAAAAAAAAAAAAAAAAAAAAAAACGAATAAAGGAAATTTAGAATTTTTTCTGCCATCAAAAGTTGAGATCGATTCCATTTCATACTGAGTAGAGATGAACACATATTAAATGCAATGAATTAGAAAAGTTATTTCTAATTTTTAATTTATCACAATTAAACGATTTCATTGCATATTTTTTAAAATTTTTTTTTTTTTTTTATTGGATGAACCTCTCAGACGATGTCTCATATACACCTAGGTACACTGATTGTCAGAAAACACTTTATTTGTGTTTTATTTTCTTTATTTTGTGAGTTAATTTCCGAAATATGTTTTTCTGGTTTGAATTGATTTATTTTTTGAAAAGAATTAAATTGAATCATGAAGCTTATGGTTTAATTTTCGATTTAAACAATTTGTCGTTGAGTCAGTCAATCTTCGCCGTGAACCGGGATAGAAATGTGTTATGTATTGTTTTTCGAATTTCTTTATGAATCGCAATCTGTTTCATTCGAAAGTTTATGTCCGATTTGAACTTCTTTATCAAAAATTTATGAAAAAAAATTTCTTAAAGAATCAGTTTTATTTCGAAGAATAACGTTTTTTTTTTTTTATTAATGTTTAACTCAGGAGTATTTTCGCTTATTCGTTTAGCCACAACCGAAGAATTAACTGCCCGGATGAAATTCTTATGCTTTGAAACTGTGAGGCCTCTGGTTATAAAAGTTTTCCTTAAGCCGATGACTATCAAGTGACAACTTAAGTGTCTGATTTATCTTAACCATGTTCGTCTGTTCGTCTTATCTGGCTATCATCTACATTTGGAATTCTTATGGCAGTTACAGATAAAGATAGAAAATTGAAGCTTAATCTTATGCGTGCTTCAGTCAGTTCCATAGATAAAATTTAAGACCAAACATAACTTAGGATAAAAATAAGTAAAAAAAATAGAAAAGATGTAGTTTGTGAGGTTAGATTGAGTTACAATTATAATTAAGAACAACAACCGGTTCAAATTCTATTAGTAACCTGTAGGTTTTCTTTAAAATGTATATTGATATCAATATTTTTTTTCATATTTTTGGTGTAATTCGATAAGAGAATGTTTTCATCATCTTATGGTTTCCTTGAATACCCCGATTTACTGATATTCTTTCTAATCATTCTATGGTTTATTCACTAATACAATTCGAATTATTTCAAATATCACGGGCCAGTACGCAGCCACCTGTAAATGAGAGAATGAGAATACAAAACTTATATGTCTCAGAGGCAATAAACGATGCTCACAGATTGTTGAAGATGAAGTCTCTGAAATATATATTTAGATGTTGTGTTACAAATCAAATAATAAAATTAATATTCTCTAGTCCAAATAAGTGTGGATAATAAAACGATACAGATTTGAAGTCAATATTCTTTGTAAAGTTATTATTATTTCGAATATTTTTTGACGCTCTACCCGCCCAAGTAATGGCATTCATTTATAGCATACGTTTATAAAAAGCAAAAAAAAAACTCACTTCGTGACTACCGTTCTTCTATTTTAATATACGTTCATTATAATATAGTTATGGGCCTTTCTTTCTCCTATGAAATATAAATGCATAGCCATACGCGCCCTTAGTTATTTCTCATTAATAATCGAGACGTTTTCGTTTATAATAAAATTTGCGATAAGAATGCCTTTTAATTAGAATATTTCATAATTATGTAAATGCATGCAGAGCATAAGCTATTTGGGGTTACTTTGCAGACAGACGTTTATATTAAGTACAAAATTTCATAATAAAGATCATCAACTTTTCGCTTAGAACATAGAAATGGAGGAAAAAAGAAAAAAAAAGAAAAAGAAAAAAAAACTCCCGCACAACCATAAACTTCATTAATATGTTCATGCCACGAATCTTGTGTACCCATCATCAGCAGCATTTTTTTTGGTAAATAAATCAATTAAGACCGTTTTCACTGTTTTCACCGTCTAAACCTTATAACTTTATAATCAATACTCGGAACAAATATCAAATAAATATGAAATAGAATTTGTAGATTATTGAGAAATATCAACAGCAAATTACGTTTGCTTGGTTTTCACATTGTTTCGTCTTTGTATTTATTGTAGAAGTTTTTGTAGGCGCGCGCGCGAATTAAAATCATTTTCACTCTTGATCTAGGAAACTAATTAACAAAAACAAATGTGATTCATTTTTTTTCTTTTATTTTTGTTCTGATGTTTATACAGAAATATGTGCAAATATATTCTTAAACTACTCGAGAGCATATATATATATATGTATTTTATTAATTCTATGTCGCATATTCTTGTGAATGCTCCAAACGGAATAATAAAATTAATATACCTCATATATTAGCAGCGAGAGATATAAAAATATTTATATGACGGCACTTGACAAAAATAGTTTTTACGAAATAAGTGTTATAAGCACATGTAATACATGCCCACGTGGATCCGTATACATGGCATAAAAATCATTTATAATTTGAAAATATGATCATCTGTTTATTTCGTTTTAATGGATTGTCTTTTTGATATCATTAATTTTCTTTTTTCTTTTTTTTCTTTTTGGTTTTTGCTGTCTACATTTTCTTTTTTGGTCTTCTTGTACTTTTCAGCTTTCTTCTTGATCATTTCATTTACTCAATCTTGTCTAGCTTGCCGATCTTCTTTATATATTCAATATACTCTCAGTATACTCGGTATTCTCAGTATACTCGGCCTTTTCGACATACTTGCTTTTGTCGATACATTCGACCTGCTCGATATACTCGACGTTCTTGATACATTTGATCTTGTCGATATATTCGACTTTCTCGATATACTCGACCTTCTCGATATACTCGACCTTCTCGATGTACACGACTTTCTCGGTATACTCGATCTTCCCGTTATACTCGATATTCTCGATATACTCGACCTTCTCGATGTACTCGACATTCTCGATGTACTCGGCTTTCTCCGTATACTCGATATTCCGGTTATACTCGATATACTCGATTTTTTTGATATATTCGACATACTCGATGTACTTGATCTTCTTCATGTACTCAATATACTCAACCTTCTCGATATACTCGACCTTCTCGATACACCTAACCTTCGCGACAATCTCGATCTTCACGATAGACACGAAATTCTCGATATGCTTGACTTTTTCGATAAACTTGACTTGTCGACTTGTCGACACACTCGAATTTCGCGATATACTCGACCTTTTCTATCTTCTCGGCATACTCGATCTTGTCGACACACTCGAATTTTGCGATATACAACCCCTGTTTGTTATACTGGACCTTCTCGACATACTCGATCTTGCCGACATACTCGATCTTCCCAATGTGTTGAATGTTCTTGATACACTCAACCTTTTCGATATACTCGCAATTTTCGGTCTACTCGACTTTCTCGGTACGCTGGAGCTTCTTGATATAGTCAACTTTCTCTGTATATTCGACCTTCTCGATATGTTTAATCTTCTCGGTAATCTTCTCAATTCTCTCAATCGTCCTTATATTCTCTCTTTTTCCAGTGCTTTTCTACTTGTTCATCTTATTCGTGTTGTTCTTCGTTTTGCTTCTATTTTTCTTTTTCTTCTTTTTCCTTTCGTTCTCCTTGTTCTTTTTAGCGCTTTTTTTCTTCTCCTTACTCTTCTTCTCAGTCTTCTCAGTTTACCCAAGCTTTTCATTCTTCTCAATTTTCTAAATCTCTTTGTTCTTTTCGCTTTTCTTACACTTGTTGTTATCCTTCCTGTTCTTTTTCCTCCAATTATTCTTGTTCTTCCTTTTCTTCCCAATTTTCTCAGTTTTTTTTTTTATTTCTTTTCGCTGGATCTTCTCCGCTTTTTTTGTTTTTCTTATTTTCCCAGCTCTTCCTAACTGACCTTCTCAGTTTCCCGGATCCTTCTGTTTTTCTTACGCTCTTGGTTCTCTTGATTATTATTGTGTGTTCTTGTTATCTTTATTCTTTTTCTTTGTATCTTCGTATTCTTCGCGTCTTTTTATTTTTCGGGTCATTGTTTTGCTTTTTATTCTTTCTTTTTCTTCTTCTTCTTCTTCGTCTCAGTTTTCTTGTTCTTCTAACTAACTCTTCTTGTTTTTATTAATTTCTTTGTTTGTATTCATGTTCGAAAGCCTGCTTATTATTATGGTGCAGAAATATTCTATTCGCCGATGTCTGGTCTGTTTAGTTGCCCAAATTTTATGCCTTTAATGGCATCCGTTGTGAATGTAATGAAAAATAATTGAGATTTTCTGTATTTAAAAATTGAAAACAATTTTTGTTTGTTGTTTTTATTTTTATTTTTTTAAATTCTCTCTAAATGCAAAACATTAATTTTTAATAGTAACAATAATAACAACAACAACAATAATAATAATAATAATTGCTGTTTGATTTAACACCTTATTTATACGAATGCTAAATGAAGTCGAGCAAATTTACACGCAAGCACTGCATCTACATCCAAATTCACATATCGTATGTATACAAGCAAATACGTTTGTGCCGGTTTCAACTAATATAGTCGTCGGTGTTATGAATTTATGTTAAAAAAGAAAAAGAAAAAAAAAACATAATAATAATAATAATATACATTTACCTGATTTTTGTTTACGCGGCTCGACATAAAATCATTATTCTGTGTGTAGAGCTTTTTTTTTTTAAAAAAAAAGAAAAAGAAGCAGAAAAGAAGAAAAGTTAATAATATAATATTAAAGTACATTGAACGCTTACAATACATAACAGCAGCATGGCCTTTCAAATGATTAAATCAGCTCTGGACGGATCTGTACATCATCAGCATAATCATAACAACAATAATGGTGGAGTTGTTTTAATAAAATGTAAGTACATACCATGTGTACACCCATATATACAACATAACCTATTGATAGGTATGTATTGTATGTATGTATTTTGTATATATAAAACAAACAATTACGTTTTAATTTGATTACATTAATACGCGGTTTATATAAATTACACGACAAATTTTCTAAACATTACGTTTAGAGAAAAAAACAAATAAAAATAAATATCCGGATATATTGATTAGTGATACTTTTAAACGAATAAACGTTTAGTTACAATATTTTATAAAGAATTTATTATGAATTTTCAATTTGTCCGTTAAGTCTCCTTTAATAATAAATCAAATTATAATGAAAAACATAACTGTGAACTCTTTCTGAACTAAGATTTCTTTCTTACGGTAGAGATTACATAGATATAACATAAGTGTATATTATATGACGCTTCACAGCATCTTGTTGCGAATTAAACGGAAAACATAATATTTTTTTTACAAGAAGCGTTTTTTTTGTTCTGAATCTGTCCAAAGCTTAAAAACGATCATATCACGGCGAGATGCTACAAATTGCATTGTAAGGTCCAAAGACAATACTTTGATATGGGGAGTTGCCACATTATTATTCAGCACATTAGTAGTTCTAGTATTAGTTATGTGCTATCTTTCGTAAATCTCTGCAATCTTATCGCGATAAAATATCAAAATATTTTTTATTAATAATTTTTAATTTATAATCAATTTACAATTTAGCGTAAACTTTTATTAGAGCGACATAGATAATACAATGAAATAATCAAGATAAGCTGGCAGTGACAATAGCAGTTAAGGAAATCTAAGAAAGAATCCCGATACATATATATGCGTTTTTTTGTAGGGACAGACAGCTTACTATTAAAAATTTTAGATAGGAAAGGCGTTGTAGTAAATTTTGTGTTAGAAATCAAAATTCTTGCACGCATTTGATGTACATTTGATGTATGCACTGTAATGATGATGTAATGATGAGGTAATAAGTAGGGAAAATATAAGTATCACGTTCATATCCGCAGACAATATTGTAAATGAAGTATCGAAAATATGTCGAATAGCGAGATGACAGAGAAATATAGAAAATCAAAAAGACTTTTAAGAACAAAGTAAACAAACAGCTTCGTTCGCCAAAGTATTAAATTAGACAGAAATATTACCGAATGAAGGATGGCAAAAAATATTGTTTTTTTTTTTAAAGATTTACTCTCAATATTTCTTATTCAGAATCTACCCAGACCACACAAAAATCAATTTTTTATTCATTGAAATTAATAAATAATTCATACGTTTCCTACATTTATATTATTCACCTAAAAATTCTCATTGACATTGAAAAAAAAAAGACAAAAACCTCAATTATTTGAATATTATTTCATTTTTAAAATTTTTATCTCCTTCATCTGCGATTGAATTGAAATTTTAAAAATACTTATTGGTTGTTTAGTCTTTAATTGTTTGTAGGTATTCAGTTCCCTTTTTTTCAATTTAATCAGGTAATGTTAGCTATTAGTTGTTTAGAATTCGAAGAAAACCGGTTAATCGGATCCATGGATAAAAAAACCGGTTACTCTTCTCAAAATGCATTTTTATCTTACTTTACATGTATTCATAATTAATATCAATTAATATCATAATTAATAATAATTAAAAAACCAAATTGATTTGCTTTTTTTATTAATTTATTTATTTTTTAAAATTTATTATCATTACAAGCGATGTGGACTGAAAGATAGTTAGTTAGTAGCGACCTTTGTTGGTAGTTATGTAAAATATTTTCTTATTTTCTTATCGAATAAAAGTCGTACTCAAACTTTTGTTTAGCATTTATTCAATTATTAACATTTTTTTTCCCTGTAGTTGCAACGCTTTTCAAGCGAACAATTAATATCAACAAATTTATCACACATGCTAAGTGCAATTCAACAGGCTGCAGCATAGGCGACATTGATTAAAGAGAAATAAAATGAAACACTTAAAGCTCCCCAGACACACATCCACATAAATACACACACACACACATACACACATACACATACATACATACATATATGTCGGCACTCATACTCATATCCAAATAAATGCAGTATTTGGCGAGGGTGCTATTAGTACTCATTTACTCTTGAAATGAAAAACAGCACACGCTACTGTATGTAAATAAATTAATAGTTAGTTAGTTAAGAAATCAACTCTATTTTGAAGCAAAAAGTATACTTGTAAAAGCAATTTTTTTTATTTTTTTTCTTAGGATAAATAATAAATAAAAAGAGTCGGCGGTCACCATTCCACCAAATTCTATGCAATAGAAATAATAACAATAGCAGACAAACAATATATGGAATGGTCTGGCGAACGACAAACAATTGTTTGGAGATGCTACGTAATGTTCACTTGGAGTAGCCCAAGTGATCAAGACCACGACGATTATTATTGTTGTAACGTTGAATTCTTGAATGTACAACGAACAGGGTGCAGATAAATTCAATTTAAATTAACAATAAATAAATTATGAAATTCTTTTCATATAATCCCTGAGCATACATTTACTATACACATGTCTTCAGTCATATGTATGCAAAATGAAAATGAAAATGAAAAAAAAAAGAAAAAAGAAAATGAAGAAAAAGAAAAAAATGAAAAGCGAAAATCACTCAAGCAGACTGAAATTGATGATGAATAAAACTGCCAATAAACCATAGAAGGCAAACAGCTCCATAGCGATTTCATATGAAGGGCAAACCAACACACAAACATATTCAACCGCAGAGAATGTTCACTTTTCACTCGTTTTCAAATATAACCGTACGCTAGTATGCCATTAAATTCTTAAGTTAGGGTAGAGAAAGAGAGAAAGAAAGAGAGAAAGAAAGAGCGAGAAAGAGTGAGAGCAAAAATTCCTTATTTCCCCCTCTGTTCATTGACAGATAGATAGCAAACGAAGTTCATCATTATTATGCCTTTTGTTGATGCATTTATAACCGTATTGTATGCATATGGATTTGATTTATTTTTTTCAATGATTACATTTAAGGTCTGGAGGCTTTCACGCCTGATTTGCAAATCGAATTTGTTTTTTTTATTTATAATATCTACATAACTTGGTATACTTATCGTGCGTATTACGTTCACTCTTCCTTTTTTGTTTAAATTCCATAATGTCATTAACTTAATTAAAAATTTTATTTTATAAGCATTTGTTCGTGCTTCGTCGAAGATATGTTTTTTATTGATTGGATTTTTTTTATTTTTTTTTTTGTTTTTTATTATTATTTATTTATTAATATATTGTTTATTATATTTATTTATAATTCTTGTAATAAAAAATATCTGGAAAGAAAAAAACAAAAAACAATTAACAAATTTACATTTGGCTTAATGGCAATCTTGGATACTCAATATCTCAAACAAAGTTCTTAGAATACTTGATAGATAAATATTTGCATTGAATTTCAGATTATTATTCCTTATAGATGATAATTTTTTTGTCTACATTTTTAGTTACAATAATTGGGAATGGATCATGTTCGTTTCTAGAATAAATTTTAGGTGATTAAATGAAAAGAATATGTCAAGCTTCAGCTTTTTATTATCCAAAAATACCGGCAAAAAGCATGGGGATAAACGAATATGATTTAATCGATTCCTTTAATCGACTACATTACCTAAGAGTACATCTTTTTACGATAAATAATATCACAAAATCGGTTCGCTATATTTCGTGAAGATTTAATTGATTAATTGAAGACTTGTCAGTGGATTGGATTTGGAATTGTCTTCACTTAAATAAAATAGAATTTCGCTATGCTACCAATTATAGATAGGACGATCCAAACTCTAACACAGGTATCGGTTTTTTTTAACTTTTTTTAACCAACTGAAAGTTGGTTTTTTTTCCAATTCGATGAAGATGACTTTTATAATTGATCTGTGGAATACTTAACGCTAGTCTGAAATGATTGATTGCATTTATTAAGAATTTTTATAAGTTATGAGAACCATGATATAATATAATTATACCCGTTACCGTAGAAAGAATTTACATTAGATTAGTTCTTGCATTTGCAACATCATGGAAGAAATTCCATATATTATATTCTTGATAAGCCTAAATGTGGTGCACTGGCGTATCTTGGCCTAAGGACCAAGTCTATTAAAAATTGTTTGGATGCTCTAGAGTATTATTATTTTTCTAAAATAAATTGTTGTAAAATAATTAGTTCAAATGACTTCACTTTGAAGGTCCTCTGCTTTACTATTTTACTAAAAAAGATAGAATTTTATATGGCAAATAGGATCTAGATTCTAAAATGTTTCGATGAAAATTGATCTACAATAGTCAGTTTACATAAAAACTCCGTATAATGTTCTCCCAAATTTCTCATATTCATGTAACGAAAATTGGGCCATAGTAATGAATTGACTTAGATATTAATTGCATCAAATTTTTGGACCATATAGATCTACTTTTTGGATCCTACCACGTTCTCATTGAGCGTTTTTATGGTTTTTAGTAATTTGTGACGAAAATAGTTGGAGAACAATAAGATCTCACATGAGAAAATTATTTTTGCCAAAACAGGAGCACATACCAGTTCACGTTTCGGAAACGCTGTTATATATGCCTTTACGTGGAAACAATACTAATAGTAATAGTAATCCTAATAGTCATAGCAATAGTAGTAGTAATAGTAATCCTTATAGTAATTGCAATAGCAATAGTAATAGTAATAGTAATAGTAATACTAATAGTAATAGTAACACTAATGGTAGTATCAATAGCAGTAGCAATAGCAATAGTAATAGTTATGGTAATAGCAATAGCAGTAGGAATAGCAATAGCAATAGTACTAGTAATAGTAATGATAATAATAATAGTAATAGCAGTAACAATAACAGTAGTAATAGCAATGCTAATAGTAATAGTAATGGTAATAGCAACAGTAATAGTAATGGTAATAGTAATAGTAATAGCAATAGCAATAGTAACAGTAGTAGTAATTGTAGTACTACTGTGTTCAGATTAGCATAAGTCATAACCACCTACTCGGATTAGTAATTGAATCTAATTATAGTGTAATTATAGTGTAAAAAAAAATTTACTTTTTAATCATGTCAATGAAATTTTAAATACTCTTCAAAATAATTAGCTTGCAAGAGATCGACATTTATATTCATTAATTTCATTTATTCAATTCATACTCACGCATGAACACTGACAGTTCGAATCAATTAACGCTATCTCTATTATTAGGCTTAATTTTTGTTAGATTGTCTCAATAGTTATGGCTAAAGAAAAAAGAATTCAAATGTTTTTGACAATTTCCTAAAGTGTTCACAAATATCAAGTTAAGGCATTTGCTTCATATTTCTGTTAAACAATTTCAGACATTAATTGAAAATTTTCAAACAAACATTTATTTGTGTTCGCTCGCTAATCGTTATAATCACTGAAGATGACGGCATTGTCTGTATACTCTTTTGACAACTATTAGTGACGTATTTTGACATTTTTGATGCTTGACAAAGAATTCCTAACTAAACAGTACTCTAGCAGTCAGCTTTTTAACCTAAACGAGTATCTTTAACAGACTTGAAATTTACTTTTGGTTTTAATCACACAAAGCAAAGCAAACAAAAAAAAAAAAGAAAAACAGAAATAACAAAACTTTCAGCAGACATGTTAGTGATTCACCTGTCCATAATAGAATAAATAGTAAGTAGGCAATTACTGTTTAAGCCATTATCAACGACATATACATACATATCTACCGATGCTTTATGAGTCATATCAAAATAGATAGCAACATAGAAATATTTTATAGATAATTTTCTTTAATTTTCTTAGAATTTCATCGGTCTTAACCTTGATATCAATTGAAATTATTTTATGATTTTGGGTCATTCTTTCAGTTTTTTTTTTTTTAATGATTGCTCGTTAGAAATGTTTCATTAAATTCTATTAAAGCAATAAGTACAATAAAGTTTTCTATAAACAATCATTGGAGTGCCTGGCGCGTTTCAATTAAATCGTTTTCGTTTTTAATTTACGCACATAATATATTTTATTATTATTGATTATTCATTCGTATAAATATATATATATATATATGTGTTTAGATAGATTTCTAGGGTTCAGCCAAAATTGCTTTCACCCTAAAATACTTTTAATTGAAAACTTAAATAAATTATTATAAAAATTTAAATAATGTAGAGACAATAGATAATATTTTTTCTTTTTTTAGTCGTTCTCCTAATCCATCCATGCTACACTGACGGTCATATGAAGTATATTGCTATAAATGTTTTATGATTTTTCTCAAAGGAATTTTTCGGTTAAAATACTTATAGGAAAAGACCACAATTTTATAGTTTCAATTCAAAACTGCACAGATCTGCTCCGTGAAATGTAGCTGAAGGCCTAATTAATTTTCTCTTAATCGCATATAGAGATAATCTAATTGAAGGTTTTATCTTTTTTTTTTATGAACTATCTGAAATCATAATTCATGAATCGATTCTGAATTGAATATTAATTAAAAAATTATTGCATTTGTTTTGATTTTGTTTTAATAATTATATCCATAAAAGTTAATGTCGTTGATTCAATTTTTTTCTACGATCGAATCGAGACCGTAAGAATCAATAAAATGACAAACATTGGCATGAGCCACAACGTTGAATATATACGACATGCGAATTTTAACCTGACCACTTAATATACAATATAATAATTCAAGGAAAGATTGGATCTAGTTGAACATTGTGGTTGTAGAGGCCCAACTTTACTTAAAACCTTCACGTAAGTCTGCCATACGGTTTAGGAAACGTTTAGCAACATAATGGAGTAATTGAGAAGAGATAGCTTTAACTTTAGGATATACGATGTAATATACGTAATGAGCTACATAAAATTATTTCTGCACTTTATTGGAAAATCATTAATAATTAATAGTTAGCTGTCGAGAGGGATAGAAAACTATGAGCCTAAGATATGGACCTTGAGAACCTATTAAGAATTCTAAAAAAAATGATCGAACTTAAGTTAAATTCTTTGATATCAGTATAAATTGTCTATATAAAAAAAAAAGAAATCTTTACAACCAGCTTTAGCTGAGGTGCACTATGCAACAAATATATTGAAAGCTTACTAAATAAGGAACAATTATTGTTAGTGCTGCGCTGATAAAAACCAGTCAAATTTTGGATATTTGACACCGACCTATTGACTTATATTTACGAGATTATAGTAATGAGAACCGATTCGTATTTGAAAAATAATACATATTTCGGTTACTTGCTGTTGCTCTACCATGTAATCGACATCCGTTTGTTTTTCCATACGCTATAAATGCGTGTCGATATGTTGCCCAATACGGATAGATATTAATAACATTAATTAAGGCAACTTGTTGTTGGTACTGTTAATTACTGCAACCTAACACTAAACTAAATACATTTGCATAATTTTTACATGTGAAAACTACGAAATGCCTTTAAGACGAAAACAAAACCGAAAAGGAAGTTGAAATTGAAAGCATAGTCATGTTGTCGTTGTTTTTGTCTTATGTTGTTGTCGTTGCTGTTGTTATGATTATTGCCGTATATTTTCGCTCCTATTGGCCGCGATATGTTTCGCACACAGTTAACACAAGTTTAACAGTGTTGCACAATTTATTAAAATGGTCGCTCAATGGCATGGATTGAATATGTAGACCATTAACCATTAATCGGTGTTTTGTATTAATTAACTTTAAACATGAACGCACGAACGCATCTAGAAAAACAAAAAAAAAAACAAAAATACAACGACGCTAATAACAATTGACAAGTGCTTAACTAAAAATCAAAAAATATTTGTTTTATTCTCCCTTCGATTATTACACGCTTAGCATTCAAAAATTAAAAGAAAATAAAAAATAATAATAATAAGATCTTTATATGGCTTAAGAAATTTGAAAGTATTTATCAAGAAAGTAATTTTAGCGAGAAATTTCAAAAGACCTTAGTTATTAAGTCTTGTTCGCTCGTCCTTAAGTCCCACAGTAGCCAAAATCATTTATAATCCACAATCTTAAGCAAGAAACGTAAAGTCTTGAAACGAATCTGAGATACTTCCCTCGTCTTAATGCATTGAGTAGAAAATACGTAGCTTTCTAACATCTTAAATACTCAAGCGACTGCCAACAATTATTGTATTTTGTTAATTGATTTGATCGAGCGAAGGACATCCAAATTTTGAATTCCTTTAATAAATATGTGCGACAAATTTGGAAACTCAATCGTGTTTTCTGAACATTTTTTTTTTCAAATTCGAGTCATCAGTTTAGTTAATTTTGTAGTATTTGCAGTTAATTATTCACTTACGTTGTTGAATTGTTTCCTTCAGCATTCTGTATAATGGCTCATATTTTTCTTAAGCGTTTATTTAGTTTTATTTCATTTTGGCCTTTTAAACCATATACTGCTTTTGTTGTACAGGATGCATTAAATTGAAATGGATGTATGTAACAACCAACAAGATCTAAGATAGACTCATTTTTTATGATATAGATCGATTCAGAATTATTTTCTGAATCGATTTATGACTGCATGTCTATCTGTCTATTTGAGGTCTACCCATGTACTCTTGTGTTCAAACTGTAGGTGTAAATTTTTGTCATATTTTGATGAAGTTTGATCTACTGTTATATTTTGGTGACATGAACAAACACTATAGAAAATGGTTTCGATTGTATGATATTTTCGACTACTCCCCGTATAATATTTCATATGAAAAGAGGCTTTATTAAAAAAAAAAAACAAAAAAATCGGTAGAATCAGATATTTTGGTATATAAAAGAAATGTAAAAAATTTTGATCGGATGAGACCATTTTTTGAACCGTCTCCCAGGGCACTTTCCTACAATTTGGATGTCAAGTTTTATTATTCCTTTTCATAAGAGTGGGGCAAGAGATGATATTAGCAATTATAGATATATTGCGAAACTAAGTGTTCTTCTTCAGATTTTTGAGCGGCTGGTAACAAATAGATTAGCCGTATCGCTAAGCTCTGTTTTATCCCCCTCTCAACATGGTTCCATAAAGGGAAGATCAACTTCTACCAATCTTTTAGAGCTGACGGGTATTATTTTCCAAACTTTTGTATAGCATATACAAATGGATGTTATTTATATATTGCGGAAGATATTGATTCCCCAGGGTTGTCATTTTGGACCGGTTCTCTTCTCACTCTTCTTAAACGATCTTCCAAGTTGTGTTAGGCATTCCAAATATTTGATGTTCACGGACGACATAAAAATTTCTCGTTCATTCAACTTTGTTAAGAGAATCATGAATCTAATTGTGTGTTGTGAAACAAATGGGATGAGCCTTAACCTGAAAAAGTGTGACATCCTGCCAGTTTCCTGGCCTAATAAGTTCTCCGCTGCTTATTACGTTCGAAATCATAAGCTTGAAAATGTTACCAACTTTTATGATTTGAGAGTTACACTTGATACTAAATTAAGCTTTCATTTACACATCGAATCAGCTGTGAATAAAGCGAAATCGATTCTTGGATACACAAAAAAGGTGGTCAAAAGGGTTTTCCAACCCTTATATCACCAAAAGATTATATATAGCTCTTGTCAGACTAATTTTTGAATATGCTTCAGTGATTTGGTCGCTTAGCTATATGATTCCTATCGATCAAGTTGAATCCGTATAAAGAAATTTTCTACTTTTGGGCTTCGGGGATTGGGTTGGGATCTTCAACTGATATTACCTCCCTAAGCTAACAAGCTTCAGCTTATTGATCTCCCCACACTTGAAAAGAGACATGAAATATTAGGTATTAGTATTCATATCAAAACTGGTTAAAGGACTATTTCCGCACCCTTTCCTTCTTCAGGGCATCTCGTTTAACGTTTCAGGTAGATTCACGATGTATCACGATGTGCCATACTTACATACTTTCGGGTGCTTTGTAAGATTTTTAATAGAAATGCTCACTTGATCGATCCGTCGCTCAATTCGATAAAAGACGGCTGTCCTTCGGGCAATCTTATAATTCTATAAAGTACTTTATATACATTCACTCCTGTATTTCTGGATTAATTAATTTTTCTCTAATATTATACTTATTACTAAGTCTATTTATGTTAGTCTTGCCATTAGGAAGTTATTGCTTAAGATTTACTTTTTCAATCATATTTTGTTTTGATTCTTATATGTTATGCATTAAGTTTTTGACTGTAGCAAACTATCTGAAATAAATAAATAAATAGTTTTCTTACTTGTTTATAATTATAATGCAGTGGGACGTTTTGGCGGTGATGAATTGACTCTCTGAACATTGTAACGAAATTTAGCTTTTCTAATAACATTTAACTTCCACAGAAACATATTAAAACTCTAGAGTTTATTTCACTGTGAAATATTTTATAAGTTGCTTTATGCAGTCCACTCTTTCAGTAAGTATGCACACACACACACACACTCAATCTCTATATAATAGTGAGTAGGTTCTCTCGTTGACTTAATTGATAGTATTTCAGAGCTTTTCCGAAAGAATTTTGTAAAATGATAATATATAATTTGTTGCAGATAATTTGATTAAGAAATGAGACGTTGCTGTTACGAGAGAGGAAATATTATCGATCCATAAAGATTTAGAATAAACTTTAAGAAATTTGAT
Source organism: Glossina brevipalpis (assembly GCA_000671755.1). NCBI lineage: Eukaryota > Metazoa > Arthropoda > Insecta > Diptera > Glossinidae > Glossina > Glossina brevipalpis. The sequence continues at coordinate 3,420,846 of KK351021.1, read as the reverse complement.
ATTTTAAGAATAATTGAGGGAAAATACTTTTTCCGCGATATTGTGCATTTTTATCGCTTATACGCCAGTCTCTACATATGTCGCTTGTCGTTTATTTCAAACTCATTTAAAGTCAATAAAACGCCAATGCGAAAATGTTAGGTATTCTGGTCTTCAAGAGGAACGTATAACCACCAGTGCTTTACTTGTTTTTAATAATAACTTTTTTTTTGTTTTTTGTTTTTTTTTTGTATTCAGTATACGTGAAGAAAATCTTTTGCAAAAATATATTAGAAATTTGAACTAAATTTACGGCGCCCACATCTATTGATGCTGATGCTGTTATTTGGTTTTTTTTTTTCTTCTTTGTTATTACTGTTGTTGTTTTTGGCTGCTGTTATTGTGGTTGCGCTATTTGAAAACGAAACCAATTGAGAAACAAAAATTGTAAACAATTCACAAGAATAATAAATAAAATGAAACTTAAAAGCAGAAACATGTTTCTGCTGCCTTTAGTTTTGTTTTTATTATTGTTCTTTTTTTTTGTTTTTTTTTTTTTTTTATTTTTTCTTTTGCTATTTGAGCTGCAAAGCCCAAGACCAAATTAACAGAAACCGAAACAAACAAACAAATAGACACACAACAAACATTGTAAATGAAAACACTTCAATATTGTGAATGACAGGCAATTGCAACAACAACGCGACAACTTGGGTTTAACTTAATTTTTCTATGCATGTATTATAGAGCATACGGAACGCGCGTATACATATATGCATACCTGGTAGGTAAGTTAACAAACGGTGTCACTGCAAGATCATTGACAAATGTCGATATATATATATATGTATTTGTGTGTGTGTGTGTGTGTTTGCACCGTAAGACAAATGGATGGATGACACATTTACATATTAACGGAGGTTAGACAAGCAGGAAAAAACACACAAACATACTCAAAAAGAGACCCATAGATAAAAGGAAACATTTGCAATGTTACGGAAAACTATTGATCCAGAGCCGCCTTTTCGATTATTTTTCTTCTTTTTTTTTTTTTGGTTTTTTTGTTACTTTTTTTTTCTTTATATTTTTAATGTTTTATATAGTGCGTGTGTGCAAATATAAGCATACAAATATATCCCAACACGCATACCTATATATAAACATAAATGCATGCATATGTATATGTAGTAGATATGTATGTATCTAAGTATGTATTTGTGTATGTAGATATGTATGTATTGTATGTATGTATGTATGTATGTATGTATGTATGTATGTATGTATGTATGTATGTATGTATGTATGTATGTATGTACGTATATATGTATGTTTGTATGCATTTATATATATATTGGTTTTATATTTATGTCATATTTTCTGATCATATTGTGAGTGGAGGCTAGAAAAAGAAAAAGAAAACAGAAAAAAATATAACTCTCCTCTCAATACAATATTTTGCAAAATTTATGACTTCACAACTCAGTGACAGTGATAATTGCTTTTAACAACATATCGCGATACTGATTTTCTTTGAAAAGAAAAGCAATGAAACGAATTGAAGCAAAAGGGGACAAAACCGAGAAAAAGTCACTAAAAGTCACGGAGGTGTTACCTTGGCTATTAATCATTGATATTTAATATGGCTATGTTGACAGTTTGGTGTTGTTGTTGTCATCGTTTTCCTTGTTAGAGTCGATGTCGTTGCTGTTCTCGTTAGCGCAATAATGTTCAAACACTACTCAGACATACACTCGTTTAATGAGGTAAAATGTAATAAATTATAATTTGCATGAATATCGACAGAGAAAGAGAGAAGAAAAGAAAGAGAAGCAATCAAGAAACTATGAAAAGAAGCATAAACAACAACAAAGCAAATCAAACAAAAAAAAAAAAAAGAAAAAGAAAAAAAAAGGAAAAGGAAAATGAAAAGAAAAATGATTTCTATAGACATTGAGTTGACTATTTGTTTATTTGGACTGACAATAATTGGTTTTTAGGTCAAGATTTTTGGGAAAATTTTAGTGAATCTTTTACACAAAACTAACATAAAATTATTTCACTAAAAAGGTCTTTTAATAAAGTAAAACTAATATGTGAACGAGAGGGAGAGAGTAAGAGAAGAAAGAAATTTGTAATAAGTAGTTGCTTGCACAACAAATACTCACACAGCATTACAGTTAATCGTCATTATTTCATGTAAATTGTCGATGACTTCATTTAACGGTAAAGGGATCACTGTGCAAACATTTCCATGCATTGTTAATATTTTACGACGCAGGAATTGCTATAAATGATCACTAATATATCAGTGCTTCTTTCTGTTTCTTTTTCTTTTCGTTCAGCTCTCATTCTGTTGGTAAATCGTTCAATAGATAGAAAGTTCAAAAAAAAAAATTATATTTTATTCACTTCAAGAATCGATAAAATTAAAGATAAGATTATGAATTATATACGATAAATGCGTAACATTGAATAGCGGCATCTTTAAAACATGGGCTTTAGATGCATTGGTTTGGTTTGCTCTTGAGGAGAACAATTCTATTAGCATTTTGTTCGTGGCTGTTATAGCCAGTAGTCAGTGTATGAACAAAACTAAAATTAATTATTTTCTTCAGAAATATTTAAGAAACAATCAATCACTTCATGTCGAAGATTTATTTCTAAGTTTTTCCATATCCTGCTATAATGGATAATGGATAATGTCATGGGACTCATATTTGTTACCACTAATGTTCAACTTTGTATTAACTCCTAAAAGAAAAAAATCCAATTATGTTTATGTGCCATTTGTTGAAAAATTATAAAAATATTTTCTTTTCATTTTTATATTTGAGAGATTAATTATTTTCTTTGTTCATCATTAATGAAATAAAAAATATTCGAATTATATTTACAGTTATTTGAAAATTTTTAAAATTTTCTTGCAGACTAGCACTTAGCAATTATTGCTTCAAAACATTTTCATCTGTTCGCTGGACGATCTTGATGATGGTACTCTGGGCTTTTTCTTTTCTCAATTGTTACTCCTTTATGTTGATCAGTTACACACACACACTCTCTCTCTCTCTCTCTCTCTCTCTCTCTCTCTCTTTCTCTCTCTCTCTCTCTCTCTCTGGCTCTTTGGCTAATAAGAAGTAGTAAATGCACTAAGCTCATTGTATGAGCCGGGCTGTGTCGAAGTTTTTTTTTCCGGTCATTGAAAATCTGCGAAGAAAGTAGTAGACCAATATAGTTATATGCCACCTGAAGGAATGAAGTAATACGTGAAACATAATATAAAATAATTTCAAGTACAATGAGTGTGAAAGATCCGTCAGGGGTCATGGCTCTATCTGTGATTGTGGTGGTTATTTTAAAATCACGAAGACCTTAAATAGTTAAGATGTTAGATAGATTTCACCTCTTCGAGAGAATAGTCGATCATCCATACTTATAAACCTGTTTTGAAACTGCGGTAAATTATCCTACACACTTTAGAGGACGATGGATAACGCATCGTATTTTTCAATGTGGCCTAGGATACTACGGAATTACGCATATTTTTCGTAGGTGCCTAGGTACATCTGCCTAATGCATAACACAAGATTCACTCCGTATATCATTGGGCACTGTGGGAATAAGTCTTTACGACAGGTAGACACATTAAACCTTTAAGCGAACAAATGTGATAAAATTCTGAAACTTACAATAATTATTCTTTGTAGAATTACACAAAAAAAGTTTAACAAACGAGATATTAAGTTTTGAATTCGCTAAAAATTTAATACAAGGATAGAATATAACAAAAGAATTGAAATTTTTGAAACAAAAAATATATTCGAGAACAGACGATTTGCAGCGGATCAAGATTTGAAATTTGCTGTAAATATTTCGCAGGTTAATCTAAGTGTTTGATGAAAATCTAATTCCCTATAAGCTGATGAACGTAATTAGCCAACAAGTGCCAAAAAATGTTCGCTAAATTGATTTATTAAGTTTTGTTGAAATTGTAGAAAATTCGTCTGTAGAGAAAGCATTCTTACTCGTTTCATAACGTATTTGGGGACGAGCTATTACTCATTTTCGTCTAAATGTAATTAATTATCGTTCTTTTTTTTTCTATCGCTTTTAAATTTTCGCTACATATCTCTTGCGCAACAAGAATAACGCGAATTAAAATCCATCTATTTTAAATTAATTTATTTCAAAGGAAGAAGAGAATCGTAGTTTAAAATAATAAAACTTTTTAAAAACCAGTGTTCATACATTTTACCCATTTGCTTTAGTAAAACACTATCGCGCGAAAATTCGCTTTACGATAAACTTCTTTGCCTCTGTCCTTTACCATTATAGCAAAAGTTCATCTTCAAGATAAGTATGGCAAGAGTTGTCTACACATCTTATCACCTAGACAGGAGGCAGCATCATAGAGGGGTAAACAAAAATGCAGAGAGTGAAGTGCAGAGAGTAAACTCTCTGTTGTCGCGTCTATGGTTTTTTAGCCAATTATATAGGAATGTTGTGTGCTGTGTGCTGTGTGCGGTGCGCTGTGTGCTGTGTACTGTGTGCTGTATTGTTATGGGGTTAAAGGATACAAAATCAGCAAATTTATATTTTAACCCGACATCTGACTACCAATTATGCCCGTACGACACATATATACATACATATATAAACAAAACACATGTATGATAAATGATAAATACACTAATAGCCCGATTTTTGAGCAATAATATCTAAGCATTGGTTTGTTAGCAAATGTGTGAAAATTGTCAGTTTTTCTTTATTTTCTTTTTGTTTTTCCTTTTTTTTTTCTTCTTTTATTTAAATCAAATAAACAACAATAACATACAACAACAATAATAAATAAGAAGCACAAAACAATTTACAAACGACAATCAACAAATAAGCATCTTAGGCATGTACACGGTTTACTTACTTACTTACTTGTGTTGGATTCGTTTAATGTGTTTATAGTATGCGAGGTATGTATGCATTCATGTATATATATATATATATATATATATATATATATATATAATATATACGTGTGTGTACGTGTGTATGCGCGTCTATATATATGCAGCTCATACCGCAAATACACAGCAGGATATCAATGTTTGTAAACTTAACGAAAAGCTCTCTAATATAACAACACAGACAGACAGACAGTAAAACCTGCATATGTGAATAATTTTGTTCAACTCTAGAAATTTTTTTACAAACAAAACAAAGCATACAACATGAACGTTTACCAATCGAGAGGTGGAAGCTGTTGATTTGCAGTCGCCGCTTATTTCGTTTTCATTTACTTACATTTTTTTTTTTTTTTAGTTTTTGAGGTAATTTGAAAATTGCATTGACATTAAATTGGACAACACACTTAGGTAGTCAACAGGCAGGCAAGCAACGATAGACAGTCAGCTAGTTTCTTAAATGCGTGCGTATATATATATATATATTTATATAAATATATATATATATATACAAATGTGTATATATATATATATAGATGTGTGTGTATGTACGTATGTATGTTTGGGCTGAATGACTGCAAATGGTAAACCGACAGACAGACGGTCATGCATATAGAAAGAGATACAAAAACTTACTGAAAGACTGGTTGTTGTTAAATATTCAACAATTTATTTGGGTTTTCAATACAACGCCTCTTGGTATCGAAACACATAAACAAACACACACACACACATACACGCATATAAATGCATATAGGGTAAATAGTAAGAGTAAGATCTTGTTCGGTTTTCTTGTATATGTTTGATTTTGGCAATTAATTGCAGCATTTAGACGCGGTGGCTGGCAAATGTCAATTGTGATATATTTCGTACGATATGCTAACATGTCAAATAAAATAGGTGCTGCTCCTATCCACACCACCTATCTCTGCCCCTATAGAAGAGCTTCAAAAACACTCTTTATATCGCCATGTCTTGGCTGGCCTACCAAAGGGGAAATTCTTTTTTTTTTTTTTTTAAGTTGTTTCTGAAATTTGTGGGCTTTTATTTTATTGCATAGTATACGCGAGAGAGCGCGCGCGCGCGCTTTCGTGTCTTTCGACAGTTTTCTCACTGTCTTTCTTTTCGCTGTTCTTTTTTCCTATTTACCAATTGACCAAATTCGGTTTTACAAATTAGATGCAGTTTTTCCTCCATTCATTGTTCCCTTCCATGGCAATGATATACTAAGTCTATCATTCGGTTCGTAATATCACGCACGTACACACCAAAAAAAAATTTGTTTGTGTCCTTGTAATAGTGAAGGAGATACTATTTATCTTTATGTTCATATTTTGAATTAGCACAAGCGATTTAAAATTAATATGATTAACTTGCGAAATCTCAATCATTCTTGCTATAATTTCGCTGAGAATTACGTAGCCATTGAAATGTGCTTTTATTATTTATAATTTAAGTTAAACAATTTTCAATATAATCCAGTTAAACTTGAAGATTTTTGTATAATCTCTCTTTCTCTCTTTCTCTCTCTCTCTCTCTCTCTCTCTCTCTCTCTGTTCTTCGCCCTCCATACCTCTCCGCTTCGCTCCCTCTCTCTCTCTCTTTTCTTTTGCTCTATATATCTCTGTCTCTAATAATTCAAAATTGTTTGATACAATAATTGTGGGTCTATTTTAAATTCTTGCGTGCAAAGTCTTGTGTAAAGTATATAAGAAGAAAAGACGACATTATTCTATATCTCGCTTAAAATTGTTTAGTAGTACAGTAGAGTATTCAAAATTTGTCTTAAACATATCCTTACTTTGTTTTCTTTCTTTTTTGCTAAAATTATAAAAAACCGTTTTTCGTTTTTCAAAGAGAAAATCGTTGTTTTCTTATTTTTCTTCATTTTTTCAAGCACTTTAAACTATAAATTTTGAAAACACGTTTTCGTTGACTTTGGATTTTTTTTCTTTTTTTTTTTTGTTACAGAATCGAATCGCTTTAATTAATATTCCAGTTGCTACAAAATTACGATTTGTTAAACAACATTTAAAATTGGTTTACATTTAAAAAAGTCGAGACTTGGATTTAAAACAAATACAGGAAAGGTTAATAGTCCTTATAGTAATAGATTTTTTATGAAACAAAATAACATAAATGTAAAATTTAATTATTCGGTTTCATCAGGAAATTTGTGAACTATTACGCGATTTATCATAAGCGTAGATGGTATAGTTCAATGGGGAGTTCCCTTCTGTTGTTGTAATTTCAATCTAAACGAGATGCGAATGTAATCAAAAAGTGATGTAAAATTTTTGCTCTTAAGTTGCGAGTTTTTTTAATTTGTGTCGACACCTTAACTAACATCTTTATAAAATTACTTGCTGTTGCACTCGTTTACGTTTCATTAAAAAAAATAAATAAATATATATATATATATATATATATATGTATATATATTTCGACCTCACCTTGTTTATTACCCTTTCAATCGAATCAGAACAATGTCACTGGATTATTATAATTTATTTATTTATTTATTTGTTTTTTTTTAACTTTAAGAGCTTGCAGAAATTAAACAGATATAACGGAATTCGTTTTAAATTTTTGAGGAAAAAATTTCAAACCACCAACTGAACTGCCAGAAAACTACGATGCATTGACAAAGAAACCTCAATGGTTTTGCAAAATTGATTGTATCGATCCAAACAATATTTGCTTGCTGCCGACAAAGTTGTCAAGGGCTCCATGGGATGGGAAAGAAAAGCGAATTCAATCAGTTCGCGGCAGAGAAAAAAAGGAAAATTTGTCCTTTTGTTTTGTATGAAAGTAAATAAATGTATTCCATCTACTACTAGAAGAGATATTCATATGAAATTTGATACATATGTGAGCTAGTTTGTTGATAGCTTAAGAAGAAAAAAATAGACTTGAGCGTTCTAAATGAAAGAGTCCCATTTCTTTTTGATCACTGTAAATTATAATTAAAACCTTTTAACATCGTCTCTCATGCTTTATTAATGTAAGCAAAACATGACTTCAAGTTGTGTCTCCATCAATCATCTTTACCTTGTGCTTTATTTTATTTTTAATTAAGGGATTAATCAAAATAATTATAAAAGCTTAGCGTAACGGAAATCGTAGAAAAATTTATAATTAAAAGAAAAGAAAAAACTTTATTCTGCAACAACTTTATTATTATTATTAAGTTCAGTACATTTCTTTCAATTGTTGCTTAATTTACTAGTCTCACCTTTACAATGAATGTCTGGAAGTTTTGAAGTTTTTTCAAACTAGTCATCTGCAGACGATATAACTTTTTCTTAAAAAAAGAAAAAAAAAAGAAAAAAAAAGGAAAATGAAACAACGAAACAACGAAACAAAAACAGATAAAACCAAAGAAAAAACTTAAATCTGAATGCTGCACTCTTGGTCTACTCTTGCTTAAAAAACTCCTTCAATTTATTCATTTATTGCTGTAACAACTACATAATGCCATGCCTTGCATTGTCTCTTAATTAAATATGAGTTTTTCCTAGCGAAAGTAAGTAAGCAAGTAAGTAAATCTTGCCTTTTCTGTGTGCGCTGTATTGTAAGCGAAGCGCACTCGTTGTTTAACTTTGTCTTCTTAATCGATCAATCGAACAAATACATGGAAAATTTCAATTTTATATCTTATGTCTAAAGGACACATTTTGATAGAAACGTATAAAACGTTGGTACTGCTACTACCTGTTCAGAATGCTTACCATCTTACTGAACTTGTAAATATAGTAATAATCGCGTAATATAATTATGTCTTTAAGCCTTTACAGAGGGTATACAAAAGTAAAGTCATTCATTTAATTTTTTAAATTTTTATTTCCCATATTTATGTATGACGCCACTAAATGGTGTTGATGCTTATATATCTGGCAACACTCCTCACCCGATTGTCTCAAATGAACATTTGCTGAGAAAGTGACATTTCAGGTCACATTTTCTTAAAGATACTTTTTTAAGTTTTGACTCGCGTAAAAAAAGTTATATTGATGCGAAAATGAATGAAATATCTGAAGAAATACGATATGTGATGCTTTTCTATTCTAAAAATACTGTGAGTGAACAAATTGCTTGCTTTATGCCGTTTTAGAAATTTTGATGTTAAAGATGCAGATCGCTCGTTGATCGTTTAGTCACTGACAAAGTCGATGAAATTTTATAAGTGGTGGAGCAAGACCGACACGCAACCTGGTACTAACCATCAGCCATACAGCAGTTTGAAATCATTTCAAAAGAGCAGGCTACAAGAACAAATTCAAAAATATACTAAAAAACCGCGGCGAAATAACATATCACCCAGTATATAAAGACAGTTTCCCGACGCTAGAAACGAGTAAATTCTGCAAGTTCGTTCGATATCTGAATTGAAAGAAAATTAAGGTCTCGGCAAAGTGTTATAAAACACTTTATTTATTGGGCAGCTATTATAAGTACATGAATAATTCTTAGTGTTTAGGCCATTTGCATGCTAGAGGTTCGTGAAATGCAATTCCATTAAATACATTGTCTAAGTTTTCAAACATTTGAAAAGGAACTCAAAAATGAGGAGACGTAACATATCGTTCAATGTATAAAAAAAATGTTGACATTAATTCTAATAGAAAATCAAGGCATATAAAAAACTCCTAAAAGAATTGCAACGTTTTTACGAATTCGGGCTCGAAATGAATTTTAACGTTCTTACGAATTCGTGCTCAAAATGAATTTTAACGTTCTTACGGATTCGGGCTCGAAATGAATTTTCACGATATTATGAGTTCGGGCTCGAAATGAATTTCAACGTTCTTACGAATTCGGGATCGAATTGTCGTGGATTGAAATTTTTTTTTTTTTAATAACTTAAAACCAACAAAAACTTTTTTTTATTTGATAGTCCAACTTGAGATTGTAAAATTGGTAAAATTCCATAACAAATTTTGTTGTTGTGACGTGTAGTCTTTTTTTGAACAAATCAAAAATGAAGTTACAACAGTTAGCGGTTTTAGTAAGTTTTTTAAGTTTGAAATTATGAATTTTTCTTCTTCTTCTTCATTTGCTTCTTCTTTAACTTTTTAAACTTTATAAGAACATATTCAAACCTGATGGTCTAATTTATAAATAATAAAAACCGTTATATAAAATTAATTTCATCGAATTAACTCAAATTAGTAAAATTGTAGTAAATTTTAATCAATAAAATTTACATTTAATTAATTAATTTTAGTAAATTTCTCCTGTTATTTGAGCTCTTCGCCAAACAGTAAATAAAATTATTATCATTATTTAGAACTTTTGATCCAATGAGCCGATAACTTAATTTCTATCCGTAATGTGGTGGATCGTGAACTTCTCGCATTTTCGAACAACATAATCATGTGTATAATATGCGACGTTATCGTATCATAAGTATCAGATTTTTAGATACTTTTTAAGTTTCTTTATTTTTTAACACATCACCCAAGTACCGGAAGTACGTTGATTTTATTAAGATTTTAAAAAGCCCAGAAGAAAACTTTTTTTATAAAGTATATATTAACCTAATCACACACACACACACACACACCATATAAAAATCTAAAAAGATCTAAGCATGTCTGTTCCTCTATCCATCTGTAATATCTGTTGTAAATACTGCTTTGCTTGGTCGTAAATAGTCGAGATATGGCCAACAAATTTGGCGAAAAAGATTCGAAATTCCTAGGCGTACTTTGTCATTAAAAATTAACCAAAACAATTGGATGACATGCTTAAACTACGACAAAAACTGAAAACACCTCTGTTTTCGAAACTAGGAAAAAAATGTGTTTTTTTTTTTTTTTTTAATTTATTACTCATAAATTGAAACAGATGCTATAATAAAAATATTCACATTTATGCTATGGGTGATTGTCGCTAAAAAAGGAAAAGAACGGACGCGCCCATGCAATATTATATAAATTATCGAAATTTATTTTGAGTTTTCTTTTTTTAGGCTAAACATGATAAAAAATGAAAATAATTTTTTATTTATCTTCTTTAAAAAATATAAGAAAATTATTTTGTTGCGACAATCGTCTAAACATCAGACTACGATTAGTCTTAGCTTTAGTTAATTTTAATTCTCCATTAATTCTCGATTAATTAAGCCTCGTATTTCTTCATGAAGATTTGTCTCCTGATGAACATGAATTTATAATTCACATCTGATTTATGAATACGTTCATTGACAAATGATGTGAACTCAGTTTTTAATTTTTTGTTGAGTTGAAATGAATTCTTTTATTTTATAGCTATTGTGATAGGTCTATCAAAAATTGTTTATTGTTATTCAATAAAAATATCAGATTATCGTAAATGTATTCATCTATCATTTTTCTTTTAATTTTTTTTTTGGTATAAATGTTTTTGTTTTCATTTTAAAGCTAAAAGTTGATGCGTTTAATTTATAAGAAAGAACCTAACAGATTAAAATGAAACTTCATATATATATATATTCATATAAAAGTTTGTAGATTGTGCTATTCAATTCTGTGAATTTTTCAATTAATTGAATATTTAATAGTTTTTAGAAAATTCTCAATTTAATGCAAATGCATTTTGAAACATTGAATTTGAATAATCAAGAAATCATTAGATAAATTAGTCTTTTACTAGTCAATCTAAAAAGTTTGCCTTAATATCTTCTGTCATATATATACATATATACATATATATATATATATATATTAATCCTTTTCTTGTTGTTGTTAAATGTTAAAATGAGCTCATTGGGGAAACAACTACGAAAAATAACAAATTTTTTCTTTTCAAATGCATTCATTTATAGACCGAAAATGTCACACGCGCACTGTGTTTTTTTTTTACAAAAAGTAAGATTTAAAAAAATAAATTAAGAACATAAAAAATAAAACCAAAATAAACAAAAAACACAAAAATATTGTTGCACTGCGCACAGGCCGCAAGACAAGCAGGCAAGCAAGCAGGCAAGCAAGCAGGCATATAGATGGATTTGTGTGCATAGTTTGTTTGTTTAGATTGCATGCCTACAACAGTTAAACTAACAACGACCGAAAGTCATCTTATCTTAGCAATAGGAAGCAAATAAAGCGCAGAATAGACGAAATAAAAACATTTAACTTTATGTTGTTGTTGTTGTTCGCTGTTTGTGTACAACTGTAGCTCCTAAGCATACACACACACACACACACATATATATATATATACGTATATATGATAATGATACAGATATATATATATATATATAGATTCGGATTCTGCTGAAAGAGCACTTGTGTATAAGTACGAAATATAAGGAAAATGCATAAAAAATGCAAATTAAGCAAAAATAATTTCAACAAGTTGCACGTCACACTAGTTACAATTCGAACGTGACGCTGTTAAAAACCTAACGCCACCGAAATTTGAAGAAAAACGACCCAAACGAAATCACTTGCGAATTACAACGGAAAAAATTATTCAAAAAAAAAAAAAAATATTTTTTTAAAATTCAAAAAAAAAAGAATTTACCTAATTTTTTTTTTTTTTTTTATCTTTTATTGTAAACTTACATCTCCATAATATTGTTGTGACTGATGATCTTTTTTGATTCATTCATTATATTTTTATTTTTTTTTTTAACTCTCGTTAATTTATCATCTCTTCATTGAGAATGTTGTCGTTGTATTGTATTTTATTCAAGCAAAACTATTTTGGCGGCAATGGTGTTAGTAGTGGCAGTTTAACTGAAAAGCCAATAGCTCTGTTAACAATACCAGCACAGAAAAAAGGCAAGTGAATGAATAACTACTTATTTAGTCTGCGTTTGTTTCTTTTAGATTCAATCGATGAAGTTCTTGTATTTAAATGTAAGGAAGAAAAGAGAAAAAGGAAAAAGCTTTAGATAATAATAATAATAATAATTTTTAATTGAGTTTGCTTTTAAAATCGGGTTTTAATAGTTCTTATGTTTTTAACTAAAAGCTGGACTGGCTTTTTAGAATAATATCAATAATATAATGATAGTTTTTTTTTATTTTTTATTATTATTATAAAACAAATGCTATCTCTTGCTATGTTCTTGCTTGTGTATAAAGTCGTACATGAATATAACACAAAGATATGAATAGAAATCTAAAAATTATCAATAAAATTACAATTATAAAACTTCTTAATAAGTATTCGTTAAATGTATTCGAATAATTACTAGAGAGATCTTTGTAAGGGAAAGTATCCATTTCTAGGGATGGACCGTATAATTTCTATTTTATTTTTTTTTCGTTTCGTTTCCTTTCCATCCTTACACATTCTTTTACATCAATTTATATCGTACTTATTTTTTTTTAACCTTTCAATTACTGTTTCTATTAACCGTTGTAAAATGAGTGTATATTAAGTCCTTACTTTACTAATTTAATTTAAAATTCTTTATACAACTTTTCTTTTAAAAGAAATCGGTTGAAATTGCCGAGAAACGATGAAAAAATGTCCTCACTTCAAAGTTCATTGAATGCAAGCCCTTTTGAAAATACTGGATTAGATATGTTTCACCAGTCAGACGGTGTCGTAGACAAGTTTTACTATTCTTGTTAAACTAAAAACACGAAATGTGGTTTGCGATTTTTTTCTTAACTTGTTTCCGCGTTTTTTTTTTCTCAATTTTTTTTCTTAACTTGCTTCCGTGCTTTTTTTTTATTTAACTTTTTTTTAAATGTTTATTTTTTTATTACTTTGCTTCCGTAATTTTATTTTTATTTTATTTCATTTTTTAATTTTATTTTTTTTTAATTTGCTCTTGTGTTTTTTCTTATTTTATTTTATTATTTTAGTAATTTTTTGTTTTAGTTTGCATTCGTGTTTTTTTATTTAACTTTTATTGTATTTTTATTTTATTTAACTTTTATTTTATATTATTTTTATTTTAATTTATTTCTTAATTTGCTCCCGTAATTTTTTTATTTTACTTTATTTCGATTTTATTTATTTTTTCTTAATTTTTGTTCTTTTTATTTTATTTTATTTTTGTCATTTTAGTTTATTTTTATTTTTCGTAATTTTTTTTAATTTGGTTCCGTTTTTTTTTTATTTTTTATTTTAGTTTATTTATTTTTTTCATAATTTGCCTTCGTGTTTTTATTTTATTTTATTCCTATTTTATTTATTTATTTTTTTCTCCTTATTTTTTTTTTTTTGTTGAGTGCAAAATCTTTAATTAGTAATTTCCATTACTGTCGCAAAAGTCACTTGATTTTTAGAAGGCCACATTTTTATATTCCTTACTTTTAAATAAAAAAAAGAAATAAAAAAAACTTTTTTTTATTTATTTGTATTTTATCTGTTTTAAATAATTAATAAATCGAAAAATGTTTTTTAGTAATAAATATATTAATCTTTGTTACATATATTTATAGATAAATATAAAGTTTATTTATACAATATATTTGTAATGTTAATGAATTCATATAATTATTACTCAAAAAGTGAATATAGTTTGGAAAAAAATTATACCCACCTAATATTGATCCTAGATACATATATTTACAACTAAAAAAATCTTGCAAATATATGCTGAACTTGCTATGTATTTCAGAACTTTTAGTAGATATATTTTAATATTTGATTGTAATCGATAAACGAGGAATTTCAGCATTAATGCATGATTCGATTACAAGGAAGAAAGCATTCAGAAAAACTTTTAAATTTCTTTTAACAAGTGAATTTTAAATGAAGGCAAAAGTCAGACAGACGTACACATGTCAGGTTTCCGCACAAACTTTTATAACCCAAAAAAAAAAAAAAAAAAAAAAAGAAAAAAAAAAAAAATATAACGAAAATGAAAGTTGTGACGAAAGCAGAAGAAACAGGAATTTAATGCTTATGTGGCCTTTTTTGTAAGCTGGAGGCTATCAGATTTTATAAANCGATAAACGAGGAATTTCAGCATTAATGCATGATTCGATTACAAGGAAGAAAGCATTCAGAAAAACTTTTAAATTTCTTTTAACAAGTGAATTTTCTTAAAAGCCTTAAATGCATAATAAATAATACATAGAGAATACCGCAAAAACCAACGCATTGAAAAAAAAAAAAAAAAAAACAGAAGAAAAAGAAAAAAAATTTAACGAAAATGAAAGTTGTGACGAAAGCAGAAGAAACAGGAATTTAATGCTTATGTGGCCTTTTTTGTAAGCTGGAGGCTATCAGATTTTATAAAAACGATAATAAGCGAAAATAAGAAAATAAATGCGCACACGAAAGATTCACCTTTTTAACTTCTTGGGCGGTGTGTGACTTTGGACATTGAAACTTATCAAGTGCGGTATGACTTTATACACTTGATTCAAAAACAAAAAATAAAAAACAAAAAAAAAGGAAAAGAAGCAAAGTTAATGAAAACGAAATTATTTTCAATCTGAGCAGATAGTATGAAAGTAAAAGTTTATGTTACGTTTCTCAAGTCAATATATTGTACAGCTGTCATATTGATTAACGCGATTTCACTTAAAAATTAGCAACAAAAAAGTAAAAAAAAAAAATAAAAAAAACAATTCAGAGATTCGTCATATTATGAGAAATTTTTTTTTTTTTTTTTTTTTTTGGACAAGAGCTTTACACCGAAATTGTTTTGTCGCCAATAATGATTTAGTAGTTTTCAATTTTATTTGCCTGAAAAATTTGTACCAATTTTCTGTCTATCATATAAGCAACAAGTGATGAAAATGATGTTGCCTTTGTTGTTGCTAGAACGCCTTTATATAAGTTCAGACACACGTATACACATACGCACTTAACAAATTACTTGTGGGCCGTTTGGCAAAATCACCATTTGTACACTTCATAAATCATTTTGCATAGAGATACGAAAACAAAACAAAAAAGAAAAAAATAAAAATAAATGAAAAGCAAACAAAAAACAACCTCACTTAATTCAATAGAAAATTCAAGTGAATTGAATCTTTTATCCGTTTTACATATATATATATATATATATAAACACACACATGTATATGCATGTTGTCTATAGTAGACGACAAAATATATTACAAATCATTTTTAAGCTTGTCATCAACTCGATCATCACACACAACATAGATTTCCATCATATCTTAATAGCAGCCAGACACGATTAATAAAAACCTGAATTTCTTACAACACTTACGCGCAGACATACACTCACTTGGTCTAGTAAGCTTAAATATAAAAGATTTACAAATTGTCAAACCGTTGGAACGTTTTGTTTTATTAGATGTCGATTTAAGCAATTCTGTGATGATGAAGAACAAGTTTTGTAATTATTTGCTTGTACTTTAAGCACGCGCGTACATATATACGCTATAAATAAATAACAAATATCAATATTACCGCATGCATATATCGCATCCATGGTGGTTGGCTGGATGGCTGGCTGATGATCGATCAATGATAAAAGAAAATTTGTAATAATTTAGAAAAATATTTTTAACTAATTTTCTAATTAAATCGTGATATGTTTTCTGACTATTTTTACATTTTACTGAATGGATTCGTAATACGTTTACGAATTATGAATTAGGAAATTCTAAACGGTTTAATCTCAATCACATTTACTTATTATTAGAGAAGATCCAAGCGTTAGTCTTACAATCTTATGGGAGTAAATCAGACGTTAAGTATAATAGTGTTTTCGTCTTTAAGCGTCTTCAAATCATTTAACATAAGCTTACTTTGCTTTAACGTTAAAATTATGAAAAGTGTGTTTGTGTTTTTGGAAATTTTTTTTTTTTTTTTGATTAAAATCGATGTGAAAAATTATTTAAATTTAAATTTAAATGTGCTCCTCTGTAAGCGTTTATCAATAATTTAAAAAGTGTGCTTAGGCTTTTCAATCATAAAATCTTAAAAGAATTTGAATTAGAAAAAGCATCATAGACATGATTGTAATAATAAATTTGAGGCGAAAAAGCTTATATTCAATGTATTCCTTCAGCTTTCGGTGATGCGAAAAATGACAAAGCTTTTAGTAAGGCCGCGCAATGATTTCTATCGCTGTGGACATGGAAAAGCTTACGTCAACAATAAAGTGTGAATACCATTTAGGTAACTTCTCCTATGCAACTCCAAAATTTCCAACAGCTGCACCTAAAATATCAAAAAAAAAAAAAAACGCCACTTCCGGGAATAATTAATCAGTAATCGCCAGATCTGTAGACCAAAGAATATAATGGATTTCATTCGATTAGTCTTAAGATGCAGTTTATCTGGAAAATTAAGATCTTCCGGATTAATCTCAAGTACTTTCAATAGTTATTTGTCAAAAATAATAGACTTTATTGGACTAATCAGTATTCGGGATTTCAAAAATTTGAAACGTGGTTAACGCGGCATTACTTTCCCCGAACTTTTGCAACTAGCAGAAATGACGTACTTCGTTGACCAAATCTGCTTTAGGAGCTTTAAAAAATATTAAGCGTTGGTTTTCTAAAAGATTTTTATACGCGAGAATACTTTCGTTAATTTCACCAGTTTTTAGAAGAAATAAACCTACGAGTATATGGATAAGGGAAATTTGCCTTAATAGAATATAATGGAACTTATTCACTTTATTCACTTAACTCATCCCTTAACAATCAATGAACGCATAATTTTGAATAACTCCTTGAAGATGTAGTAACGATTGTCTTTTTCTGTAACAACTCAAGGAGATCCATTACAATTAGATGCGAGTGTGAAATTATACCTTGAAAAGTTATGTTGTGTTCATTTAAAATGAACTTAAGAGACGACAAGGCTTCCACGTTTGCCTTAAGATATTAAGTTTTCCGGAAAATGGGTACAAGTTCGCATAGCTACCTATAGTAGCACATCGAAGCGGATAGTTTTCACTAGGAATGGAGAAAGGGATGCTTGTCAATGCTTAATTTTCGATGGTCGGTGTCTTTGCTATCAAGCTTAGCTAAGTTAATTACATTAGAGTCGAAACGTTACTTCAATAAGTTTCTTTACTAATTGGCAATAGAATGCTAGTATTATTTAATTCAATTCAATATATCACAGCAAAGTGATAAAATATAGGAAGAATAGGAAGAGTAATGTACGACTTTTTATTTTTAATTTTTCATTTTAATTGGGTAAAAGTTGAAAAAACTTGAGAAAATTCTTCTAAAGGAACACGTATTTTAGAAAAACATATAAAATTGTTGTTGACGCATAATTGTCTTGATTCATTATTGAATCTGTAAGCAACTGAAATGTGTATTTAATCAATTGTTCGTATGTATTTGTGTTGACATTTGAACGCTAAACAATTGTCGGAAAATTTATGCTTTTTGCACAGCGACAAAAAAANAGATGCAACTTGCTGTTGTTGCAACATACCGCAGCGTTAAGTGATCAAATACAGAAGCCATTTTGCTTTTGGATAAAACTTAGAAAAAAAAAAAACAAAAAAAAAAAAAGTAAAGCAAAAAAAAAAAAACGAAAAACAAACCTAAAAATCAGTCTCAATGAATTTGATAAATTTATTGTTATGCAAATCTAGCTTGGCATACAATACCTAGACGATGCATAGAGTAGTAGTATGGACAGACATGCGTACAAACAGATGCATAAAAATATAGTGAAATAATAATAATAATAGCAATAACAATAGCAAAAACAAATGCAAATTGCGTATGGGCTTAACATAACGTAATAGAATTGTCTGAGGTTCAAAATTGTTGTCATTTTCAGTTTGCGTTTTTAATTTTGTTGTTATTGTTTGGTATGTGACATAATTCCATGGATATGGTTGGTGTAGCAACCGCAACGATAAGCGAGGGGTGCTAGTGATTTTTCATTTTAGGAAAACTGTCAAATTAAATGGAACCGTGCGTTGTTATAATTGTAGGTGGTATTGGTGATGGAGGTGTTCAGCTCACATACATATATATATGTGCGTCGTTTTGTTTTTTTGTTTTTGTGATTTTTCGCTTATCTCTGTGTTTAAAGCATTTACATAGGAGAGTGCGTGTGTATGAAATTTTGTTAGCACACATTCGCGTTCTCATTTGTTTGTTTTGCATTTATTTTTTGAATTTTTTTTTATTTAATTTATTTGAGTTTTTATCCGACTCTATTAAAGTGAATTAAAGAATTTGCGTAAGAAAAACTTTAATAAATTTTCAGTTTTTGCTACTATTTATACATAAAATTGTAATAGAAATATTTATAGGATATTTTTTACATATTGTCTGGTTTTTTTTTTTTTGTTTTTTTTTTATTTTAGCTTCTTTACGAAAATTTACATAATTTATACAGATATGTTATATAATAACTAATATAATAATCGTGTATATGAAATGACAAAAAATCATCTTTAAATACTTAAGCTTAGATTGTGTCATAAATGTTTGTTAATAAATTAATAATAAGAACAATACTAAAGACCTAAATAAAATAAGGCCGAGACTAAGATTAATTATATGCAGAAATTATTATTAATTCATTACGAAGTATAACTTACGCACCCTTCACCTTTAATATCTAAAAATTAGCGCACTATTGACTTAACATAATTTGTTTTTACTTATTTTTAATTTAATTATTAATTATTAATTGAAATTTAAATGTTCAATTTAATTCAATTGATATTCGCTTTCAACGCAGTATATGTTTAGTAATAAAAGAATTGTTTTTTTTTCATCTTTGGTTCGATAACATTAATTAAACTATTGTAAGAGCCTCATACGAGTTCCAAGTTCATCTAATTGCAGACAGACATTATCAGAAGAAAGTGTACGTACATATTATAAAGACATGCATTCGTTGTCGATGTCTGCGTTTTTTTTTTGGATACTTCGGACGATATCACAAAATTATTGTTTTGCTCTCATATTTGAGCCGAGAACTTAGTTGCTACTTAAACTAGATTCCTTCTTAATTCAATCATTTGAAAACTTACCGGATAACAGAATCTAATGTTTACCAAAATTAAAGTCATTTTCCTAAATTTGTTTAGAAAAAAAAAAAAAATAAATAAATAAAAGATTTATTAATATTTGAGTTCTTACATAAGAAAAAATCATGTCTTTACGTATACAAAAAAAAAAAAAAAAAAAGGAAAAATTCAGGCTTTTTTTTCAATAAAATAAGGAAGTGTGTGACAAATCTCCTTAAGGTTTCTTACGGTACCGCTAGAGGTGCCAAATTTTTATCTTGAACATGAAACTACAAATATTTTGAAAATATTGAATAATCATTTGAAAAAAAAAAATATAAATTTTGTTTTGAAAAAATCTTTCGTAAAAATGTCCTATAAAATTTAGAAAATTTTAATTTATTGAAAAAAGTCCACAAATATTTTCTAGAGAACTTTATTTTGAAATTGCAGTTAAAATTTCGGAAGAGATTTCAAGAAGCAAAAAGCTTTTAAAGGTTTGAATTTAAATTTTTAATAAATCTTTTATTGTTTATCTTTTAATCTTCGTTGTCTGTAATATACGTTTTGTTTAATTGGTCTAAACACTTCTAAGAGCGTAGCAGAATAGTCTTTAATATAACTTTTTCATCTTCAATTGCTTTTTGTACTTGTTACGTTATTCAATGCAGCTACCCGAATTGATTACGAATGTTGACATTTTGCATAATGAATGAATTCAATGAATGAATTTTAAGGCTTTCTGTTCGCAATTCTTGTATACTCTGTACCATAAGCGATAAAAATTTGAAAACCTTCGGAGTCGGTACATTAAGCTATAAAAGACATTATGTTGAGGAATATATACAATATAGTTTTGTGCAAAAAAAAAAAACAGTTTTTTTCTAGGCATCCAGATGACTCAGCAGTAGTTACATCCTCAGTTATTGCAACGCTTGTGGTAAATTGAATAAAATCATATATAAACCACGAGTCACTTAATTATGATAATCCTCGAAAATGGATAGCAAAGGAAAATCGGATCAGAATTAAAATTAAATTTAGTTCAAGAAATTCTTTTCTCAAAATGAATTCATTACGATTGATAATTAATAATTGATCTCAGAAATAAAGTATTTTTTTCCTGTTTAAATTAAAACAAAAAAAAAAAACAATCATAATTAACTTAAACTCTTAAGGTAAAAAAAATTCTATAAAGAATGTGTTAAATTCTTTTTATGTCTACTTTGGAGATAAAATTTTGAAGCCATTACCACAAACCACAAAATATGTCTATAAATAAAAAAAAAGAAAAGAAAAATTCTAAACCTGATACAAGGTGTTTAAGGTGGAGATGCATTCTGCATATTTCGTACAAATATATGCTTGAATAAGATATTGGAAATGTGGTTGGAAAAAAAATTTCGGTATAATTGTCTTTATATATATATATATATATATATATCGATTTATTTATTTCTATATATATATATGTATGCATATATTATCATGCGGCAAGCTTTCATACACTTGCTGCCGGCCAGTGGATTCTATTGTCCAAGTAAATAAAGAAAAAAAAAAGTATTAATATTTAAATGAATAAAATGTAAAGTGGTCGAATGCTAGCCTTGATAAACACCGCTGCAAAAACCTGATCATTGTAATACGGGCAATAAATTATTTTTTAAATTTAAATTTTGCAAAAACAAAAACAAAAAAAACATATATATAAAAAAAAATTACTGCTGAGAATTTTAATTTCATAAATCTTTTTTTTTTTTTTTTTTCTTTAACAATCCGCCAGAGCCATACAGCCGCACAGACACATTAAAGTGACATATTGTATGACCTAAATTCCAAAAAAAAAAAGAAATAAAATAAAAAAATATTTTTAAATTCATTACTATGGAATTATAATAAAATAAAAATAAATAAATAAAACAATCACATGGTCTACCTTAGTCCTTGGGCTGATTATATTCATGATTATATATATGATTTAAATTAAAATCTCAAGTTATTTTAATATTTCACAACGAAACATAGCAACAAACACACTTGTTTCTACCAATGATTTTGAATTTTTTGTTTATTTTTGTTTTCGTTTTTTTTGCGTAAACAATGACCAGAGATTAAGTAATGAGAAGATCAACTCTGTTTACCTATTTTATGTCCTTAAATTTATGAAATCATTATTAACTTATTGATTGCCTTTAACACTCACGCAGATGCATTCATTTTTTTTTTTTTTTTTAACTGAGATTAACTTTGTAACGTAAAACCAAAACATTGTAAATATTTTCTTTATTTAATAAAAAAATGCTACAATTTTGTAAACAAAAAAAAGACTAAAAAAACGGGCAAAATGTTGTATTCGCTTTGACGAACGATTTCCTTTTTTCGAACTATTGCAATTTTTATACGAACTTTTTACAAGAGTCAAGTGAATATAATAAAATCGTTCTCTAATCCTGTAGAATTTTCTATATTTTTTTTTCTTTTTGGAAGTGTGAACATGTTTCATTCCCAAACTTAATTATTTTGTTTTTCACCTTTTTTTTTGTTCGAGTTCTTTTACCGGAAGACCGAAAATCATTAGATATAAAAATTTTTTTTTTAAATTTGATCGAATAAACGCAGTCATATCTCTGTTGTCGAAAAATTTGAAAATAATTTCAATTGTCAAAAACAAACGCGTTTTCGAAAAACACACAAAGTTTCATCTTCAAAATTAAGATTTCATTGATGGTTATCAGAAAATACAAACATAAGAAGCGTCATTTTATTTAATGATCGATTGTGTTATTGCTTTCAGCATAACTAAAATCTAATATTTGTAGAATTCTCTGCTATTTCAGAAAATTTTATTATATTTGGTTTTGAAACAAATTCAATGTCATGGCTTCTGAAGAGATCGAAATAAATGATTATTTGACTTGGGAAAAGTAAGATTGAAGAGTGTTGCTCAGCTTGTTCCCCAAGATATCTCTAATTAAAAGGAGTCATTAAAGACAAGAAAGAAAGAAAAGCGATCCAATTTTATAAGCCTGGTGATCAAGTCTTTTGACAAGCTTTCGTCAAAGGGCTCTTTACAGCCTCTATGTCATCCATACAATATCCTTTCTTTCATTAAATTATACGTTTTAAGCTGTTTGCATTAATAACTGTACCTGACGGTGGCTCAATCTATGATTTTTTATACCCATCATCGAAGAATGGCGGTGTACTCATTTGTCAATTTGTTTGCAACGCCCAAAAAGAAGGTTCGGCGATTCCATAAAATAAGCACATTATTGAGTCGCATTAAATTTAGAATCCATTTAAGCATATCCATTTGTCCGTCTGTCTGTCTGTCTGCGGTAAACATTCTATTGGCTGCAAAAACGAAGACAATGGCTTCAAATTTAGCTGAAACCTTGGATGCTTTTGAATGTACGCTGATATTGAAAATAGGCCGAAATGATCAAAACACACGCTTATAGTACAAGGTAAACTGGAAACACTTCCGCTTTCTGGATATTTTGCTCATTACTAATAAATTGTAGTAGATACGTAATAAAAATTTCTACAGTATTCTGTAGATATGGAAAAGATCTTCCACACCTAACCAGCATTATAGGGAATCGGAAGTAAAAGATTTGCCATTGCCCACTGTAATATTTTTACCTGTTATTATAAAGAAGGTTTTCCTGTTAAACTAAGGATGTCATGGTGAGTTTTACGTGTTATTATAGAATTGTCTGACAAATTCGAAATATATTCTTGATGAAAAAACGAGCAAAATGTCCTGATACAGAACGCTTAGGAGACAGTTTTGTTGCTTTATGTATTTGGATGATGAGAGATCGATAAGCAGTCTTGACAATTTTTGATAATAAGTTGTGGATAAGCTATGTTACCATCTGCAACTCCAAGTACTTTAATTATCTTTCCCATGCACCGTGAAAACGAATCTCTTCCAAGTTTAAAACATAGTCGTTCCAAAATAGCCACCTGATATTTCACTTTTGCTTGTACACCAAGTGATTTTGATTTTATTTTATTTTTTTTATTATGTATTATTTATAATTTATTGTCTATTATTGTTTATTATTTTTTATTTATTATTATTCTTTATTATTTATTATTTATTATTTATTATTTATTATTTATTATTTATTATTTATTATTTATTATTTATTATTTATTATTTATTATTTATTATTTATTA
>KK351021.1:3358707-3395971 GCA_000671755.1 Glossina brevipalpis | reverse complement strand
TTATTTATTATTTATTATTTATTATTTATTATTATTTATTATTTATTATTTATTATTTATTATTTATTATTTATTATTTATTATTTATTATTTATTAATTATTAATTATTAATTATTATTTATTATTTATTATTTATTATTTATTAATTATTATTTATTATTTATTATTTATTATTTTTGGAGAATATTTGAGTGAATAAATTTCAATTCTTCAAAACTATTTTTTTCTTTTGCATTGATTGTAAAATCATCACTGCTAGCTTGTAGATCTGGTTAAATATTAAATTTCAGCCTATTATTGTATCACTTACTTACGACTCTGGTATTTTTTTTGTAATTTTTTTTGTTTTTTTTTTGAATGCACAAGATTAAGTGAGTGAATCTTCAGAAGAAATCACTTTTTAATAAATATGTTAATTAATATTTACCTAAACAGGTGCAAAATTGACTACAGCTCTTGCGACCGTCATTGACATATATGCCGGGCGGTTTTTGTTTCAAGGATACTTAATGGATAGCAAAAATTTGATTGACGGTATCTCTCGCTCGTAAATAAGTTAAACCTTTTTTTTTTGTTCGCATAGTTAAAGAAAAACGAAAAAAAAAAAACACTTAAGAAAATATTTTACTTTACTGCACTTACTTTTCTGGCGAATTAATAACATTTACTAATATGGATGGTAAATGTGTGGGTTTTTTCTACTTAACATCATTAATTTTATGCATGAAATTGCAATTTTTCTGACATGTTTCAATTAATTTAGTCAACACTTGTTATTGAGCTCACCATTACTCAAAGAGTCACGAACACAAACACTTAAAAAAAAGATGGTAAGAGCAGCAATAGACTAACGCAATAAATTTGAATTTTTTTGTTTTGTTTTTTTTTTTTTTTTTGTTAAATACGTTAGTTAAAGAATGCAATAAAACCAAATGATTCCCGAAAATGATGTCAAAACATCTAAATTGATTTAACTAATGATTAATTGTTTTATTATATCAACCGATCCAATTTTCTAGGTAATGAAGCTTGAAGTATGTATTCTTAATTGATTTTCAATTAATTTCCAAATGATATTAGAATTGGAAATTGATGCATCGTGATGTTTTTCTACTAAGACCTCTGTAGTTTAAAAAAAAAAATAGAAATCAAAACTACTCACATTGCAAAAAAAAATGCAAACCAAATCTACTCACAAAAGAAAAAAAAACAAGACAACAAAAGAACATTAATTGCATTAAGTACATCCAAACTTGAAATTATGAGCACCGATACATCTAATGAAATGATAACTAATTCGATTCCCAACTATCGTTTAATTAAAGCTCTTTTCTCCCTATTCCTAATGAGCGAAACACAGTACCAATTCAAGATTTGCATTTCTAATGCTCCAAAATAGCATATTTCTTTAAAAAAAAAAAAAAAAAACCTTTTTAGAGTTAGTCCATTATTGCCATCAACGCCTTAGGGAGATAATTTTAGATATCGTTTGAAAAAAAAAAAAAACAAAAAAAACTATATTTCGATTTAAGTTATATTTTTATTATAATATCAAAGAAATGTCAAAAATATTTGGATTCACTTTTGCGTGTAACATCTTAACGACATAATGTCCGCAGAATTCGGTTAAAATTGAGTGCCATTATGCAGAGTTTACCTTAAGGACATCTTTATAATCGAAGCCCGATATTAACAAATTGTTATTTAAATAATTGTTGATTTCCCTGTGAAATTATAATCGAAGCTAAGAAATAAAGTAAAATTATATTTTCAAAAAAGTTTGCTTTCTGCAGGAAAATAACAAAAATAATGCGTTTTTTTTTTCTCTTATTCGATTTTTGTTTTTTGTTTTTTTTGTTTTGTAAACTTATTTTCATTCATTTAAATGAGAAACGTTAACGCCACAGGGTGATTGTGCATGAGTTTCAATTTCACATACATCGCAAATAACAAAAAATTATTCATTTGTATCATACATATATACATACATATATACATATACATACATATACGTAAGCATGGGATATGATGAAAAATATGTAAGTAAGCGAGCAAGTAAAAAAAAAACGAAAAAAAGTTTAAATGCATTTATGTCCAAATTTTTTATGCTTTTCTTAAGTTGAAGTTGCTGCTTGAAACAACAACAGCAACAACAACAACAATATCAATAACAATAATAATAACAAAAATAACAACAACAGAATTTACAACAACAAAATATATGTTAAAGTCGTTTTGTTTTGTGATGTGGTTTTTTGCTGCCAAATTATATGGGAGGCAACTATAATATTAAACAAAAACAATAATAATAAAAAAAAAGCACGAAACATTTCATATATAGGAGTACATATAATTTTTATTTTTCATTTTCTGTTTTTTTTTTTTGTTTTATAAGGCTATCAAAGGGGTAGATTTCTGGTATCGCGGGCAAGCACCCGCTCTATCACTTTATCTGCCAAGAAATTAGCACTTGTCTCAACAGCACAAGCTCCTCCATGCATTGTAGAAGAAATTGAAGGAGTTTGTAGGAGTTTTCAATGAATCTCTCTCGTATATGTATGAAAGCAAGCAGCGGTGCTGATCGGGTTTATCGTTTTCGAATACAATTATGAAATTTGTTCATTTTTTTTTACATGCAGAGTGCCTAGCAGTTATAAGCAAAATAAAACAAAACAGAAAAATAAAAAAAAATAAAAAACATTTTTTTTTTTACATATTACGTTTTAAATTTTAATAAATTTTCTTTATGTTTTGGTTAAGGTTACATAAATATAATTTACGTAGATAAACAAAAATATATATGTAAATATATTTTTATACATGTATACATAGCTTTCATATTTTTTTTTTTTATTTATTTATTTTTTTTTCTTATATCTCTTTACAGGTAAGTGCTGTTTTCCTTAAGAGAAACTTAAATGTGAACTAAATCTTTAATGTAAGTAAATGTTTCTGTTAAAAATTTGTACACCTAACTAACTGTAAAACAAATTATATGATAAAAAGAAAAAAGAAATTTTTCATTTTCTGTTTTATGCTCATCTCAAAGAACGAGTTAAGGGAAATATTCATAAAAACTTACACAATTTCAGATAATTTGTAAAAGAAGTCAAATAAATCAAGATAAGATATTGGAGTCGGATAAGGACAGCTATTAAGTATCATAGATACCACACTTCACTTTATATAATTTTAAATCGAATTTCGTTAACAAAAAAAAAAAAAAATAGCCAAAAATTACACGTTGTTGCCATATGAAGCTTCTCTCTTATAGTTTTTATGGGAGAATCATCGTCACATAAGAAAGAGTTTGAAAACCTAGACCCATTTAGTTCAAATTTTCTACAATGCATTTGCATTCGAAATTATATTTCTATATTTAGTATTAATTATTAATTATTAAATTTTCACTATTATATTATATAAAAAGGCTTAATATTTTTTTTATTTTTTTTTCTTACGAAGGTTTAAATCCGACCATCCTCAAAAGCTTCTTTCATCTCATCCATTAATTTTTCTCTTATTAATTTAATACATTCCATTAATTTTTGTTAAGAAATATTAAAAATACAGAAATTGTTTTTCTGTAATGAATTTTTCAAAAATATCCTATTGTATGGGAAACGAACGATCTTAAAAAAAAGTTCCAATAGCATTCTATTTAAATTCGGGCTAAACCATGCCAGTTAAATGCCGGTTAAATTTTATTAAAATATGTCGAAAATTCAAGATATGTAAGTTAAAGAAGAAAAGGACTGACGGACAGACATGCTTAGATCGATTCAAGAAATGATACCGAATCAATGAATATAATATTTAGGTGTCACGTACATCCAGATAAACTTAATATACCTTTATCACAGAAGTGGTTTGTGGTAGTGTAACACGATATTATAGTCCATGAAATTATTCGTAAACTTTAACGCAATTGTATAAAGAAATGACTACAATATAAAATGATATGATATACAATGTATAGCGAGAGAACAGATTTTTTGCTTTGACTTGAAAAGCTGTTTTCCCTTTTAACGAACACTTATGTAAATACATTTACCAGAAGGTGGATATTTTCGTAATTTCTCAAATTTTAAATAAAAGACAAAAAGAATTAATTAATTAATTAATTAAGGATATCAAGTAAATCTAAAAATAGTCGTAATTGTAGTTGGAATGTTTTCATACCCACAACCGAAGGTGAAGTGTATATTTAATTTTGTCATTTGGTTTGTAAATACCAAAAGGAAACTTCGAAGATTCCACAAAATGTATATATTCTTGATCAAATTTAGAATCGATTTAAGCATGTCCGTCTGTCCGTCTGTTCGTCTGGGTGTAATGTCTGTGGTAAATATTTTTCAGGCCGTAAAAGTGACGATATCGGCTTCAAATATGACAGAAACATTAAAAGTTCTTGCACGCAAGCTAATATTGAAAATCGATCAAAGGATATGACCACACTACGACATAGACTAAGAACACCTCTGCTTTTGAAAACTCATTACTCGTAGACCAACTAGTAGATAGTATTATAAAAATTCCCACAAATATTTCGTCAGCTATCTCGTAGTCTATGTGCAAGAATGAAAAGGATCGACCAAGCCCATTCGATATAATAAAATATTGAAATGAAAATTTTTTTTTTTTGTGAAAATGTTTGTAACATTAAGAAAGATGCTTCTGGAACCACATAAAAAGTATATATTCCGGATCGCTATGAAATTTGGAATCCATCTAGACATATCTGTTAGCACGTTGGTCCATCTCTCTGGCTGGTTAACTATCTAATGTTTGTGGTAAATATTCTCCTAGCCGCAAAAATAAAGATATCGTTTTCAAATTTGGGAGAAACAATGGAGATTCTTTCACTGCCACGCCCACCTATGAAAATTTGGTTTTTCACCCTTTTTTAAGATACAAGTGGTGGGTATAAAAGATTCGGCACAATCGAATATAATTTTCTTATAATTTGTTTAAATATGGATTTTTCGTTTAAGATAAGAACACCTATCCCGTGATCATAGTGATTGCGTAATATTATATATCTAAAGATTTTAAGAAAAAAGAAAAGTTTAAATTTTAATTGTTATTCTTTAAGTCAGATGAACATCGTTCTATGACTTTTTTTCTTTATGCCGATTAACGCGACATATGATTAATAGAGCCTTACCTGCATGTTTGTGGTGGACTTTCGTTTTGAAATTTTAAGGAAAAGCAAAATTGCACCAAAGCATAGGAATGCATATTTATGTTCATGATATCTATATATTATTTTACATAATATTGATGTAATGATTTCTCTTGAAGCTTTAATTTTTCAATATTTGGAAGAAAAACTTGAAATTGAATTAAGAATTGACGCCGAATAGTCATAGTTCGTCGATGAACTTCATTATATTATAAAATTTTGAAAATTTATTAATGAAAGTCAATTATTTGTATCGCTCTCAGCGTTAATACAACTTTTGATTTAATTAACTCGTTAGTAAGGCAAACTAAACCATTTAGTAGTTAAGTTAGGAACTAAATAAATATCTTATATGTGTTGTGTGTGTGTGTGTGTGTCTCATATACATGTTATTGACTGTTGCTAATTGCGTCGTTCAGACTCAATACATTTTGGGTTACTTGTGCAAGAGTTGATTGCGTTCGACAAGTAATCTCAAAAAGATGATGCAATATACCATAAATGCTATAGATCGTAAGGCGAATTATTGAAAATTGAAAGTTCGCTAAGCGATGACACTAATCGAAAATCTTTCATTTTTTATAGGTCATTAACAGTGATAAATGCATTCAGTTTAGATACAGAATTTATTTCAATCTATAGAAAGGAAATTCAGCAAAAGACTTAACGTACAGCAGTTGATATGAATATTATTAAAAACTAGAATCGCTTTTTTTTTTTTTTAGGTGAAACATTCTCTTCTGATGTAAATAAATATTAAAATTTTATATGTAAATGCAATCGTTTCAATGAATTTCTTATCTAATAATTTAAATACACTTCAGCATAACTTTAAAAAGAAACATTATTTAAATTAGTGTTAAGCTTCGGCACATTTACCCACTTCTGTTTTTCTTTCATTTTTGTTTTCCTTTCTTTTTTTTAACTACTTTACTTTAGTTTACTAAGAGGCCGAAAACGATTTTTTAGTTAATTTTTTTTTCCATTATAAGTATATTTAAGTTTATGTAAAGAAAATTTAAACGACTTTTTTTTTCTTTAGTAAATTAGTTTAGCTTGAGGTTAAGTTTTCTGTAGAGAAAATGATCGATATTAACCATCACCAAAAGAAAAATTTTTTTACATTTATTTAATGTATTTCTTTTCTTTTTTTTTTGTTTTTGTTTTTTGTTTTTTACCTCATATTTCGTCTCTCTTTATACCACAAGAAATCTATAATAACTAGTTGTTCACAGACGATCTGGTAAATATTGTAAGCGAAAAAAGATGTTGTAAAGATTTAATGATTTGATACTTAATAAAAATTATGGTGTTTTTATAGATTTTCTTTATTTTTGTATTCAGGGGAATTTCTGTTTTCTGTATCTTTTTTCTTCTTTTTTTGTTTTTTTTCTTTTTTTCTGTCTTCGTTTCCACCTAACTATCAATGTACAAGTAATGTAATATAATATAATATGTGCATAATTTACCATACAAACTCTAACAAGTTGTTAAAAATGAATTATCTCTGATTTTCGTTTCTCTCTTTCTACTGTTCTTTCTTATTCGTTACATATATATATACATATATATATATATATATATATATATACTTTTATAATTCTACAGTATTCTTAAATAGAGCGTAACGCCTAACATGCATTAAATGTTCTTTCATTTGATAGTGAAGAGTGAAGAGGGAAGAGGAACAGATGGATTCTCTGAAACTATTTAGCAGCATGTCTACTAACATCATTATATACGCCGTATATAGCCGAGGTGACCAGATCGTATTTTTATGTAATCGATTTGCTTTCCTCGAAAATATGCCCCAGTCGACCAATTAACATTTTGTCGTTTATTCAATTTAAACTCTTGTCCCGTAGACTGAAAGCAAGAAGAAGAAGAAAAATGAAAAGGATCTTATTAACAGCATTGCTGACAATTACTGACCCTTCGATTCTACAGTTAGCTTCTTATATCATGGCCAACATTGATCAGTAAGTGGTATAAAGCAAATTTACCAAAAATTTCTTCGGTTACCATGTGGTCGATAATTCATCGTTATTCAATTTAATAATGAATGATTTTACCACTAATCCCAAATTCCAGTATGTATAATTAAGGACTAAGTTGATAAAATGAATTTTTGTTTTCTAAAATCTTATACTATGTATTCCTTTAAAGACTTAAAACGTTTGGCTAGCTCTAAAGACTCAAATTTAGTATTGTTATGAAGACATTAGTCTGGTAGCTATTAATCTATGAAATGTTATGTGAAATTACACATATAATGAAATATTAAATTAATCTTTTAAAAAACTACTTTCTCTTGAGAATGAAATTTCTGCAAAATGTTGGGAAATTAACAGAAATATATAAAGATTTTCGATGCTTTAGCCGTCAGTGTTATATTCACTGTGAAATTGGAATTTAACAAAAGTTTCCTGATAATGAAAACAACACGAAAATGCAAAACGCCTGTCGAAGAGGTTTAAAAAAATATAAGACCGAAACTTAATATGGGCCTTGTTTTAAAAAATTTTAGAAAAAAAAAAAAAAATTCAATAAAACCGAGAGAATTGAATTGTGTGGCCTTCAAGGAAAAAGCTGTATCAAGTATGACTAGAAGAGCAGAATTGAGGTCTTGTTTGAAAGGATAAATCTCTAATACCTCTAAATATGTTCCTTTAATTTTGTTAAACAAATTACTGTAAACACTTTTTCAAATAAAAATTTATGATATCAAAATGCTTATGAAATCCAATGGTGCGAACCTAATTTAAGGGATAACAGAAGTAACCCATAGAACAGAAATTAAATTTACCGAACCATATTATAACAAGTAAAAAAATCATATTCGTCTACCGCGAATCTATTTAAAAAAAAAAGAAAAATCTAAATGTCAATTCTCTATAATATTACGTGGGCGTGGCAGATCTATTCCATTTTTATTTTTCAAGTTTGAATCCGATATGTTAACGTTTATCATCAGAAAAGTGCTTGCCACACACATTACATAGTTAAGCAGACAGACAGAAGGACAAATGGACGAACGGGTATGTCTAGATGGATTTCGAATGTGATACTGTTCAAGAATATATATATATATATATATATACCTTATATATATACCTTACCGGTGTCTGAAGCTCCTTTCTTGATGTTATAAATGTTTTCACAAAAAAAATTTGAATCTCACTACTCTATTATATCCAGTAGGCGTGATCGATCTTTTCCATTTTTGTGCCCGATACTAGAGGAAAGCTAACTCAATAAGCATAGAAATTTTTATAGATCTACTTGCTTTGATTTAAGAGTGATAAGCAAAAAATCCAACTTTTTTTTCGTAAAAATGGAGGTGGTTTCAATTTACGTTGTACTGTGGGCGTGCCTTTTAACTGACTTGGCCTATTTTCAATAAGAACAACTTGCATGCAAGAGCTTTCAATGTCTCTGCTAAATGTTTACCGCTGAATTATACCACGACGGACATCTAGATAGACGGCGAAACAAGCAGAGGGACAGAAAGACAAATGGACAGACGGACAGAAGTACAGTCAGTCAGAGGAACAAATGCACTGAAGGACAGACGGACAGAAAGACAAAAGGATAGAAGAATAGACAGACAAAAGGGCAGACGGACAGAAACATAGGATACAGGAAGGACAGGACAGACGGACAAAAGCACAGAGGGGCGGAAAGACAGAAGGACAGACGGACAGAAACATAGAAGGACACGACAGACGGACAGAAACACAGAAGCACAGGACAGGCGGACAGAAACACAGAAGGACAAGAGAGACGGACAGACGAACAAAAGCACAAAGAGGCAGACGTACATGTTTAAATCGATGCTGATCAAGATATGTATACTTTATGGGATCTCTGAAGTGTCCTGAGTATCGCAAACAAAATGATTCCGTATTTCCACTGGTTGAGGATCCTATATATCTAATGAGATTTTCGATGCATACTTTTATACAAGCATTTGCGAGTGTAACATAATCGAAGTAATGAATATATATAGATGCGACGCCGAGGAAATGTTTTTTAGCGTTTCATAGTTTTGATTTTGACATGCAATCCACAATATCGATGAATTTTTTTATGTATTGACCTTGAACGAATTGAATCATTTAAAATTTTTCATTTCAATTTTGATTATTAATGCACGAAGTGTGTGACAGGTGTTTTTATGTCCCGTTAAAAATGAATGTCGTCCACATCTGTAGCATCAATTTTAAATCAAAAAATTTGTTCAATACCGGTAACGATCAATTCAATCAATAGCATTTAGGAGAAAGAATGAAGAGCATTTAGGAGAAAGAAAGAAAGAAAAGACGGAACGAACTGTCCCTCGATACTGTAGTTAAAGAGGTTGTTTAACTAGTTCTCTCGACTTTTTGTCACAATTTTGCTTGCTAACGTACCTAGAATTGTCATTATTCCTGCGCTTTATATGAGGGTTTCTCGATCCATATTTGAAGGGAACTATATCGCAATGATAGTTGCATGTCGACAAATGAACAATAGAGCGAAAATGAAAATTTTTATCACTTGTTACCAGACGCTACGTTTATTCTTTAAAGTATTGAAAGGTTGAGTTTTATTTGGGTAACAAAGAAACGATGCCGTCTCGGTCTATGGATACTTACGCATGAAGAATATTAAATAATGATTTTTCAAGAAATCTTTGAAGCGTACTTCTGCAAGGACCAGTTGTTTACCTTTTAATTTTGAATATAAGAAAACATTTTTTAGACCGTTTGTGTGTGCCTTCAAAAAGTAATTTGCGTTTAGCCAACAACAGAAAAATTAAGTTACAAGAGCTTAACAATAAATACACAAATCACTTGTAAAGCGAGAAAAAGAAAATTGAACTAAAACTACTTCAAAAATATATTTATTTATAAATGTATAGTGTGTAGTGTGTAGTATGCTTCATTTAACAAACAAACAACGAAAAAACAAAAAAAAAATAAAAGTTTTAACAAAAAAAATTCCAAATGATTCTTAATGTGAAAAACTAAATAAATGTCTCTTCATGATGCTGTTCTCTTTATCTTTCGATTGTGTTGGGTCGGATGAGGTCATATTTTTTAAGGGAGAGAATCATCTTATTCACGCATAAATATGTCACTAGTAAAAGTTTATTTTCTTAACTATAAATATATACATATATATATATATATGTATGCAATCGAAAATTTCGCTTTACCCTTACATTATAGGTTGATAAATAATAATTGATGTTCTAACTGAGTTTCTCGCTAATCAATACAGATTGTAATTACGAACAATTAACGAATCAATCGTTTAAGTTATAAATTTTTATTTATTTTTTCTTTTTTCTTTTTGCTTTTATTTTTTTTTTTTTTTTCATTTTCCTCTTGGTTTCTCTGTTTGA
Organism: Glossina brevipalpis; assembly: GCA_000671755.1. Lineage (NCBI taxonomy): Eukaryota > Metazoa > Arthropoda > Insecta > Diptera > Glossinidae > Glossina > Glossina brevipalpis. The sequence continues at coordinate 3,385,396 of KK351021.1, read as the reverse complement.
TTTAAAGCTTAAGTATAATAGCGACAGAACGGAGAACATATAATTTGTTGGGCTTTAAGAGAATCATGTTTAAATAAAATAAATGCGATCAAATAAAAATTGTTCAACTTATTTATCCAATAAATCAATAAAATATTCGACATTCGAATGATTTATGACATTCATACCAATACGCCACACATAACGCTCATAATTACCGGTAATTATGTTGAGGGTTGATTGTCTGCCGCTTAAAGATTGCAAAATCTACATACGCATATGCATACATATATATATATATATATATATATATATGTATATATACAATATGTATATATACAATACAATGGAAGGCTTGAACAAACGCATAGCATAACAAACGAAAATAACAGAACCTTATATAGCAGTTAACTGCTATAAAGAGGGTTTTTATGCATACATACATAATTTATCGCGTGCTTCGCAGACACAAGCAGTACAGTGGTATGTTTTCAAAGTTAAACGTTATAAGAATATCCTAACATTGTGTGTACAGATAATGCTAATGTTAAACTTCCTCATTCTGTTCGGAACACTTAGAAAACCTAACCTAACAATTGCGAGTTATTTCTTCGCAAATATAAAATGTGATCACTATAAGATCTAATTGAAGATTTTCCTTTAATCTCTTGCAAGTTTCTGTTAAAACTTTAAAAAGAGAAAAAAAAAATAAGTAAAGAGATCTCATTGAACTTATTTTTTTTTATTTGAATTGTAATAACAATAAATGAAAAAATGAAAGGAAAAGAAATAAATTACATTCAGCTTTATACGAATTTTTCATTATCGATCAAAAGCTTGCTTTCAGTATCCATCATATTTATTAAGTCTAAGGAAGGCTAAAAGCAAACAATCCATTCTCTATGCCATATATGTGTCGCACATCGTTTCGTGTGTATTTCAAATCATATTTCATCGTAAAGATTAAAAATTTTTTTAAAAATTAAATTTAAAACTCAAAACTTTATATAAAAGCTGTAGAATTTGAAGTTCATTAATAAAGAAAGTTTTCTAATAATTGTCAGCGTCATTTTTGAGTTTTTATCCTGATCAGAGAAAAAAACTTTATTTCTAAGTTTATTTTTCGAAGAGAAAATGAGATAAATTTTTTTTTTGTTTTAGTGCTTCAAGTAAGATTTTTTAATGCAAAATAGCTTTTAAAAGCTCCATATGTGCCACCACTTCATATACATAAAACTCTAAATTAATTATAAAAAATTCTTGATACATCTAGGAGTAAAGGGTATATTAAGTTTGTATGGATGTATGTCACACACAGAAGGGCTTAAAATAGACCCACCGTTCATTATTTTGATCGATTTGATCGATAAGTCTGCCCGTTTGTCAGATATCTATCCATACGTATTTGTGTTCCTACCTATAGGTCGCAATTTTTGAGAATTTTAATGGGATTTCGTATATCGTCGTGTTTTGACTCCAAGTCGAATGTTTTTGAAAGTGGATTTGGTTGCATTATTTTTACGATCACTGTTCACATAATGTCCCATTTGAATGAACTGAAATTTCTAAATTTTTTCAACAAAAATCGATAAGAACTATTATTTTAACATATAAAATAAATGCCAAAAGTTTAGATCGCATGAGGTATTTGTTGAACCAACTTCCGACATAGGACGGTTCCTGTGAAAAGTAAGCCTTTCTGCGGTAAAATTATTTAATTTATAATATTATTTAATGTAAATGAATTTCTAATAATAGTTTAATGTAAAAATTAACTATGTGGGTGTACTAGATTTGGACCATGTAGGTCTATTTTTTGGTTTGGTTTCAATCAAATATAAACGTTCTCATGAAAAATGAGTCTTTATATGAATATGACAACAAAGTCTACTTTTTAAGTATCATGTCATAAACCAAAAATAGTCCAAGAATATAAAAAGTACTTTGGTAGAAAAATTAAATTTTTTATATTTAGTTGGACGACGTAAGTTCACACTTTAGGCCCCTTCCGTATTACGCACCTTAGCATAGAAACAAGCTATAATTTTTTTTTGGTATTTTATCACAAAAGTAAATGAATTCTTCATTATTATTAGCCAAAGTATTATAAAGTATTTAAAGGTCGGCCTTCCCCGACCAAAATGTTTTCATTTGTTTTTATTAACATTAATATTAATATAAAACAATTTTAAGTAATAATTGATTTCTGCAACTGATGTGATATTACATTGTGTTCACTGAAAATTTGCATTAAAGAAAAAACTAAAAAATTAAAAAAAAAAATTTATTATTATTCGGAATTTTATACATATGAGAATAAAATTTTCAAAATACATAACATATTTTTTTAAATTAAAAGGGAAACATTGCAGCTTTTGCAAATCAATATTTTTTTTTTTTTTACTTTCCCTTCTTATTATACCGTTGTAGGAGACAATTTCGCATCTAGAAAATCAAGATAAAAAGTTTTCTAGAAATATAATTAAAAATCTAATGATTATGAAGTCATCTATTTGAAACATCGTTTAAAGAAAAAACAACTGAAGCGATTCGATAAATTTTAATTTCTTAGAAAAGTAAGGATCATAAAGAAATCTTATTTTAAAGCTGCAATATTAAAATGTTAAGTCGATCAGAACACGTTACTTTCGAAACACATCAAACGATTATTTTATCGGTTTTGAAAATATCTGAGACATGGCAAGATTGGATTTAAAATTATTTTCATTTTCAATTACTTTTGTTACGTACTAAGATGTCCATTCATTCTGCTCAAAATATGTTTATCTATGTTCGTAAAATCGATATTTCGAACATTTCTAAAAGTCGGTTCGTTTTCCGCTTTTTTTTTATTATTATTATTTTCTATGTAATTTGCAAATATTGTAAAAAGCTTGTCAGTTCAACAATAACCAGAACAACAAAAACGGTTTACTATAATAGTTGTCGAAAAAATATATAGCAGCTGTATATGGTTGTAATCCGACTTTCATCGATTAACTTGAATAATTAAGTTGAACTATTCATCTCTATTTTTTATCCACCCTTCGAATGATATGCGATAAATTTTGCTCTTATATCTAAAATCTTTCGGTAAATGACGTACTTAGGCTTACACGTTATTTCCAGAGATTTTGTAACCATATGGTATAAGAACCGAAAATGCGTGATTGACACGAGTAAATTGTTTTGTTTTGTATCCCTTCCTCTGAAGGGTGAAATTGCAAAAAAAAAAAAAACAAAAAAACACAACAATAATAGAAAATATTATTTATGAGCTCTAACACAAAAAGTGATCTCTATCTTTATAGCTGTTGTTGTTGTTGAGCCCTTTTTTCGTGTTTTTTTTTCCTTTTAAGTGGGATTTTGTTGTATAAATTTCATAATCATGAAAGGCATTTTAATCAATTAAATGCGGTCGCACTTTTGATTATACACTAATAACAACAAAAACATTAAGAATATCCTGTTGTGTTTACTACTACGCATTTATTTAGGGTTTTTTCAAGAGCAGGACCACAGGACTGAAATTGAGTAAGAGTGTTTCATATAAAAACTGAAATTTCCAAACAATGCATATGAAGTGTGCGTTTATACGGTTAATGAATCGCAAAAAAAACATGCCTTAACTTATCATTAAATTATGCGGGTACACAACAACAACAACGACAATCGTAAATATGAAAATAAGAAAAGAATGTTTTTTTTTTATATCAACCGCCGAAAAACGAGTTTATAGCGGTTTTGTCGTTTGCCGTTTGCAATAAAAAGAAATGCACGTTATTGATCCCCTAATGTACGACTCTATTATTGATCGTTTCTTTGAAGGTTATGTCATAGTTTGTTTGAAGGTTTTTTTTTCTTTTCTATAGTTTAGGGCAACAACAATGCAAACTTTAATTAGTCAAAACTCAGTTGTGTGTGTAAACTTTTTCAATCTAGTGATGCAAACCACAAATTTTCTTTTACAGAAACTCTAGCGTATTGTTTGACTTTTTTGCTGCTTCTTCGCTTCTTAATAATGATTGGCTCAAACACTAGAATTACAATCCTTTGCATTCATAGTGCAGCAGAACAGAAGAGAATAATTTTTAAAATACGATTTTTCTCTCTCTCTCTCACTCTCTCTCCCGCTCTCTCTCCACCTCTCTCTCTCTTCCTACTTCTCTCTCGCACTCTCTCTCTCTCTCTCTTTCTCTCTCTCTCTCTCTCTCTCGCTATCTCTCTCGCTATCTCTCCACCTCTCTCTCTCCCTACCTCTCTCTCGCGTTCTCTCTCTCTCTCTCTCGCTTTCGTTCTCTCCCATCCCCTCTCTTCCATTAATTTCACGCATTTTCATGACGCTAACGCATCAAAAGCAAAATGAAATAATTTCAGTTCAGAAATTTGTGCAAATAAGTTTTAAAGCAGTTATAACCGCCAAACAGTTGAAGAATATAAATTACAACCATGTCTTTTTAAAGTTGAAGTTTTTTGTTACAATTTTGCATACTTTTTGTGCATTTGTCATGTGAGTAGGGATTGCATATCGCTTGTTATTCAGAAACTTAAAATGATCAGAAGTCTTAGTCGTGGAATGGTGAAACAGGAAAGTAAAAAATCCGGAGCCTAAATAAATCCAGATTCGTGAGTTCGCAAAAGTTAATCTTGTTTCTTTAAATAGCTTTCTCAGATGGGGAAACCTGTTGTCTATATTCAGAACTGACTTTTTCAAGATTATGCCTAAAGTTAACATTATCTATAGCCAGCTAAGACATTTCAACTTTTCACATAATTTTCCGTTAAGATAAGGAACAATAAAGTTTTATATAGATTTGGAAATTTATTCAAATTTCTTGTCGAAAATTGGCATTCAATTAATCGTGTGAATTTTATTTGAGGTCACGTTAATTTAGAATCAATGTAAATCATCTCGATAAGCGAGCGCGATGAAAAGTTTTGTCAAAACAGAAACTCTTTAAAATGTTTCTATTGCAATAAGATATAAAAATACCGCAAAAGTATAGATCATATGTAAAATTTATCGTTTATTTACCTTTGTCTGGAACTTTCCGAATCTGCGACTGTTCGAGTTCTGTAATTTAGAAATAGTAAATTGAAAACTATTATAAGAAAAAAAATTTCCCCTTTTTTATAACCACCACTGAACTTGAAGGGTATATTTCATTTTCTCATTTGATTTGTAACTACCAAAAAGGAAACTTCGGAGACCCCGCAAGGTATATATATTATTGATCAGCACCAAATTTAAAACCGATTTAAGTATGTCCGCCGGTCCGTTTGCGAAATTTCTTTTGTAGACGTTCTTCTGAGCGCCAAAAAATGAAAATTTCGGCACCAAAATTTGGTAGAAACATTGGAAGTTCTTTCGCTGCCACGTCCATTTATTACAATTTAGTTCTTTCCGCCTTTCTTAAAATAAGGATGGTGGGTATTAAAGATTCGGTACAGTCGAATAGAACTTTCTCACTTGTTAATATTTCTCGATAAAAATCGAAACAACAATGGACTTAAATACATCCGCCCAAACTGAACGTAACCTGAACTACAAATACTTATACAAAAATTTAAATGAATTTCTTCTATATTTAATATTACTTTAAGTAGATAGGCAGATAGTGTCTCATATTCGCTGCAAAATGTATGTTGTTTTTTTACTTGTCATTAAATGGAATTTTAATTAGTTTAAAAGAAATATCTTCGCTTCTTTAAGCTTTTTGGTAATACTTTTTAGACCGAAAATTCTCTCATCACACCCTCTACAAAATTTTTTTTTTTTTTTTTTTTTAATTATTTTTGTTCTTTATCAAGCTAAGTGGTTCAAACAAAAATTTATTTATTTATTATATATTAAATGACACTAAAATATTGAAGTATTTCGAAGTTAGGTAAGAGTTTCTTTATCTAAAGTTAAAAAACACACCCATTTGACATCTTCAACGAAGCATAAAATTTGAACATTATTGACAATACGTACACAATGTTTGCACTAATTAGCACTTAAGTAAACATTTAAGACATCATTTATTATTAATATTTGTAATTAAGGAAAGTCCCTCAGAAAGCTAGCAGGACAATATTCATACAAATGTTTAACGGTTCAGTGAAAGTTGCACAGTATATGATTATAATTCGTAGCAATTAATTTATACGTCATTAAAATTTCACGCCTAACACAATAATTTCAAAATTAACTCGACTAACAAATGATAGCTGCGGGATGGCCCCCGCTTACTGACTTGATAGTAGCGTTTCTCTGTCTATACCTGTATATACATATATATATATATATATATATATATATATATATATATATATGCGGACTTGTGTATAGCATGTGTATAACACCCCCATAATTTACATAAATAAAATAATATGCACAACTACCAACAAACAGCCGAATATGATCGTTAAAGTATAGTAAACGTAAGACAAGCATGTGTAGTTTGAATTTAGCTGTACACACGTTCGCATGTATCGTCACTGTTGGCGTGCATTGGTCACATTTGCCTACCAAAACAGAAAGCATAAAAGCAGCCTTAGTCTCTACGACAGTTATAAACATTAAATGTTAGCCGAAAAACATGTTTCGCTGTATGTGTTTTCATGCATTTCCCTAAATAGCTGCAAGTATTTAAAGTATTTAAAATATTTTTTTCTCTTAGCTTTTTTCGTTTTTTTCTTGTTTTTGTTTTTGTTTTTTTTTTTTTCATATAAATGTCAGCTGCCGGGTGTGGTGAACTCCTATCTAGTAGTAGTAGCGGCGCGTGAGACCAAAAACAACAACTAGATAAACCGAAACGTTTTTGATGATATTCTTGAGGGAAAAAAGTTGTTAATTTGTATTCTTCTAGAATCTACGCATATATATATATACATATGTATATTAAAAATATAAATGCGTAGCATTTCGAAATTTCTTTATGAATATTTTGCATTTATTTATTTATTTGTTTTTTTTTTTTTTTTTTTTCAATTAACGTGCGCTTGAATACCGGCCATGAAATGTGACAAACATATTTGACAATGTCAGAAAATTTTGACATTTACATTTTAGATTTGACACTACACGAACGATAAGGTCAATGTATTCTAAGATAATGGGGGGTTACGATGACTCACACATCAAGGCATACGCAAAGAAAATTAAAGCTCATCGAAATATGTAGAAATTTCGGTAAAAAATTTATAAAAATATTTCTGAATTTGATTTGAAAAATTTACAGTAGCACACAGCGTCCATAAGTTTATATTTCATTAATCTATTTACAGTCAGTTTGGTAAGTTTTGCTTCTCAGTTTTTCAAAGTCACATTTTATACGCTACAAAAGGAATTTTCTATTAATTTCATATGCAACGACTCTTCTATAGTTCTGAAAGATATAGAGTTATAACATCCGGTTCATTGATGTTTTCTTATGTTTGTCTGTCCACTACTCTTTGTTTTTCTCTCTCTCTCTCTCTCTCTCACTCTCTTTCTCTCTCTCTCTCTCACTCTCTTTCTCTCTCTCTCACTCGCTCCCTCTTACTCGCTCTCTCTCGCTCACTCTCTTTCTCTCGCTCGCTCTCTCGCTCTCTCTCACTCTCTCTTCCTCTTCGCCCCACTCACTCTCTCTCACTCTCTCTTCGTCTTCGCCTCACTCTCTCTCTCTCTCCCTCGCTCTCTCTCCCTTCATCCGTGTCTCCCTCTCTATCTCTCTCTCTCTCTCTCTCTCTCTCTATCTCGACCTCTCTCTCTCTAACTCTATCTCGATCTCTCTCACGTTCTCTTTCTCTGTCTTAAAGTTGTACAAATTTTAAGGAGAACATATAAGCTCAGACACCCGGGAAAGATAGATTACTATCATTGGCTTAACTACTTAAGAACGTCTAACATCACGTTGCCCATAAGCACAGTATTATTTTTCAGCGAAGAATAATCGATATTAAATCAAGCTACGGAACAGTTCCTAACGAAAGAGGCTCCATTATTATCGAGATTCTAGAACAAACATTTACTGTATATATCCCAGATTCTTCCTCTGGTAAGAGAATTTTCAGTTACTATCATAACCAGCGCTATACGCCCTGATTGTGCCGATCAGGCAAGTAGCATTCTCCAAACAGTGTACAAACAATACTTAAAATTAGAAATCTTTCTCGATACTGCTTCGACGGATAATAAAATTGCAATCATTTACCCAGCACCCGGCAAAAATAGATGTAAAGGTACGTACGTACAGGTAGGTTTCTCTAAACTTGACCATTGTACCTTCAAATTTTAATAGAGAGAAACAAGACCATGCGACCACATGCCACGCTATCAAAAAATGAGACAGAACATTGGAAGGAAGTATTTCATGAATAAACAGCATATTACCTGATTCTGTTTGACTACTTCTCACTTAATTATCTTGAAGAAATAAATGATCGAAACCTTAATTTGATTCTCTAATAATTATGTGTTAACTTTTTCTAGAAGATCGGAACGCATATTCCACCAAAGATTTTGCATTAATCTACTAACTCAATAATTTAGCAAATTATCAAAGAAAAGAAAAAATTATTAATAAATTTAAAGCTCTCGGTGCATTCTGGAACCCATTTTCCAAAAAAAAAAAATAAAAAGTTTGTGAAAATTTTCTCTATATTTCCCTTTTAAAATTTTTTCAAATATTTTTCACCTTTTTCTACTTTAACTTTTTTTTTTTAGGATTTTCTAATAGTTTTGTGTGATTATTATTGTTGGCAGAAATTTTTTTCTAATCAACAAGAAGAATTACTTAATGATTTATAAACAACAGGCGTCGAGTTTATTTTCTGTCTAAGAATTTTGAATAAGAATTTGATTTAAAGAAAAAAAAAAATGAAAAATAAAAGAAAAGAAGCAAAATTGGATATGTTTTATAACGAACGTGTTGTACTTTGAGATTCAATAACCTTTATAATCGAATTCGCATTACTTCAAAATCTAACGGTTTATTTTAGAACATTGAACTTTTTATTAAGCGTTTATTATGATTTTATGTGCCTCGCTGTGCACAAACAAACGTAAATAAACATTTATTATAAATGTATGTATATACGTTACTATGCATACGGGTATAGATGTGTGCGCGTTCATGTCTGTTTGTATTGCATAATGCTTGCGTGCGTGTACGCAACATCAACTACAACTCATTTTACTTTCTAAACGAACGGCCGTATCTTTTAGCTTTCTGTTTGGCTTTAATGTAACTAAATATGGTCATTTGATGTGAGGCTCCATTTCCTCTTCTTCTATAGACACATTATACGCACATATGCGCACACATTCGCCAAAGCATTATTTTGATATTGAAGACGCATAATTTGAAATCGGGAGGCAGTCATTCCCAAACTTATTAATAAAAACGCCAAAAAAAAAACAAGATATTATGTAATGCGAGTTGATTTGTAAAAAAAAGTGTTATTTTCAAATTGTTTTTATTGTTGTTGTTGTTTTTGTTATTTATGTTGCATTTGTTGGTGCTGCTGTTATTATGGTTTGTGTGTTGCCGCTGATATTTATTTACCTCACATAAGTCTCATATCAACACCATTAATGCAACCTTCGCACCAAACTATGACAGGGAGGGCAAACAAAAGCTAAACTAAACAAAAAAAATCACGCTTTCGAGTTATTTTCTGTGTTATAGCGAGAAAGAAAAATAATATAATAACAACAGCACCAGCAACAGCAACACCAACAACAACAACAAACACAATAGATCTTACAAGCATAAACAATGTATGCTACACTCTATATATATATATATATATATATATATATATACATGTAAGTTGTTTGTTGTTGTTTTTGTTGTTGTTATATGGTCTTGTTGTTGTTCACTGTTGTTATTGTGATGTTTTTCTTGTTATTATTCCATCGATAAATTCTGTTTAGCGAACAACAACAAACCTTAAAAAAAAAAAACAAAAATGAAGCAGTAGAATGTAACAAAATAAAAAATATGTACATACATATAAGAAGATGTATTTATATTTATATATACTAAAGATATATTATATATAAATAAATATATATGATGAGTACGCGTAGTGTATGTTGCAATACACTTATAATATGTGCCGAACAACCCAACTAATTTGTTGTTGCAGTAAGTTGTAGTAATTGTAAGGGGAGCCTCTTATATGCCTTATAAGAGCATCTATATAAGTGTATATGACGCGTTGCTCTACCAGCATTGCTAGATAGATATTCGTTGTATTATAGTTTGCCATCCCATATCTAACTATATGCGCGATCACTTGCGAGTGTGGCGTTAAATCTGTACAAGAATTACAACAGAAACCGCATGAGTAATCAGCAAAGAGGCCTTATAGCTGAGTTTATATGAATATATAGATGCATAGAGATGCATACATCATGTGACTACTATGAAGAAGAAAACTTCGCAATAAGTATAATTTGAGAAATTACCAAGAACTCGTCTTCTCCTATATGGTGCACCATTTATACTACATAGATACTTACATACATATACATACAATTGGAATGTGCCACAAACTAAAGATGATGATCTTCAACACACTCCGTCAATTGTACGTTTGAGTAAGTGAGTAAGTGAGCAAGTGAGCAAGTGAGTAAGTGAGTGAGTGAGTGAGTGAATAAGTAAGTTAGTAAGTGAGTATACATGAAAAATACACAAAAGATACAGACAGACATAAATACATACATTTAGTGTATAAAATAAAAAAGAACTGCAAAATGATGTTTAAGAATAGATAATAGAAATTGTTATGTTACGTTATGTTATGTTATGTTATGTTATATTATGTTGTGTTGTTTGGTGTTCTGTTGTATTGCGTTACTTTGTATTGAAAGGGATCTGAAAGAGTGAAATAGCGAAAGAAATGTCAAAAATCGAGTCACCAAAACATACACATATACATACATACACATACACACATATATATACATATATATACACATATATATATATATTTTTAAAAATAATAAACAAAGTATATAGGTAAAGGATTCATAAAACGCACACATTTAGACGCACACACTTGTTGCGTCTCTCATTTTGTCTAACCGTATTCAACTGTTGCATAAATTAAAGAAGTCTTTTTTCTTTTTTGTTTTTATTTTTTTTATTTTTTGTTTTATTTTTTTTTTAACATGTGTCGATAAGATGCGTCATGCTAGCCCGTGTAGCCAAGAAGCCAAAGGCTTTAAACACACGTTTCACGTTTATACGTAAACGTGTCAGCTAAAGTTCAAGTGAATGCCAGACCAATTGCATCACAATGCCTTTAAGCAAAAAAAAAAATCGTATTAAAATCTTAAAGTAATTTTATACAAGAAGAAAATCTTGGAAAAATCTGTAAACTGAGCTCATAAGAAACATTTCACTTCGACATGTTTAAACAATTGAAATTGTAAAATAAGTCAAGAGCAGATTTTCATTTATTTCCATTTTATGTTCTAATTCACATCTATGATGTGTACACAAGTATAGGTAGATAAGCAAAAAATGTATAAAAAAAAAAAGAACAACTATTACGACAATCATACTACTAGAGAAGTAAGGAAATTTTATTATTACATTTGTAACGCATGAATATAACGCACGGTTATAAGCACGATAATTAACTATGTACCCAAAGTATACGGCCACTTGTCGCATAAAAAAACCAGAAAGACGTTAAACTATAATAATTATTGGAAACTATACTGTAACAGCAAACACATTCGTAGTTATAACGAAATTCAATTTGAATACCAGCGCACATAAACGTATAACTAAAAAATACTTAAAACAAAAAAAAAAAAAAATTAAAACAACATTTTAATAGGCGGGCGTGGTAGATTTTTTTTATGCTAATGAAACACTGTGAAAATTTTTTTATTGTGCACCGAGCACAACATACAGAAAACAGAGATATTTTCAGTTTATTTTACAGTGTAGGCGTGGCTTGCGATCGATTTGGACCATTTTCAATATTAACGTATATGGAAGAATTTTCAATGTTTTTGCTCATTTCTCATCTAGATATTTTAACTTTTCCGAGAAAATGATCGCAAAAAGATAGATGGACAGATGGACACGTCAAGGTGGATTGCAAATTGATACTGATCAAGAATTTATACATTTCTATGAATTTGTGAAATTTTCACATTTCCACAAAAAAATTAATAAATTTCAATACTCTATTACATCGAATAGTTCAGTTTTTATACCAATACTAGAGGATAAATAGCTCAATAAATGTAGAAATTTTTATAGATCCATTTGCTACGATTTATGAGTAATAAGCAAAATCGCAAATTTTTCCCCCAAAAGCATAGGTTCTCTCGGTTTACGTTCTACTGTGAGCGTGGCCTTTGACCAATTTGGCCCTTTTTCAATAAAAGCACCCTTAGTGCAACAACTTCTTCTTCATTTCTGCGGCCGGGAGAACGTTTATTACAGACATTACACAGACGGGCGAAAAGACAGACGGACAGTAGGACAAACGAACAGTAGGACAGAAGGATAGTTGGACAGAAGGACAGAAGGATAGATGGACAGAAGGACAGAAGAAAAGAAGGAGAGAAGGATAGAAGGATAGATGGTCAGAAGGGCAGAAGGGCAGACGAACAGAAGGGCAGACGAACAGAACGGCAGACGGACAGAAGGACAGATGGGCAGAAAGACAGGCGGTCAGAAGGACAGACTAACAAAAGGACAGGAGGACAAAAGAACAGAGAGACAGACAGACGGAAGAGCAGACGGACAGAAGGACTCAAAGATTGGCAGACAGACAGACAGATTAATGGACAGACGGAGAGGAGGACAAATGGACACGCTTAATTTAATTTAAAATTTGATGCTCATTAAAAATATTGTTACGAAAATGACAAACTGGTAAAGTACGCCTGCAGCAAACTTACCGAAATGTACGTCAGAGAAAATCCTTTCTTATGTCTGATACCTGTCGTGGTCATAAAAAGGCCTTAGGGCAACGTATTATTTTTATTCTATTTGCATTTGCTTTCAAATGAAATTTGCTTTAAATTCGATGCTGTAATATTTTAACAAAATATTAGTTTTTGAAATCCGTAAAACAAATTTCTGATAACAGCTTTCAATTCATCAATTGATGCGTTTTTACTTTAGTGATTTTAAATAATGTTTTTTTTAACAATGGGATGTTATATGTCTGCAAGTGATTATCAAACAGTTAGTTAGTTCTTGTTTTCTTCGATTCATAGTAATTATATCAGAATTCTAGGTAATGAGTTAATATTAAAGAAATACAAACAAATTTTAGAAATCATCTTAGGCTGCATTTTATAAAGATAACTAACAGTAAATTTCAATTCAATTTCAATTTCGAATTATGCAAATTTTCTACTTAAAATTTAAAAAAAAAATTTCTCCTTACCCTCTGCTTTCTTCTTCAAAAATTTATTGCAAATTAACAAAACAATTAAATCTATTCAAAGCTTAAAAATTGTTCTTTCACAGCACAGCTTTCAGTGTAATTTTAATTTATTAAGAAATCCTGTAAGCATTAACTAACTATACCACTCTCTCTATATATATCTCTCCTTCAAACATTCAAAGTAAGTTCAAATAGAACAACGGTCTATACGTGATTGCGAACTATTCTGAAGGATTTCATGAACTGCAAATATGCAAATATCAAATTCCAACATATCGCTCTGTATATACTTATAAATACATTTCGTTTTCATGTAGAATTATATGAAAGTCTGTTTTTGTATGATAGTTGTATATGATCAATAAACAAGACATTAAAAGTAATACATGAAAAAATAAAAGTAAAAAGAAAAAAAATCTGTTTTCTTCAACTTAATAAATATTTATTTAGAAACTTTAATAGAAATATTTCCAGATGTGCGTAAGCAAGAAACAAAAATGAGTGAACCCAGAAACGTCTAATTGAATAGTTATGAAAATTCTATTAATAAAAAATGTCTTTTTTTTTTTATTTAATATAAAAAACATTTGTAAAACAATATTGCATATATTTCTTAAAATTATTTTTAAATTAAGTGAACTTTTATTAAATGTTTTCTTCATAGATGATGTTTTAAATTGAAAATAAATTTATCTGATCTAAAAGACTTTTCCTCTATATTGTATTAAATTTTAATTAATAAACGGACAGCCAGAGGTGTATACAGTCGGGCGTATGAACGATCGGAATCATATATGGTGGGACATACACACACATGGGACCGTCGGACGTATGTACCGTCGGGGGCATGTGCAGCCAGATACATGTACACTCGGCGGCATGGACTGTCAGACGTATTCACAGTCGGATGCATCTATGTCCGGACACATGGACGATCGGACGCATATATAATGAGACGTATTTACAGTCAGATGCAAGCATAGACGGACGCATGTACAATCGAAGGCGAGTACACTTGGACGCGTGAACCATCGGACGAATGTACACTCGGAGGTATGGACCGTCGGTAGCATGGACCGTCGGACATATTCACAGTCGGACGCATATATAGCCGGGCACATTGATGGACGCATTTGTAGTTAGACGCCTGTATAGACGGAAGCACGTATTATCGAACGAAAGTCACAGTCGGAGGCATGTACACTCGGACGCATGGACCGTCGGAGGCATGTGTAGCCAGATACATGTACACTCGGCGGCATGGACTGTCGGACGTATTCACAGTCGGATGCATCTATAGCCGGACACATGGACCATCGGACGCATATATAGTGAGACGCATTTATAGTCAGACGCAAGCATAGACGGACGCATGTGCAATCGAAGGCGAATACACTTAGATGCGTGAACCATCGAACGAATGTACACTCGAAGGCATGGACCGTCGGAAGCATGGACCGTCGCACGTATTCACAGTCGGACGCAAATATAGCCGGACACATTCACGGACGCATGTACAGTTAGACGGACGTATGTATTGTCGAACGAATGTCACAGTCGGAGGCATGTACACTCGGACACGTGGACCGTCGAATACATGTCCAGTCAAACACATGTGAACTCGGACGAATGGACACTCGAACGAATGCATGTATTACACTATACTAACATACTAATGCCTAGATTAGCCAAAAATATATCTAATTTTTGAAGATGATAATCCCTATATCTGAACATTATAAAACAACTGGAAAACTTGATAGGGAGATGATATTAAATATTAAAATATTGCAACAGCTCTTAGGCAGCCTCATCCGCCTGTTATATCCTCTTGTATATCGTCTTATAAGGCTTTGTTCTGTTTTGCATATATTTTTATGCCATTATTCTAGGAATTTCTCTTCCGCGTTGTAAACTGCTCCCATTAATGGGCATACACATGCATACATTGATAAAAATATTTAAATCTTAATGATAATGTTTCGTCAGAGTTTTTATTATTTGTTACCAAAAAGTACAAAAGAAAAAAAATTTATATTTTAATCGTAATTGCAATATTTTGTACGTACGCATGCAAACATATACATACACATACATGATATTAGTTAATATGTATTTATGTGTAATTTAATGAACATTTATTTAGTTTCTTGGCGTTTGAAGGCGTATTGGATATTAACAGTGAAGAATAACGCAATCGATTCGCATCGGTTACGCTTCATGGTAATTTTTATGAAAATGTGTTTCTCGCTAAGTACACATAAAATTCAATTAAAAGCCACACAATTGGCGCCTCAACGGCGTTAGTCTTGCATACATAAAACGCCAGCATACCCATGCATGTATATACATATATATTATATGGTTGCATGTATGTATATATATATATATATTGCTACAGAATATAAAGAATTTTTTAAGGAACTTTAACTAATACGTGAAAGAGGAAGTCGGGAGACATATACATACAAAATAGAAAGGTATACAATGAAAATTGTGCCTTTGTATAATTAGTTACAGGGTATTGCAAAATAAACGAAACTCTTGCAAAGGCATAACACAAATAAAGCATTTTTATTGCTTTTAATTCCAATATAAATTTTCTTCTTATGAACACTCACTCAGGGTATATCTACTAAACGTGTAAAAACAAAACGAAAGAGCGAGAGAGAGCGAGAGGAAGAGAGATAGATAGAGAGAGAAGTGAACTAAAAAAGATAGGATATGACTGCAGCCTAAGAGTTATATACTTGATCGAGAAGTGTTAAGCTTTTGCTGATCGAGAATTTAGCATAGCTGCAGTGCCAGAAGCCAATCATAAATAAAATATGGTCTACTGCTGTGGGAATCGAACGCCGATGTTTTAACTTGATAGTTGCATCGGCAATGCGGTAGCACTCAATTATGAGAAAATTGGTATGAATATGTTCAAAATTTCGGAATTTTCATTTATGTTGATTAGGTAAATTGATATTTAAAATAATCTTGTTAATATTGATTTCAGTGCAAATGAAAGTGACTTAAGAAGAATCCTTATTCTCTTTTTCTCTCCTTCTTTACTTTGTCCCTCTCTCTTGCTTTCGTTCTCTCGCTCTTTCTGTCTCTTTTTCTCTCTCATTCTCTCTCTCTCTCTCTCAGCTGTTATTCCTCTTTGTATGTCTCCCTCTCTGTTTGTTTATTACCTCTCTCTTACTCGTTATTTTCACAACCTCTCTCTTTTTCTATCTCTCTCTCTCTCTCTCTCAATTCCTCTCTCTCTCTCTCTCTCAATTGTTATCCCTCTTTCTATGTCTCCCTCTTTGTTTTCTTATCACCTCTCTCTTACTAGTTATTCTCACAACCTCTCTCTTTTCCTATCTCGCCCTCTCTCTCTCTGTCTCTTTCTATCTCTCTCTCCCTCATTCTCTGTGGCTCTCTCGCAGTTGTTATCCCTCTTTCCATGTCTCCCTCTCTGTTTTTTTATCAATTCTCTCTGACTAGTTATTCTCACAACCTCTCTCTTTTCCTATCTCGCTCTCTCTCTCTCTCATTCTCTGTGGCTCTCTCGCAGTTGTTATCCCTCTTTCTATGTCTCCCTCTCTGTTTTCTTATCACTTCTCTCTTACTCGTTATTCTCACAACCTCTCTCTTTTTCTATCTCCATCTTTCTCTCTCTCTCTCTCTCTCTCTCATTCTCTGTGGCTCTCTCTCAATTGTTATCTCTTTTACTCGTTATTCTCTCAACCTCTCTAACTATCTATGTTTACCTTATCTTTATCCCTGTTTAGCTTTCCGTCTCTCTTTTCCTTTCCCGCTCTTTGTCTCTTTCTTTCTCTCCCTCTCTCTCTCTCTCTCTGTCTCCCTAATGCTCGCTCTCTGCCTCTCTGACTTCTCCTTTTAACTTCCTTTATATTTTACTTTTTTCCCTTTATTACTCGTCATTTTTAGTTTATGCTCTTGATAACCGTAGATATAATCTATTCTCGAGAATTTCCCGTATGGATCTCGTGTGCGAGTTTGAACCTTCTTTTTTAGTTTCGTTATTCATTCGGTAATTCCTCAACATTTCTTGTCTTTTACTTTTGCTCAAATATTGAAAAATATCTAAATATCGTATAGCTATTAATTGGAAAATATTCCGTGTAATTGAAAAAATGTAAGATCTTCTAGATACCGTTGTTCAAGTTACATTTGAAGGCTAACCAACGCAATTTCTACGGCTAAGTTTAATACTATCAGTCGTTCTTTGTTAAAGAAAGAAAACCATCATATGAACCAAATGTAAAAACTAGATATGGTCAGAATAAAAGCGAAATAAAAATTTTCTTCTATATATTTCTGTTCCGTTACCCTGTGCGCATGTTTGCCTTTAACACAAGTCCTGCGGCAGACATGAGTTGAATATTTAAAAATTGAAACCAGACCTTAGGCAAAATAAATTTGATGTTAGTAAAGCGCACATACACACACACACACACACATTTCGCTTTTAAAAGCATAATTATGTACTTTTAGAAAATATTTTGTAATTACAACACTAAATGCCAAGAGTTATGAGAAGAAATAATAAATTTTAGCGAAAAAAATCTTGTCTTATTTTATTCGACATGCGAAATATATATATATATATATATACGTTTATATATATATGAAAGCGATATATGAGACCAGAGCAAAATATATTAAATTGCAATATATTTTCTAAATTATTTAAAAGCAAATAAGAAGTTGCCTAAACTTAAAAAAATTTAACTCAAGTACGGCGGGCGAACACTTGCTTTTCAAAGAAATCTAATCTAATGTCAAAGTTGAGAAGTAAAATAATAAACAGATAGAAGAATCTTGCCGAACACTAACAAAGCAATTAAGAAATTGTAAAATTTTGAAAACACATGGAACTTCAAGCATATGTATGCATATTTATCCGTTATATATGATTATGTTTACATATCCGTCATAGGCACATATACACATAACGTGCATATGCATAAAATAGAAGAATGCATTTAACCTAATTCTGTAATTTCTTCATTCATTTCATTTCAATGAAATTGACCCAAAGACCTTTTTCTGATTCCCGCTATACGAATGAAGCATAAATTTCTATTCATGCTTGTGCACGCTATACAATGCTTATTAGTGGCCACACATTCCCTCTCTCCCTTCTACTGCTCTTCTTTTTTTTTTAAGTTTAAGCACTTTTAAGTAGTTTAACCCATTAAAATAAGCTGCTTAGAGTGTTATACTAATTAGAAGATATTTTTCATAATAATTTTCGTTAAGCATTTACTGCTGCCGCACTGCTACACTCTTACACTTAAAACACTTTTTTAATTGCTTTTGCTCCGCATGATTGTGAAATAGAATAGAAATCAATATTTCAGGATAACTTGTGTGAAATTGAAATTACTATCATGCGCTATCTACATACAAACATACATGCATACATACAGTCATTAATACATACATACATGCCATACATACAGCCATACATACATACTTACACACATAAGCACAATACGGCTGCTCTCGGTTGTGAATGATGCATACTTATATTAGCTTTGAAGATTATTTACTTCCGATTATAAATAACTCTTTGCATTGCACTTGTTTCCTTTACTCTTGTGCTTTTTTTTTGTGCATTAAATATCATTATAATGCATAGAAAGGCATCTCTTAAGAACTTTATCCCTTTAACTAACTATTCTTGATTAGTATGACACTTAAGTTGAATTTCTATGAATCTATCTTATATCCATCTTAACGCCTACGTCTTTACAAATTCTAATTAGTTTTTTTATCTAAATAGATAAACAAAGTTCGACGTATTATCTCAAAAGTATAATAAGAAATGAGAAGCATGTGCTTTAACTAAAGATTCATTTATATTCAATAAAATGTTAAAAGAAGAAGAAGCATACTTTCTGGCATGATTTTTGTGTGCAGAAATATTTATTCATTTCATTTCATTATACACAATATTTATTGCGCATAAAAGAAAATCCATTTAAATTAATACAGCCGTAGGCATATAAATGCCAAATACTTTATTTAGTAGAGAAATAAATGAAAATATTTATAAAAGAAAGTTTGAAAAAATTTACTCTTATTTTAACAATTTTTATCGGATTTAATCGATAACTAGACTAGATTAGGAATGAGTAGGAAAAGAAAAAAAAGCGATAATAAGCTGATCCTAATTCTTTTAGTTCTTATTTTTTTTTCTTAGATAAGAGAGTATTTCCTAACGGTTTTATGTCAAAAAAAAAAAAAAAAAATCCAAGTCAGTACATTTAAGTTCAAATCTCATTGCGGTAGAGTTTTTCACAAACAATACGGTATAAATAAATATACTAACGAGCCGATAGCCCATGTTGCAAGTCCTTAATACACTTCGTTAATCTAAGAATTAAATTCATTAGCCTAGAACATATTAATAATAATAAAAATAAAAAAAACCACAGGAAATGATAAAAGAAGAAAGCCTGAACAAATTAAAAAGTACGGAAAACGCATCTATCATATTCCGTTTTGAATTCATTTTCGAGACGTTCAAGTTTCAGGCTAAGATAAACTATTTTTTTTAAATCTACTTTAGATAATTCACTTTAATGCGAATATAGATTTCTTAATTAATATGATCGCTTACTAATAATGTATAACCGTTTCGTTATAACGGCATGCTCACTAAAATTAAAAGATGTTTAATACTGTTCTCATTTATGTCCTACTAGCATTAGAATAGAATTAAGTGTTGAGTATAGAGAGATTTTTGTTCTAAACAGAATAAAAATTCTTCTTCGATTTTCGAAATGTTTTTATTGCATATACTGTAATAACCATTATATTTCCTATTCGGAAATATTAATGTGTTGTCTAATTCTCATGCCTGGGTCCGGTTGTCGGATCGAGGAGTTCTATCTTTCTTTTACCTAATCCCATCCAAAGTTAAACTACTGCTTTTTGGCCAGTGTTCAAATATTATTTAATTCGGACATTTTTAAACTAAAATACGGTTTAAGTGTTCAATATTATAGGTCCTCTCATTCGTATCAGATAATTTTGTTAAAGTAAAACAATAGTCGGCCCCTCAAGACCCTCACAAGATCGGATGTCGACGGAAAAATTTTCTAAGCACGACCATTCTTGCCACTAGTCGGAAAACTAAAAGGGGAAGAGGATATATTCTCGCTATTCCCCATCTTGGTGAACTTAGGAGTGTGGACTAAAACGGAAGCCAGACTTTTTTCGAAGAAATAAATACAGCCCAGACTAACAGCCTTCAGAAGAAGCTAACAGAAAAAATACGTAATTTTATTGCGTTACTTTAAGTCCCACCATCATTAAAATCGCACATATGGATGGGATCACCCTCTGTAAATGTTACGACATTAAATTAATTATAAAAAAAGGTTTAGGAAATTAAAGGTGAAAATTAGACATAAATCATGAATTGTACTTTTACTATATATTTATTTATTTATTTATTAATTTACAGATTGTTTGCTACAGTCTAATAACACTTAATGCAAAATATATAAGAATCAAAAATAATTAAAAAATATATAAAAGAACTTAAACGATAACCTAATAATAGGTTTAGTAATGAGTACAATATTAGAAAATAAAAATCAAGAAATAAAGAAGAGGAAAAAATAAATAAATAAAGCACTTTATAGCAGTTATAGAATTGCCCGAAGAACAACCCTCTTTATACTACTTATAGAATCGAATGCCGGATCGATCAAGTGAGCATTTTTATTAAACATCTTACAAAATATCCCAAATGAGTAATATATATATATATATATATATATATATATATAAAAAATCTGGGATTTGTTTTCTTCTCCAAAAAACCCTTTAAAAGTAATTTAGTGATTTATAAAAACTGAAAACTGTGGTACATTTATGGGATAACTTTGATAGATTTTAATGTCACTTAAGTTATATCGCAAAAATTGTAATGACGCTATTTTTGTTTATGATTTAAGATATTTTGTTTTTTGTAATTTTTCTTCAACTACATATATACTATACTATTTCATGATATAAATAGTAATAATAAATGAAATTTTTATTTATGTTTATTTTCTTCATTTTTGTGTTCATTTTTTCAATGTCGCTTGATTATCAATATAGATATCATAGTAAAAACGCGAACAATTATGAAGAAAGCTCATCGTCTAGCAGAGACAAAAACGCAAACATATTCTGTAGATAATTAGACGGACAGACAGACGGACGTAGGGACATATCTAGCTATATTCTAAATTTGATACTGATCAAGAACATATATACTTTATGGAGTCTCTGAAGCTTTGAAGGATTGAAGGTTGAAGGGTTGTTGTGGTGGTTATAGAGAGGATATTTGGAAATGGAAATTTCAAAATCTCAAAGCTTCTGTTCAGTTGTTTTTTTTTTTTTTTTGCTTAGTTTGCCATAAATCTTTGAAATGAAGTATACATTTTTTTTAAAATAAAAACTCCATTTCAAATTTAAAAAAATCAGATAAAGTGCTTTAAGTGTTCTTTTGAAAAAATTATCTGAAAAATGTATAAAAATAAATCTGATTATACATTAAACATGATCATTGATATGTACGATTATATTATAATAGGGATGAAGAAATTAATAAATTAGTAACAGATTTAGTTAAATCGATGCATTAAACTCTTCTGATTATAAACTTATAGTGCTACTTTTAACGGTCTCGCCCTAGATGCTGTAATGTCATTGCAAACATATCTGTATTCTGTTAACTTCATCGTTATGAAAATTGTACAACCTTTGATTCAATGATTCCCATTTACAATATGCATCTACTAGATAGACTAGTATCATTTTCGAAATAAACATTTTACGAATATCGTGAATCATAAAAGTTTGCATCGCCCGGAATCGACCGAATTATTTGAACCGGAGATTATTTACAGATAAGAGTAACGTATCTAAGTTATATCTATTAGTTTCTTGTTTTTTAAGTTGCCCCACATTGCATATTAACGGTTCGCAGGTAAATTTCAGAATACTTGAGACTGTAACAATAATTATAAGTGTGGTTGGTGTTTATTCCATAATTTTTTTTGTAAAATATTCGAGAGAAATTTCGCTTCCTTTTTTTCCTCTTACTTGGAGCAAGAATAGAAATATTTTCATAGATTTAAGAAGATATTTTTTTGGATATATCTTTGAATATTTTCATTAATTTATAAGATGATTGAGATAAAATTTCCATTTAAAGATGCGATGCTCCATTCCGACATCAGGGCCGATCCTGTATTGAAAGAAGATGATGTTTTTAGCTAAAACATCACCGATTTTTAAAGTAATCCGACATCAATAATTGTCATTTCAATCTTATATATGTATATATATATATATATGTGTGTGTGTGTATGTCTTATGATATCCTAGTATTCTTGTTTACTGCTTTTGCTTTCATTTAAATATTTTACTTTCCTATGTGTGCGCCTTTGTAAACATGCCTGTGATTGACATTTCCTCATAAAGTGATTGAAAATTTATAAATTATGCGTACAAAAGTGACTTTTTTTCTTTCTATTTCTTTAAATTTTTTTTTTTTTTTTTTTTTTTTGCGCATTTATAAGGAGAAGATTTACTAATTTTGCTATTGCTTATGTAGCATTCATGAACATGCCTTCGGATGTTTGTATTCAGTCATAAGTATACGTCTGTCAGCTAAGATAACGGTGATAGTACAAGAACGATGATACTTTGCAATCAGAGAGATTAGAAAAACTTTAACTTTACGTTTAATAAGTTTCACGTAACGTAAACATAACGTATCGCCTAAATAATTCAGACACTTTTAACTACTCTTCTAACTACTCTTCACTAGATTATAGTTTATATATAGAAATGAAAATTTTATAAAATTTAATTTAAAATAAATATTTTAAAACAAAGGGTATCATTGGATTCGTATCAAACCGAATGCAAGCGTCTATAGTGCCCATTGAATTTATTACACAGGATCTAAACGAATGTTTAGATTATTGTTTGGGTGTTTTTCTCCGTGTTGCGTTTGTCTGTCTCTTTGTTATGTATATTATTATTATATACAATACACCCGCATTTCATAAAGCATCAGCGTCATTGTCAGAAATTCACTTCAAAAGTTCGCATATTGTTGTTGTTGTTGTCCGTCTCTCTGTCTGTCTCTGTGCGTGTTAAACTGTCTATCAATGAAACCCTTTTTTACAGTAAATGTGTGCGAATATGTATACAGATGTAGATATATATATATATATATATTTATATATATAAGTGTATGTGTGTGTGTGTGTGTGTGTCTACAGTCCCAAGTTCTTTTTTCGCGTTACAATACAACTATAGTAAAAGCATAATTTTAATGGTCGTGTACAACGTGTGCGGTCTAATCTTTCCACATTGAAGCTTTTGTCTTTTTCTTTCTCGTTAGACTGCCCAAGAGATTGAATTGAGTTGTGCCAGTGCATCATACATTCGCAGCAGCTACATGCATGCATCATGCATATGTCTCAGCTTTTGTACACTCTACCCATGGTTTGACTTGTCCGTTTTCATTTATGGTTATTTCTCTTCATGTTTTATTTTGTTGTTGTTGTTGTTGAAATTGTTATTATTGTTGCTGTTGTTACTGTTGCATTTAAAGCTGTAAACATTAACATTAATGCATTTTCATTAGATTTTCAATATATGTGAAGCAACTTAAACGTAACAAAACTCACACACAGCGCATAAAAATTAGAGACGAAAGGAAGAAAAAAAAAGCAACAAAAAAGAAAACCAACAAGAAAAACATATATATGAACAGTGTAAACCGAAAGTTGACATACAAATACATTTAAACATTAAACATTAAAAAAACGGTTGGCATTGCCGTGCAGTCACTTATGTTGCCCACTTGTATTCTGCTGTTTAAGGCTTTTGAAAATACTTTTCTAAATATCGAATTTATTTTTCTCACATTTCTTCTTATTTATTTACAAGAAAGCAAAAAGTCAGTGAAAAACAAAATCAAAAAAACGAACTTAACTTAGCCTTTGGAATTTTTTTTTTTTTTTTCTTTCTTTCTTTCTTTCTATTCCTTTCCTAATATTTTCATATTAAGCATTGATTAAACTTCGCAATGATCATCATCGCTGTTAAATCATTACTGAATTGGTGTTTGTCGTCATATATATATATATGTACATACGAACACGGTATACTTATTCACTCATATCATTATGAATGTTGTTGCATGGTACGTACATGTGTACGTACGTACGTACGAACGTACATTTAGTATCATTGTGGTCCACAATATCCCTGACATCTTTCATTGCTTTTCAATTCAATCGTTTTGGCTTAGAGGTCAATTTGACAGTTGAGTGGATTTTGCTTTTTTGCTTTTTTTTTTTTTTTCTTTGCTTCTTTTATTCCATTTTTGCTCCAACACTGTCACTGACCATATGGACTATGCTTAATGTTGTTGTTATTGCTTTCTTGTATAGTTTACTCTGTATCGTGGATTCATGTGCACAGATACTCATATTTGCCATTGGCATTCACATTGCGCACATTGGTTGGTTTTACAGGAAATGGTGTTGAAATGTCATGAATCAGAAAATGTTTCAGTGAGTTGGGAGAAGATAAAGAAAGACACAGAAGAGATGATTTTGAAAAAATCTTCTATTGACAAACATGACTCGTTTAAATGCTAAGGAGAGAAAACAAAAAAAAAAAAATAAATAAATAAATAAATAAAAAAAGAAAAAATGTCTTATAAATTTTAAAAACTCTTTTGGACTTTTTTTTTTTTTTTGTTATTTCTTGTAATATGACATTTTGCACAAATTCTTTTTTTTTATTATTATTATTAATAAAATTCTATATAAATATTTTATATCTTACGTGTATATATATACTCGTATTTATATAACGGCTTTTCTCTACTGAACTCTGAAAATGCATCTGCACAGACGTCACTTAGTAGGTATTCTTTATCAGCTAGATATTCTTAATGGTTACGACAGTGCTATCTATTTATTGTATGTTATCATTCAAAGAGCAAACTATAATTTTGATTGAAAAAATTTTCAATAAAATGTTCTGAAATTCTATAGAAAAGCACAACTAATATCAAGGGATAAACTCGTCTAATATCGTGTAATATATAAATTGATTCACCTACAACGTTGCCACTCATAGCATTTATCTTAAAACGTGGTTACCACGAGAAAAAAAGACAAGGGATGCGGGGGAGAAACAGACCATTTACTTTCGATTCAATTTGTTTGCGTATCCTCTCTGTTCTCTTTACTCAAAATCTACTTCAGTGCGATTTATTGAAGAGTTCGGTTTTATTTTAAAAAAAAAGCTTCCGAAAGCAACGCTAAAAAGTGGTAACACGGTGTGGCGAGCTCTATCTGTCGTGGCAAGTAGACAGAAAGTGTAGTTATTTTGAGGACAATCACACAACAAACTTCCGAGACTATTCAGTGTTTAAATGAATTAAATTAGATACTGCTATAGTTAAAGGAGTCCCTAATCAAGATAAGGTAATCAGCCAGATAAGCCAAAAAAATCAAACTGCCTTGAAAAATTGAGAGAAACCCAAATGGGAAGCAAGCGAAGCATGATGCAAGACGTACTTAGTCATGAAAATTTCCCAATTCGAACCCTTATAAGTAAGAAATGAAAATGGCAATGTAATGCAAATAGTTTCAGCTAACGAAGACAAGAATTGAAGGAGCGGACTAGCTTGGTACCTTGGTACGACTGTTATTTTAAAAATAAACATTACACATCATCTAATAACCAATCAGTCAACCTGCAAATGATATGGAAAAGAAACTCTACCAATAAATGATACATGGACTAATAATAGCTTCCCAAGCGAATGAGTAAGAAACCCACCCATTAACGTGATCTTCCTGGACGTCATCTATCGGATATTTTCTATCAAGCCGGAAAAAATTGATTATGATACCTACTAAACCAGGAAAACATAATACTATGGTAGCATTGTATAGGTTCATCATCATAATTTCGTCTCTTGTAGATAGAACAACATTAGAACCAACAGATAGACAAGTGGCTAAGGGAGAACATCTATACTTTACGGGATTTGGTTTGCATGTTTTTATTGGTTACCAACATAAGACTTGTATGCGTGCATTTGTGTCCATGTGTCCGCGTTTTTTTTTTTTTTTTTTTTTTTTTTTTTTTAGCGGGGGAAAGCATTAACAGCCTGAAGTCAGTGTGGGACTTTCACCGCACTAAAACCCCCTCTGCGTCTGACGGTAATCCTCCCGGAACTACCGTTAAGTATTACGTCGGGAGAATT
>KK351021.1:3323618-3358272 GCA_000671755.1 Glossina brevipalpis | reverse complement strand
TATTTACCCATTCCTTTATATTGGGTATCAACTTATACGTCCATCTGCCAGAGTTGGATCTCTCCCACGACGTCTGCCATGCCTCCAGGCTTCTTTGGCATATGCTGTCTCTTTCGACCTGCGATAGTTGCCTCATGGCCTGCTTTCGGGCTTCGTACGTGCCTACCGCCTGTTTGGCTAATGGTTCGGCTGGCATCACTCCTGTGTCCGCGTGTCCGCGGGTCCATGTGTGCCCGTGTCCGTGTGTCCGTGTGTCCGTGTTTTCGTGCGTCTTCGCATCCGCGTATCCACGGGTCCATGTGTCCCCGTGTCCGTGTGTCCATGCGTCCGCATGTCCGCGGGTCCGTGTGTCCGCGTGTCCGCGTGTTCACGTGTCCATGTATCCATGTGTCCGCGTGTCCATGTGTCGCCGTGTCCCTGTCTCAATGTGCCCATGTGTCCGTGTGCCCATGTGTCCGTGTATGCGTACGCGTGTGTGTGGTGGATAAAAAAATCTTATAAAAATAGTTTTTTTTTTTAAGCACAAATTTTTTTGTTCGCATCCTACTTGAGTTTGATTAGCGTTTACTCTCATTCTTTTCAACTTGACCAGGTTTATACATTGATTTTTAATTAATTGACAAACTCTTTTCAAATTATTATCTTTAAACCTAAATTTTCTTTTGTTTATTTAATCAGCTTTTAAACATTTCGTTAATCTGTCAAACATTACCGTAAAAACCATGTCATAATAGCCGTTCAGAATAAAATTGATTCGCATACTAAACGCATACTATACATACATATTACGATGGTTGGTTATGTTGGTATTAGTTGTGCCATTTGTGGTTTTTCTCTATCTAACTTCGCGCGTACAAACATTTCACTGTTTACGAGAGATTTTCCATCATAAGTCCTTTCATTCTAAGTGTGTGTGTGTGTGTGTGAGTGCGTGCGTGTGTGCATAATATTTATGGTTTCTTTTGATGTTCATCTATTTTATAGTCAGGTTATCAACAGGTGTTAACAAACTATGGGAATTTCAAGCATTTGTTTATATGAATCATTGATACGTCCTCCCGTTATTGTTATGGTGCAGATGTTAGATGTTTTTGAAAAACTAAACAAAAAAGAGAAAAATAAAATAAACTTTAGATGAAAATAAATGTATTAGAGAGAAAAAAAAAGAAAAACATTCTCTTTTTTCTCAATTTTTCTTTTCTCTTTATTTAATAATCATTTACCTGAACCTGAAACATTTGACAGAAATTACGCCTTAAAAAATTTTTTTTCTCATCGAGATGAGCATCTTGACCGAATTGTCATTCTGTGTGTTGTTCACGGCGTATCTTTTTTCCTGGTATTGACTTCATTTCGGTTACTTTAGTTTATCTTCCATTTCTTCCTTTCTTTCATCGCATCGAGACTCATAAATTTTTTGTCTTTTATTAATTGTATAATTGTGCGTATATGTATATGTATGTGGTTAACTTTTCCGTTCACTTGCCTTGATATGATAAATTTGTCTTTTTCTTTGCAACGTTTAGGAATAAATCTCCGATATTTATTAGATTAGCGCAAGCCTAGGGACCTGATTATTAACGGGAGTTGCTATGTAAGCTTTTTTGCTACATTTAACATTCAACTTCAAAATCCTTTGTATTCGATTTCTTTAATGTGATTTAATATATCAGAATAATTCTCTACTGAATGATATTTATCGAAAGATTTTTTCTTTTCCTTAGTCTCTAATCTTAAAAGGGGGAATTGAATTTTAAAAATTCTCTACTTATAATGACGAATGACGAACAAGATTATATTGTAACAAAAACATGTTCAAGATACCGGGTTATGGATTAAAAACTATTTGAAACTTTTTAATTTAATTTAATTTAAAGTTCTTAACTTAATCGGAAAATCAAATCAAATCAAATCAACTACATTTGGAGTCCTGCTATGGCAGCATTAACTCTCCCACCATTCTGTACCAGATATCATTGCTTTAGATTATCGTTTTTATTTTTTCCTTTCGAAGGCTTGAATACTTTTTATTTACAAAAACGATTTTGAATCTTTGAATAAATTGCATTAATATAATAAATAAATTATATTGCAATTGATATTCGAAACTTACTTAAGAGACAAGTCGATTTATATGATAAGGAATGAAACTCTTTTTAAAATTTCCTTTAAAATTATCATTCAATCCTTTGACTATAATATTTAAAAATTTATTTGAAAATAAAAATTTCATTACTAATTTGTATGTATTAAAAGTATACAAATTGACAAACATATAATTCATAAAAGACAATTTTTCTCTATATTTATCTGAAGTGTATCTGAATAACATCAATGATTCCTCATTAAAACAAGAAAAAAAAAAAAAAGAAAAATAAAATCAGAAAATTACTTTTTCTGCATCAAGGACAAACTGATTTTCTCTCCTAGATATTTTAAGGTTAAACGAGAGAGCTCTCAATTGTAATTGTAGACTAAACCTTGAGTATTCCGTTTCTCTTTACACACAGTTAGTAATAAATGAAAGAGGACTCCTTTTGTTCTGCCGTTTGTAACGGCCAGACCTGGGCATCCAGAGACTGAAAAAAAAGGTACATAGTTTCAATTAACTTATATCCATCCATCCATCCATCCATCCATCCAGCTGTTAGTTGTTATTGTAATTTGCAAATTAGAAAATAAAGAGAAATCTCTTTTAAATTTATTACATAGAACGCGGTAAAGATGAACTTAATCGGGCAAAGCAGCATCTGTACAATAAAAAAAATTAAAATTTCCACTTTTTGCCAAGATTTCTAATAAATTTTAAGCAAATATTTCAATTCTTGTGACACATTAACAAAAGACAGACGCACGGACAGACAAAGAAACAGATAGACGGACGGATAGAAAAAATTAACAGATAAATAGAGAGAGAGAGAGAGAGAGAGAGAGAGAGACGAGTAGAAAAATGGACATATAGATGAACGGACAGACGGACACACATTCCTAAATCGATTCAGTGTTTGACACTGATCATGAAAGTGTACTTTAGGAGGTTTCTGAAACTTCCTTTATGTTTTAAACAAATAATATATTTTGAATGCATAAGTAAGTATGTAATACACATATGTTGGGTGATATGTTATTGCTCTACGGTTTTTTGATACATTTTGGAGCTTTTTTGCGTAGCCTGCGTTCTTTTCAAATGATACCAAACTGTCATATGATTGATGCTTAATGCGTCCAGCTTGCATACCGATCTTGCTTCAGCAGTTATAAAATTTCATTGAAATTATAAGTGACTGATCCACCAGAGTGCGGGCGCATCTTGGTCCTTGGTTCGCCCTTACAGCATTCTCACCGTATACTTCAGATGTTTCGGTATGTTTTTACAACGTTTTTACATTTTTTTTTTCGTTCTTTTGTACTAAAAAATCATCGCACAACGTATTTCTTTAGATATTTTACTCATTTTCAAATCAATATAATTTTTTTTTTTTGCACGAGTCAAGAATTAGAAAACTATCTTCACAAAAAAAAATGTAAGGTGAAATGTCACCTTCTAAACACACCTTCGTTTGAGATCAGATCGAAAAATCGCGAGAACTTCTCATATGACTCAGTATATATATAGAGAGGAAAGACAAAATAGTATGAATACCTAACGTTACAAATGGTTTTGCATTTACAATCTGTCCATGTATGTTAACCTTGTCGTGATCCCGCCGTATTGCTTTTTTCTGGTGAAGCGTGTATTGAGTTCCATCGTTAATTTTTATATCCTATGGCTACAATTCTAGTAAAATATTGTATAGTGTTCCTATTATTTTATCCATTCCCATACTGTAAACGATATGAAATGCTTTGATATATATGATTAGAAAAGAATTTCTCCTTTTCAATGTTCCAGTTGGCGCAATGCGCGAAATAGGTATTCTCGAATTTTGTTGAGTTGCCCCAGTATATTAAATAGTTTATAAAAACGTTTAAAGTCATGCCTGTTTATTTCATAAAATATGATTTATTTATATACTAAAAATATTGTTACAAAACTACCTTTTGTTATATTCCGTTAAATTCAGTCTAGTATCGCTAGACCACGAAAAAACAAAAAAAAAGAAGAAAAATAAAAGAAAAGATTTTCAAATAATTTTTATTAATAAACCGTAAACTATATAGCATAAATTGTTTTAAAATTAAATTCATATGTTTACCAAAGATATCTAACAGTACGCTACGTAAATACCATATGCCCTAAGCCCGTTCATTCATTCATTCATTTATGCATTAATTCTCTTATAATGACGGTTACACAAACCTTCTTTCAATTGAATACAAGTTTCTTAACATATTTTTGTTTCATTCTTAGTCACTCTACGTACAAGTCATATACATTTATATTTTTTATTGCTTTCGCGCCTTTACAAATATGATACTTTTACATCCTTTTGTATCCTAAAGATAGTGACAAGCAACCTGCGTCAGGTAAAAACAAAAAGAATATTTGCATCCGAGCGTGTATTTGTTTTTGTTTGTTCTCTCTCTCTCTCTCTCTCTCTTTCTCTCTTTCTCTCTCTCTCTCTCTCTCTCTTCAACTTTCTTTTTCTATTGCTAACAAGCAATGATTTATAATAAAAAATTTGATGTTACAACTTAAGGTGGATTTTCACTATACGTTGAGTATGTTCTCTCTCTTAAATGTTAATGTCCAAATCAATGAATTTAAATTAAATAAATTAATGAGTTTAAGGTATAGAGAGAAAATATATTCTAAAATATATAATTTTCTATAATTAAAGTGTAAGCGAAAGCCTTATGAACGCATCAAAACGAAAAACATCTAAAATTGATTTTACGACGATGTTGTTGTAATTTGTGTTGTTTTCTCATCTCATCTCATCTCATCTCATCAAATATAGTCCTTATCTCTGATTTATAAGTATACACCGTTCGTCTGCCTACTCCCCTATCACATACACGCACCTCCATTAGTTACGCTTAAGTATCATTTAATGGTCAGTTATGT
Organism: Glossina brevipalpis; assembly: GCA_000671755.1. Lineage (NCBI taxonomy): Eukaryota > Metazoa > Arthropoda > Insecta > Diptera > Glossinidae > Glossina > Glossina brevipalpis. The sequence continues at coordinate 3,353,264 of KK351021.1, read as the reverse complement.
GTGTGGTTGCTGTGTTAACATTAATTTGTGTGATTCAAGCTTAAATTTTTTAAATAAATATGCTTTTTGTGTGCCTTCTTACCTTTTACTCTTTCAATTAATTAATTGTTGTTTACTTTTGCTTTGCTTTGCTTTGCTTTGCCCGTTTTCTTGCCTTTTCCCAGGTAAATAAACGATGGAGAGTATGTATGTGTATGAATGTGTGTGTAGGTATATATTTATGTATGTGCATGTATGTACATGTGCATGTATGTATATATGTACGAATATATGTATGTATATATAGACGAATGTATGTATGTATGTATATAAGTATATGTGTATATATTATATCTCTGTAGGTCATTAATACTATGCGACATTTATAATTGAATGCATGTAAATAATTGCTCGTAATTAACCAAAGCTCACTTATAGAAAAGAAACAAAAAAAAATGATATCCTGACCGCCTAAAGGCACAAACAAATATTTATTTCCGAGATTCAGTATCTTGCAGTTATGGTATAAAAATATAAACGTATATATACAATCTTAAAGTATAAAAAAAAATAAAAGTTAAAATTTCTCGAATCATTTATTTAACTAACTATCGACATGAAATTATACTTAATTTTATTAACAAACTTAATCTTAACTTAACCTAAGTTTTAAGATTAAAATAGTTACGTTAACAGGCAAAACAGGATGGAAGGGCGAACTGCTGCCATTAATAATTGATACCGTATACTTACGTATTGTTATTCTGCGGTATTTCTCGATATAGCAGAAGTAATATCCGCAAGCAGATCTTTATCTTCTTAAAGAACTTTTCGTTTTACCTCTAAACCGGGATTCTTTGTAAAATTCTTTTTCTTTCTTCTTTTCTTGTGTTCTTAGTAAAATTGTTTTAACTCGCTGGCCGTAAACGCTTCAATGGACGTCATAAATTTGTATTTAAAAATTTCTTCTTTTTCCAATTGTTTTTTGTACTAATCAAGTACAAGTTCCCCAGCGTTAAATACGATTCTAAGCCTACGTTTAGAAAATCAATTTTTTAAATCATTTACAATTTCGATTCGTGAAGAAAAACTTTAAGAATCGAACGAATGTACTTTTTACTGTGTGTGTATTGAAAGTGAATTAGTTTCGATGCCCTCAAAATGACAAAGATTTATAGTATTTTCTATTATATAACCGACTAAATCCAATATCTAAAGCATTTAAGATTTTGTAAGAAGAAAAAAAAAAATATTTATCCAGATTTAAAATTGATGAATATTCGAAATTCTTCCTGAGGGGGATACAAATTCTTTACTTATTGTAAATTTTGTTGAAATTTTTGATTTTATTTAATTCGAGATGAATGTTTCTTTCATTCCTTTGCCGTAATTCACATGACCCTCATGCACTTAATTTCTGCGGAAATTGAAGAAAGAAGAAAAAAAAAAGGTGTAAACTCATAAGCAATTTGAAAAAAAATTCTTTGAATTCCGAAAATATCTGTTAATAATAAATCGAAAAGCGAACGAAAGGAAATTCGCAAAAATTCCATAAAAACCTGGAGAAATAAAAACTTAAAGAAAAAAAAAGAAGAAAATAAATAAAAAAAAATTCTCAATGGCAACAAACAAACAAACGAGCCAAGTATCGTGAAAATTACAAAACGAATGTTAATATTAAAAGGATTAATGTATTCATACATACATAAAAAAGAGAAGAAAAAAAGTGAATGGCTTGAATAGAATTACATGGAATTCGCTGAAAATTGTGTAGAGCAGAGGAATCGTTGCTGACGTATATCGTCATGTAAAAGAACTTAATGAAAACATTGAAATCACATATACATGCGGACATACATACAATACAAGCATATACGTAGTAAGCAAAAAAAAGCCATTATAGGCATCATCTGTGATGTGTACACGTACGTGCGGATGTAAGTAAAAAAATTTTTTTTTCTAGAGTGCACTAAAAGAGCGAATAAAAAATGCTGGTTTTTAGCATACAGTGGTGAAGCATACAGAATTCATGTATTCACTATGAAGTTAGTTATTGCCATACGAAGCAAGGGAAGATTATCTCGCCCTTTGCGGAGTACTTGTTTCCGGTCTCTCCCTAAAAGATACGCATTTAAACATATACATGTTTAGTAATTTTTAATGACATAATACTTGCTCTGTTTTTGGTTTTTTTTTTGTTTTTTCTTTTTTTTTTTTGTTTTTGTTTTAATACAAATTAGGAAAAATCTCGAAACGCATTCATTGGCTTCTAAAATATTTGATCAGCTTTTACAGCATCTTTAAAAGCTTTATAAAATGCTCATAAAAAGTACACAGAAATTGCTTATAGTAAATAAACTAAATTCTCTTTAATGTTAAATATTTGCATTATAGTTGATAAATCAAAATGAAGAGAGAACATGTAAAAATAGTTCTTTTATATGCAGGGCGTAGGTGTTACATAACTATGTTACTACTATCTTATGTATACAATTGCAGCCAGTTAACAGAAGAATCATTTGGAAATTTTTGAAAATATTTATAACTAATTATTTAAAAAGCCCGCTAATAAAGTCAACTCCAAATAAAGTATTGGAAGGAAAAAGTTGTGCGTGACGTAATTTTTGATTTGAAATTTTAAGAGATTGTCTGAGGGATTCATTACAATCTTCTATTTTCATTTTAAAAACCGTAACGGTTCAAAATATTTACCACGTAAACCCATTATGATAGTATTTTTTATTATCTTTGTCCGAAATTATGATTTCTATTTTAAGAAATTTTTTATATAAGCGAATACTTTCAATGCTTTCTATATTGACAGTCAATACCAAATAATGGCATTTACTTGAGTTCTCTGGAAAAAAACTAAAGCAAAATTGGTCAAATCGAAGATGATAGAAATTTGAAGTGATATCGGTGTTTTTAGAAAAAGAGATTTTCATTTAATCGATATTGGGGGTTTCTCTAAGAATTGTATTTACATTGAATTCTAACGCGAGAGGCATCAAATCAAAAAGATTTTCGGAAAACGAAAGAAAATTATCATTTTCTCTTACGGATGATAAGTTTACTAGGCAATGAAACCTATTGCCGCTATATGGTGTCTCAAAATTTACACACGATTTGAATTTGCCGCCATTTGTGCGATAAAGTGTTGCCAATAAAAAAATTTGACAGCTGATAGCTTACGGTTAATTAAAATAGACCATTGCACGGGAGAGTATTGTTCAAAAATAGTTCAAAAATAATGTAAATTTTATAGCGCCAGTTCGGAAATTTCATACAAAATATGCTTGAAATATTGACTGTTACAAATGCTCAATATCGCGATATGTTCTTTCCATCGACCGATATCGCCTAATTCTATCTGCCTAAATTGAACGATATTAATGCGAACTACATGTGATCTCAACAAAATTGTGCCATATGCCATAAATCCCCCGCTAAATAATTCAATTATTGTATAAGCTATTGCTTGGTCATGTAATCTCCCGTTTCGGTTATCGGAATTATGCCCCCATGTGCCCATATACGCTAGAAAAGTCATAAAAGTCATTTGATGGATGTGCTATATCATTCATAACCCACCCTATACTATGTAAGTTAAGACTCAATACTCAAGAATTACAAAAAAAAAAAGAAAAAAAATAATTCTATCTTCTTTTTATTTCAAATCTTATGCAAATACTTTGGGACACCCTATATATATATATATATATATATTTAATTGGGAATAATGCTCTCCTAAAATGTTGCGGTTTTTAAATGAAAACTACTGTAAATCATTGTTAATCGAAAATTCTATTGAAATAGTAAATTAAAAGCAAAAAAAAAAAACAAAAAACAAAAAAGACATCTGAAGAAAACATCCTCGAAATGAGAAATAGAACATGTGTAAACGTATGTATGTGCATATCTATGTATCTATGTAAGTATGTATATAGGTATGATTATGTGCACATTCACAAATCCAATTGTCTGGTAGTTTTCGGCAGCTGTTTTCACATTTCCAGCTGCATATGCTGTTTATATAATAATTCCAACTATTTTTAAGGCACAGAATAAAATAGAAAAATGTTGATTGTCATAACATACGTTTCTTATAATACACAGTGAATATTCGAAAGAATGCATTCTTCTGATATGTTTCATTTAATAGCGTAAAAAAAAGCGAAACAAAACATTCTTAACCTGTCTATCGCGCGTAATCTTAGTAGTAATTCTGTGAAAACATTACTAACACATTACTCTTGCGCCTGCACTTTGCACTCAACTCAAGGTTACGCAAGCGCACAATTTATTTATAAACAAACAGAATTTAACAAAACAGCTGCATCTTTTTTTTTGCTGGTTTTTGTTTTTATTTTTTAACTTATAAACAATAAATGACAAAAACGCATACACATATGCATATAAAGTGCAAAACTCATTAAATTAAAAAAACAAAACAAAAACGATTTAAAAAATTATTATAAATTCATAAAACTGAAAATGAAAAAAAAAAAAAATTAATAAATAAAAATAAAAAGTCATTATTCGTAGATTTGGTCGAATTTAAGGCGCTTATCTATCATAAGCACTTAGATGTTTAGGTACAAAGCTTTGAAGTTAAATGAAGTTAATATAAAGCTTAGTATTTTTATGGTTGACCTCTTAATAAAACAAAAGGTCAATAAAAATTATGTTTACATAATTCCCGATATTAGAGATCAATATTTGTTTTAAATCAAAAGAGATATCAAAAATTACGAATTTCTCCTTCTTTCATAGATTAGAAAAGTTTAGGTGAATTTTATGAATTTTTTTTTTTTTTTTTTTTTAACAAAAACTGAAAATTAATACAGAATTTTACGAGTTAAAACTTAAGAATCTCACTTGCCTTTTACCCATAGAAAATTACTTAACAAAAGATGTTTTCCTACCGAATGTGTTTCTAAACAGCTTAAGTGACAAAAGTCTAAACATGCGCTATTCAATCACATAAGTCTTTGCTTTTGTAAATTACTATTAATGTGTGTATGTTTAGTAAAACGCAGTTAGTATCCTGATCGATTAAATGTCTTATTATATCTGTATGTTTCAGCTTAAAAGCTAATTCAGACAACAAAGCAAACTAAGGAAAATTTGAATTTTTTTTTTTTTTTTTTTTTTTTTTAATAAAAAAAAGGAGTCACAATAAAACGAAATACTTTGTATAACTTCAGTTTATAGTAGTGTGCATGCGAAAAGCAAAAGCAACAAAGCAGATACAATAATTTCCGGTTTTGCGAAGAGTAAAAAAAAAAGAAAAAAAAAACTAATACAAAAAAAGGAAGAAGAAGGCAACCACACTCGTCATTAACATGATCAACACACTATTAAACAATTTATGTCTGCGTGAGATATAAATACACATTAGCGTTTACATACAGATATTCATGCACACATACTAACACATACACAATAGATATATAGTTTGCAAACTCTAATGACATATTCAGTGAAACTTCTACGTCGCTATACTTTTTTGCCTGAATTATGGAAATATAAAGTAAATCTTAGGAGTAAAACCAAGCGGCGACATCCATGTTAATGGCACTATTATTATTATTATTATTATTATTATTATTATTATTATTATTGCAATACGCATATTTCTATAGTAACTCCGGAAAACAGATTTCAAAAGAAAAAGACTAGAATCAATATACGAATCAGAAATGATGAAAAATCAAAAAGAAAATATACTTTAGTTCATTGCCGCATAGTTTCAGTTGTGTTCAGTTCTTTCTCACTTAAGTTATTTTCTATTATTACTATTATTATTATTATTATTATTTTCTTTTTTTTTTCTTCTTATATGTACATCTCAACACACACATCTCATCACAAAATATTATCTCGAGGGATTTTTTATTTCAATTTTTTTTTTCTCTTCTGTCCCCGTTTGTTATTATTATTATTATATATTTACATTTCTTTCATCTTTCTAAATAAAACTTTACGCAAAATTATTCTGCTTTGCTGTAAACTCAAACAGTATCTCCTCTGCTTTATCTATGGCACGCAACCAGTCTTTCTTAGCTACCTCTAGTTGAATACAAAGAAGAAGAAGAAGAAAAAAAAGAATAAAGAAAAAAAAGAAAAAAACACTACCACAGTATGTGTATAAAAGAATTTTTTAAATAAATTCTTCATTCTTTATATTTAAGTTAATACCTTAATATAACATTCGTTGTTGTTGTTTTTTCTTTTTTTTTTTATAAAATAGGGAGAATTTTTCCTTTTTTTTTTCTTTTTGTTTTTTTCTACATATTTTTGAAATTTCTCACAAACTCTGCCGTTATGTTTTAATTCTCCACTCAGTTCTCTCTCTCTCTCTCTTTTGTGTGCAATTATAATCTCTGATATAACAGTTCACCTTCTTTGTTAAAGTGAAAATCTCAGCAACATGTTGCTAATGCCGATGGTTTATTGTGTGCTGTGGTATTTATTTTATTTCTTTAACTCAAAGTTTCTTATATAAATATGACCGACCGACCGAACGACCGACCGACCGAGCATATGGTAAATAATTGTTTAGCTATTTATTTGATTTTTTTCTTTATATTACAAGTTTTTCTTTTTTTTTTCTATTTTATGTTGTTTTATTATTTTAGCGGTGAATTCTGTTATAAATTTTGTATTTCATTCATAAAATGTTTGCTATTGTAATAACTTGTTGTTATTGTTATTCTTGCTTATATGGATGTTAGTGTTAAAACGAGAAAATTATCTCTTTAATTATTCTCAATTATTTGGATTTAAAACGCACGTTATTTGTCTTTTTCTTTTTGTTTTTTTGATTTCCAAATCTAAATACATTTAATAGATTAAAGTTTTTACAGGAGCCATGACGAAAAATAAAACAATTTTGTGATTACAAAATTTATTTAATTTTTTTTTTTTTTTTTTTTACCCACCACTCGGGATATACTCATTTCATCATAACATTTGCAACATCTTCATTAAATTCTAGATCAATCTAGCCATGCCTCCATACAGACGTATGGATAAGTGATATTGACGTTTTCTTGATTGCAAAAATTAAAGATCGGTTTGAAATTTGCAAAAAACTTTAATTTATACTGAAAATAGACCAAATTGTTCAAAGGACACGGTCACCCAGTAAAGTGTAAAATTTTTCTAAATAAAAATGTATGTTTTTTGAAATAAATTATGAGAGAAATAAAAGGCTGAAATTTTCGAAATTTATCTTATGGGGTACCTTATAATTTATTTTCGAAAATTGAAAAAATCTATTGCATCCATAAATTCTCATGTTCTTTTTTTCACTTTTTTAATAGTTTCTATTTATTACTCATAAGGCAAACAAAAGTCAAAATGTTGAAAATTATTCGGTACATTCTTCCTTTTTATATGAAGTTTAAGAATGAAAGAAAAATCGGCCCCTTCTTAGCCGTGTTGTAAATTATAAAATTTTCATTTTTTCATTTATTTGTCGTTAGAATAAAATTTGGATTGATATGATAAAATGATTAGTGATAGGATATACAAGATTCGGCAATACCTGAACATAACTTTCTTATTTGTTCTTTTGGATCTAAACTTGAAAGCATACATAAAATACTACTAAAAAGACTTCGGCTTTTAAAAAGCTTTGTATTTCATTTTTGTCAACCTTTTCCTTTTTAAAATATAGAATATTGAAGTTTTGTAACGAAATCTATTTTCGATTATATCTGCGTGTTGTGAAATATCAATTAATTATTGGAAAGAAATGTTTCATTTAAAAAGTTAAAAAGTAATTCTTTGTGTTTTCGAAAGTTCATCTCATCGTCACCAAAATGCTATGAAAATCGAAGAATTAATTTCTTCTCAAAAATTAAGTTTTCAAAAGAGTGTAACCAACAATAATTACCGACCCAAAATTTGATACACGTATTGAATAACATCCTATGAAAGCTTGAAACAAAAAATAGTTCGGGGGGGTGTTTGGTTGGCATGAAATAGTTTAAATTTACAACACACGCTACCATTTTGATGAAGTGTGTATAGAATTTTCAAAAGTATCGTAAAAGCCTTTTTAATAATATAACTGATAATAATTAAAAACGCCTATATATGTGTTGACGATAAATAAATTCTTATTAGTGCAACATTACAAGAAAGATAAGTATTTTTGTTTGGCAACATTGTTTCTCATTTTGGATATTTACCATGAAAAGTAAATCAACTCACCACTATTTACAATAAGAGAAGCAATAGCAACGCAATGGGTAAACCTAAAATAAATGAATGAATGAGATATGAAAAAACGAAAAAAAAAAAACGCATTCAACTAAAAGTGCTCGGCTGTAGCACAAGTGCTACAATCAACAATTCGAACAGTTTTTAACAGACCTCCACAGAAAACGGTTGAGCCAAAGCGGATAAATATAAACGAGAAATTTATGAAAATTGAACAAAAAACAAATATTTGTATATGTATATATATATATATACACATATATATACGTATATATACGTATATATACAAACATACATTAATATTTAAGTAATTCCTTGATATTAAAGAAAATTATACAAAAAAAAAAAGAAAAATANATATACGTATATATACGTATATATACAAACATACATTAATATTTAAGTAATTCCTTGATATTAAAGAAAATTATACAAAAAAAAAAAGAAAAATAAATAACCAAAAAAAAAAAAAAAAATTATGAAAAAATCGAAATAAAAGAATTTGCTCAGAAATTGAAAAGAATTAATATTAGAGAACGTAAACAGAAATATAAATAAAATTATTGTTAGAGCGAAATAACAGTAAAATTAAAACGTGTTAAAAACAAATTCTTGGTCTGTACAGCCTGTTGCTGGGCTTATGTTTTAAAGATAATTTTAAAAAAGAAAAGAAACGCAAAAAAAAAAAACAAAAAAAAAGCATTTTACAGTTGTAGGCCCGAAAGAAAAAAACAACTAAGCATTAAGGAGAAATTGCATACGAAATAAAAAGGTTCAAAAGAAAACATAATAACAATAATAACAAGTGCCAAAAATTTTAATTTGTGTTGGGTAAGAACGATTCCGATACTGGAAACATGTTGCTAAAAACAAATTAAAGAAGAAACGTGTTTCACTCACTGGGTAAATTACAATTTATTGACAAATTTTTATGAAAATTTCAAAAGCAACAATCACGTTTATATATCTATATATCTATATATATATGTCATATAAACGTGTATATATATATATATATATATACATATATGTACATATATGTATCTAGATATATGATTAAAACTTTTTATTTCTTGTATGCTTGTATGTGCTTAAGAAGCAATATTGAATTACCCCGAGAATAAAAAAAAAGGAAAAAAGCCATCCTTTAAATTCAAATTACACGCTTTAGTAGAGAAAAAGATTACGATTCAACAAGTTTTCAAAATTAAAGGACGTGCCAAGCATAACATTAATTATTATAATAAAGAAAAAACAAAAAAAAAACCTTTTTTTTTCTTGTTTTTTTAAGAATCAGCCGGAAAAAAGTGCAGTGACATCAAATGACACACGAAATAAAACCAAAAATCTTCTGAAAACAAAAGTACCTCAAGCACAGAAATGCTTTTATGAATTCAACACCAAACCTCAAAGACAAACCAAGGCAACAAAACAAAAAAATAAATAAATAAATAAATAAAAAATAAACAAAACTAAAAAAAAAAACAACAACAACGATTACATTAAAACCAACCTAAACGTTTTTCCAGGAAACCACAAGAATATCACAAAATTAAAAAAAAGAAACGGCGCAGCACAGACAACTTAACTCCTTTTTATCCAACAACTAACGTTTACGTTAAGTTTTAAGCCATAAAATATCTACAAAAAAAGAAAAAAAACAGACCAGAACAACTTTAGGCAAAACCCATTGGTGTGTTAAAAATTTTTTGCCTGTGTGTGTGTGTGCGCCTTTGCATGTGCATGTACTGGTAGTGTTGTGGTTCTTTCGACAATTTTCGTATAGAAAAAAGAAACTCGAAAAAAAAACGTAACCAATTTACTTTATGTCTCCGTTCGTCTGCTGTATTTGCCGCCAGTGATTTGATTAAGACAAAAAAACAAAACAAAAAAAAAACCCTATAAAAAAGCGAACTTTATATATGTTTTTAGGCTCCTACCCTAATGTATTCGTTTGTGTGAGTGTATCATTGTGCATGCATTCACAATCAATATATAACAACTAAACGCAAGTCTGTGTCGCTATCTAAGTGTGTGTATATGTGTATGTATGTTTATAAGGGTATGTGTGTGTGCGTGTTTGTATGTATGGATTTTTGAAATAAAAATCGTGTTTTTATCAACACAACAGAACACAGAACAGAATAAGAATAAAAACAAGTACAACAACAAGAATAACAATATCAGCAATTGAAACACATGCAATCCAAACAGTCAGCCAGCCAGCCAGCCAGCCAGCCAGCCAGCCAGCCAGCCAAGCAGTCAGCTCAGCAATCGTCTGTTTTGTATCAATTCAATGTGCGATTTTTAATCTGGATTTTTTAACTGTTCCTTGCTGCACACATACATAAATGTTTAAATAGCTTCAATTTTCTCCACTTCTCGTTGTCTGAACTTTGCATCGTGGAACGATTATAATAGCAATTCTATGGATATAAAATTTTATTGGTATGTTGTAAAGAGTTTTTGTTAGAGTCTATACGCGCGGAAGATTAAGATTTCGTTACTTATCTAAGTGCTCGCGCGTATTTTATTAAATTGTAAAACAATTTTTCATTTTATTTATGATGACTATGAATGAGAAATGAAAAGGGGACGCGAAGAGAAAAAAATACTTATCGAAAGGATACTTTCTTACGTTATCTTTTGTTCTGTTACAAATTTTTAAGTGGAATTACTTTTACATTATTCATCTTAAAAACGAATAATTTCTTTTCCCCCCTCTCTTTCACTCTCTCTCCCTCACTCTCTCTCCCTCACTCTCTCTCTTTCTCTCTCTTTCTCTCTCTGTCTTTTTCATTGCGAGACTATGTAATGCCTTTACGAGTAATTTTAAATATGAAACAAACATATGCTTCATTTCCGTTCATTCTACCTTGGAAAACATGTTTATTCGCAGTCTTAATCATCTTTTGAAAATCTGGAAAGGAGCGAATAACAAGAAAAAAAAAAACAAAAAAAAAAGATTTAAAATAAAAAAGAATGCATTCATTATCTTTAAAAATTAATAAATATTGAACATCTGTAACTTCCGTTCTTAGCCGACAAACGGAACGAATTATAAAAGTTAAGGATATCAATTGAAAAAAAAAGAAATAAAACAAAAAGCAATTACAAAAACATTATGAAACTGGAAGTATTATCACTTAACAATACTTAAAATTCTATTCTCATTCATTTTTCCATTAAACCAAAAATATTATTTTTTTTTAATGTTATTTTTATGTAAAGTTTGACTTGAGGCACTTTTCTAATGAACACGACTTCGTTTGTAGTTTATAAATTTTATTTAATAAAATAATATAATTTCTCCTCTAACATTTAAGCGACTAAAAATCAAATTATCTTACATTGAAAGTTTCTAAGAATGATCCGATTCAAGACAATTTGCAATAGTATCCTAGTGGGTACTAAGAGTAATCGCCTCGATATAGGTCGCGTGCCGTATATGCTTAACCCTACTCTACCCCTGCCATACCTAACTAATTGACTTCGTGCATATTTCGAAATGAATTCAAATTTTTTTTTTTTTTTTTTTAGTCAATATCATTACTTATTTACTAGCCTTGCAAGCCTTATTAGTGCATTTAAAAAAAGTTCCAAAAAAAAAATCCATAACGAAAAAATTTTGGTCAACTAGATTAGAGCATAAGAATATAAATAAAAGGAAATTTTTTAGTTTTCAGATTATAACTTTTTTCTTGCAGCAAACTTATTTAAGGAATAGGTTTGTAATGAAAAAAAAAAAAAGTCTAAACATTTTTCTTTTATGTCATACCGTAATGTATTATACTTTTTTTCTTGGTGTTATTGGAAAATAATTCCGTTTTTTCACATGTGACTAAAAAACGATTTGAATTTTTTTTTTCGTGCCTTGTTCGATCCTATTAATTCAAGTGTTACCATAATCTAATTTAAGAAAACACTTTCTTCAATTCAAGTCTTCATGAAGTTCCACAGCTCAAGCAAATAATGACATGAACTTTTTCGGTGTTTTCTTTTTTTTTTTTACATAGACATTTGATTGTCCCTGATTAAATTTGAAATAATATTTTATTGGAACAAAACTATTTTTAATCTTCATTATCAAGATCGTTTCACATCACTTTGAAAATCTCAAGTTTAGTAAAAAGAAAAAAAAATTACTTATTTTTTATGATTTAAATCAAATTAAAGTGCTGCCGAAAATCATGCTTTGCTAGGCAGCGATTAAAATAGATGAGAAATCGATATGATAGATAACCAGATAGAACCAGACTGTCAACAATCAAAATTGAAAACCGGATCAATCAACCCAATATGGGATAGGAAAACTAAATATTTGCGACTTGAAACTTTTCTCTTGTATCTGACGCAATCAAAATATTACGGCATCGGAAGTCACAAAACCATTACTGATATATTCGGATAACCTGTGATTTTACAGAGTACGTATAAAATGATTTTTCAGCCTCAAAATACAGTACTACATGTTGCAAAGAAATGCACCCAGAAAGAGTTCGAAACATTGAATTCACATATTCTGACTTAGCTCTTTTTGATAACAACTCGTTTCACATCCGATCTAAGCAAGATTTCCATCCTTTTGACGATATCATAAGTAACGGCATTTTTCATGAATGGATTTAAGAGATCAAACTTTTCCTTCTTGACACGCATTTCTCATAAGATGCTAGAAAGAAGAAAGCAAAAAATCTAACGAATTCATAATTTAGCAAAAAAAAAAAGAAGAAATCTTTAAAAAAAATTTTTTAAATTCTAATGAAATTCCATTCAAAGTATCGTACTTAAACTTTTGTGCCTTTCGTTGCTTTACTCAATCTTCTGCTAAGCACTGAACACTATTTTCAGGCTTACCTTTGATAAAGGCGCCTCTATTTATTTCTTATTTGTCTCGAACAAAAATAAATCTTAAAAAAGATCTTTTCTCAAGCGATATCAAGAGCTTTTAAAAATTTTTAATAACGTCCTTAAATATGATGCTATCCTCGAGGTACTTTTTCTTCGTCATAAATACCAAATATTTCTAATTACAATAAACACTTCGATAGCGGGGCTTTCTCTCTCGCCATAATCTATTATAAACTAACCTAAAATGAACTGATGGAAGGAAATAAAAAAAAAAATTTTTTTTTTTTTAAATATTATTTTCAAATTTTATTTTTTTTTCTTATATGATAATAAACAGTAAAAAGGTTTAAATTAAATGTAAATATATTCTAAATGAATTATTTGCCTTCTTATTGAAATTATTTGTCTGTGTGTGTTTATTATTTGATTATTATCTTAAAAAATATTTTTTTTGCAATTTCTTTTTTTATATGCAATTAGAAGAAGATAAAAAAGTTATGTTTTTTTTTTCTCTCTCGTCTCCCAATGGTTATCATTGACTAACTGCTTGCCTGATTATAAAAGAAAAGCATTTTCTTATTTCCACTAAAATGAATTATTTATGAGTTATTTGTATTTATTTTGCTATCGTTTGTAAACACAAAAACACACATCTTTATAAATTATTAACAAATTAATCAAGCGATGCCGCATATACTGTGACATGATAAGTAAAAAAAAAAAAAAAAGAAAAAAAAATAAAATGATGCTGGAGAGGCAAGGGGGATTCTGTAAAGCACAAGACACAGCAAATTGCCGCCGACAGAAAAATATTTACTTAACACACATTTTGTAGGCAATAATTTGATGTATTTTAATACCGAAAATTTCACTTTCACTTATAAATTGAAGAAGAAATTGAAAAATGTAAACATAATTATTATTTTTCTGTTTTTTTTTTTTTTAATTTTCCTTTTCTTCCCTAACGTGTTTATAAATAATTATTCTGCTGACGTTTTTCGTTAATCTTACACCGCTAACAGTGCGGAGGGTATGCAAGTAGGTGGGCACTCGCAACTGTCCTAGAGTAGTTAAGATTGATCCGACTTTTATTTTAGATCATCATCACCATCTTTTATATTAAACTTATTCATAAGTTGGCCTACTTGTTGACCAATTATTATCAATCACTTCGGCTGTAATTTAAGAAAATAATATTGAACTTAAGAATAATCTTTCTTTAGTTTATTGTGCAATCTTTCTCTATAAAAGAAAATCATTTTCGAAAAGTTTGCTAAGGGTTAATATAAGGAAATGTTTTGCTCATCTTAAAACGATGCCATGAAGTTTCGACTAATGAAGTTTAATCGGTTCATATATATATATGTTTGGGCCACTGTGCCTAAAATCAATTTAAAACTATACAAATTAAGTCTTTTTTAAAATTTTTTTTATAGAAAAACTTTAAAAATGGATTCGTTTAATCGTCCGTTCTATGTTCTTCTAAGAAGGTCTTAAACACAAAAAATAAAAAAAAATATGAATAACAATCTATTTAAGATTTAGGCCAACAATAGTTAAAGGACTGAAACATTTGTTTAAAAAAAAACCTAAAAGAGTTGGATGACAGGTATTCAAAATTCGCCCCAGAGCGTGTATACCGCATTTATTTGTTTAAACTTAAGAAAAAAAAAATTAAAAAAAAAAATTTTCAATTTATTTTTCAACATGAAATTTATTTAAATTTTTTTTATATTTTTTTTTTGTTTGGTTTTTGTAAGCGTTGGTCATTGATTTATTGTGGATTTCCTTTTTACTCGTGGAAGATGAATTGTCAACATGAAATTTGTTTACAAACACACATTTTCAACATCATCAACATCAACGTTAGTAGAGATGAGACTACGAAATTTTCTGTTTATTTTATTTATTTATTTTTTTTTATTCTCTTTAAAACAATTTATTTAACTATTCATCACACATGAGTAGTTATCATCGTATAATGTACATATGGGTTGTGTACACATATACTTGTACGAAAGATGTAATATATTTTCACCAGATTTTTCTCTTCTGGTTATTTCTATTTATTATGCTTCTTTTTCTTCTTCTATGTATTTTTTTTTTCTTTACCAAATATGTAAACAAAAGCTTTAAATTCCATTATGAGATCATCGTATACGTTATACGTCGTTGCATACAAATATTTACAAGGCATGTACAGTTATTTGTATGCATTTTGCTTCCTTTTTTTTCTTGTTCAACCCCCACATTGGAAAGTAAATTTATTTTGTCGACAATAATGTGGTCATGAAAAGATTAATTTCTCTATTTAATGAAATTCATCGAAACTCAATACAAAAATTATTAGTAAATTAATTAAATAAAAATTATTCTTCGAGAAATTAAATAAAAAGTAAATATATAATAAGACGAGTCGGATACCCAGGATTATCTTAAAATTTGTCCCCTTTATAGAAGAAATTTAGAATTCAGTTCTACAGTAATAGCTATAGTTAGGCAACTAGTCATGCATGAATAAAAAAAATTTCTATCAGAAATTTCCTATATATCTGTTATGTGCATATGTATGGATGTGTGTGTCTGTTGAAAGTAATGAGAGTTTAGGAGACGAAAATTTGAATATTCTTTTTAATAGATACAATTAGTGTTTAATTAACGTTCCTTTTCTTTATTGTTAGCCCTCGGAGAGGTTTTGAAATTGTGACTTGATTTAGTTAAGTTCATCCATCCATCCATCCCCATTCATCCGTTTTTCGTTTCGTTATTATCGACTGCTTTAAATTTCAAATTTATACTACTTCTCATGAAGAAGATGAGACTTGTAACCGAGAAAAAATAGAGAAGAGCTATAGGTAGAGTAGCTGAAGATTGAACACAACACTTTCATAATTGTTTTAAATCGAAAATTTATTCAGAGGTTTTTTTTTGTTTTTTAGAAGGCCCGTTATATACTCAAAGTTTCAACATATCTTAAATAATTTAGGAATTTTATTAAAATCACTTAAAAAGCTCAACGCAAAGCGATCATGAGGTCACTTCTATTATTAAAACTATTCGAAGAAATGGATTTCAGAGATGCGCTTAAGCCAGAATACGGTTTTTTTTAATCTTTTTTTTTAAATATTTTTTTTTGACTATCGAAGGCGATATATATATATAAATTGTGTACTTAAGCAAAATTCTGAAGGCGTGGGTTGGGTACTACGAATGATTTTAAATCTATGTATAGTGAGATCCTCTTATTAAATGGCAAAAGGATTGGAAAAACAAATAATTCAGAAGGAGGAGAAGAAGAAGTCACTCATAAAATATAAAGATTATTTAAGCCGAGAAAAATTAATTAATATTTTTCAATTTAATTCAAATTATTTTCATTATAATTTTATTTTAAATTCAATTCATTATAATTTTATCGGTATCTTCTGTATATGATACGAATATTTCTTTTTTTAAATCAAAGTGACACGAACTTATATCCGGAATCTGTAGAGTTCTTAATAAGGAAAAAAAAAACATTCAGTTCATCCGTTGTCTACGATTTTTCCCTCTTTTCAGTGTCTTTCCCTTTTTGTTTATTTTGTATTTTTCAAAAGTTCAAAATTCATAAAATCAACCTCCATATGCATATAAATGTCCAATTGACGGCGTATATGCGTTTAAAGTGTGAATAATATAAACTTCCTGTGAAAAGTAAATGTAAATACGAAACTGAGGATGTTAGTTTACATGCAAGCGTACAACGTTGCTGCTTAAGTACTTTCGAAATTTATAATAAAACGAAGGGAAACCAAGTAATTTACACAAATATTCCTTATTTGTATTAAAATTCAAAATTATATATACACATGTCCATATATATATATATATATATATACATATGTATATGTATATAAATTTTATAAAAGTTCTTACTAATAATCCAGCAGACAAATGTAATGTAAGTTCTTTGTGCCAAGACAATAAAAACGAAGAGTTAAACCTTTTTTTTTGTTAAACGGTATATGTGTTTGTAAGTAAAAAAAAAACAACTAAAAATGCTATGTGAGTAGATTAATAGTGAGTGTAGTCTGTATTTGTGTGTGTACCTTTTGAGGAAAATTTCGCTTTTCATAATTAACATAACTTGTAACTTTGACTCTAAGCGTTAATTGTGCTTCATAAAGTTCGATGAGATATTCTTACGGTACAATGTTCCCCTTAAAATTGACAATCAGTGTGTATGTGTGTGGTAATTAAGTCAAGTGGAAAAATGACTGATAAAATATTTTATTTATTTATTTTTTTTTTAAAGGAGAAGTTAAGGAGAGCACTATTGAAAATGAAAGAAAAAAAAATTGTTTGTAAATACGATTTCTCTCAATTTACAGTTGTTAACCTTGTGAAGAACACTTAACAAAAGTTATTCGTTTAATAAATATTGACTGATGTTCAAGTTATTTCATATATATATATATTTCATATTTATATATATATATATATATATAAGTAGATCATCATCATACAAAACACTTTTGTTATATAATCATCAGTTGTTAAGTTATTAGTTAATTTGAATAAAACCAGTTTTATACTTTAAAGGGAAAACTCTATTATTCATACTTATGTATGTAATATGTGTGTGTGTTCAAGTTTATATAAAAAAAAAAAGATGAAAAAAAATTAATGAATATATGAAAATCTTAAACTATGTAGAAATTTCCACATTTGATGCAGTTAGTTATTAACCAAAAATTTGAAGAATGCCCACTGGAAACACCCATTAAATAGATATAATTAAGCAGCTCTTGCCATTCAAGAGCGCATGTCAATCAAATGGAAAATATTTCTTTTTTGTATGTGTGTGCATGCGTGCGTGTGTGTGTGTGTGTATACACATGAAATTTTCCTTTATCGAAAAACCTCAATCAGCAACTATTTACAAGAATTTTCGTTCATGTCTAGTATTAGGAAAGAAAATCTTTCATGAATGATAAATTTAAGATTTTTGAGAACTTCAACGTAACCAAAATCAACATAATATAATCAGTTAATGCATTAAGTTATATTTTGAAGGCCACAATAACACATATATAGTCTGAGATCTTTGCATTCACTCTACACTTTTTAGAGTAAATACATAAGAATGTATAAATAATAATTTTTAAAACCTTATAATTAACTAATAACGAACTGCTTTTAAATATTCGGTACTATTCGGAATTCCTAACGTTTCCATATAAAAACAAACTATTTACGAAAGTCCTTGTACAAGAGAAGGGATCAAAACATTAACTAATAAAATATAAATTTTGTAAAATTAATTAATTCTCTTGTCCAAAGATCATTTATTATTCTTCTTCTTGTATTTTCGTTATAATGTATAAAAAATTGGGCTTTGCTGCTGTCATATAAAGATTTACTTTTCATAAACATCGGTTTTTACATCTAAAGAGCTCTAAAAAAATATACTTATGTAGTCTAAATTTACTACAATGAATTTTTATATTCAAAATACTATTAGTTAGAGATTTTTGTTAAGAAATTTAAAAAATTTGTAAATTCAAACTAGAAAGGAAGAATGATTGTGTAAAAATGATCCGACTCGAATGATTTCTAATAGCTTTCCTCCTTGGATCTAAAACATGTCAATGCATTATATTTTGAGAATTTGAGAAAAAATATCGATCTACTGGTGCAAAAGAGGAAGAACTGGACAGACGCCAAATAGATGGATGGATGAACCGATGGATAGACGTGACTTAGTCGTTTTTGAAAAATGATTCTGAATTGTTCGATATAATGAAAGAAGGACTTAATTCAATTTTTTCTGGTTACTCACATAAACTTGTTATATTTTGCATTATAACTGGTGTATAGGATATAATTACCATCAATAAATAGATGAATAATGAAAAAAAGAAACAGAAAAATTAAAATTATATTAAATTTGGGCTTCGGCCTTCTTTCTCTCTCAATTGGATGGTTTTACGAAATCTAAAATTTGAATATATTTTGTGTCCTTTGATATATACTACTATACCCGCGGAAAATTGCAAATGCAATGAAGTGAATTGCTTGCCAATTACACAAATATTCATTTGACATTCATTAGCATATCTGGATAGAAATAGTGCAGAATAACTTGTGCTAAGCAATTAATAGAAAGCAAAAATTTGTTGATATACTCTTATATTTATTTTAGATAATGGATACTCAAGGCTTCCTATATAATGAGTACAATTTTTGTTGTTGTTGTTTTCATTATAATAAACATCGAAGCATGGCGATATATTAATTTTGTCATTTCATTTGCAATACCCAAATGAAAACTTCAGAGATCTTGTAACGTCTATGTCTTCATTAGCATTAAATTTTCAATCGATTCAAGTATGTACGTCTATCTGTCCGGCTTCTTGTACGTCAATGGTAGACATTCTTTTGGTCACAAAACTTCAAAAAAATCAAATTTGACACAAACGTTGAAAGTTCTTACTCGTAAGTTGTTTTTGATAATATTGGGCCGAATAAGTCGGAGTATGGGCCTATAGTATGATATAAACTGAGATCATCTCTACTTTCAAAAGCATAATAAAAATTTGCATTTTTTTTTTGATTGCTTATAAATTATAACAGATACAACTATCTATTGACACATCCTTTATTGTCCTTCACACGCACATAAATAGAAAACATCGGCCATCCTTCTACTATTTTATCGAAGTTTTATACTTTTTATCAAAAAGTGTCTAATACCCAGAGAAAATCTTCATAAGCATATGTATTCTTGATCAGTATCAAACTCGAAATAGATTTAGACATGTCCGTCCGTCTGTCTATCTGTCTGTCCTTCTGTTTATCGGTGTAATGTCTGTACTAAAAATTTACCCGATCGCAAAAATGAAAGGATCAAGTTCAAATTTGGCAAAAACAGTGAAAGGTCTTGTATACAGATTGATATTGAAAACGATCCAAATCGGTCAAAGGACACAGCCATAGTGCAATATATATTATCCGTTTTCTTTCTGGGTTTCCTGCAACAAATACGCAATAAAAATTTAACAAATGTATTCTATAAAAATGACGAAAATCCGCCACATTCATCCAATATTGGAGAGTATCGAACTCTAATTTTTTTTTTCTCTTTTTTTTTTTTAAGATGAAGATGGTGGGTGGAAAAGATTCAGGTACAGCTAAATATAGTTTTTTTTTTCAATGCAATCTGAAATAATGTTTAAAGCGTATCTGTTGATGATCAATATTAATTATATTATATTATATATATAATATTGATATTTATTCGTCATGATCCACACTAGGATCACTCTACGTTTCTTTCTTTTTGTTTTTCTTTGAAAACTTTCTCTCAAATGTAAATGATTTTGGTAACACTTTGTCTGTCTCTAGTGCTGCAATTAACTCATGACAGTCAATCGTAAATTTTTTTCTGTAAGAAATTTGCGATAGACGAACTTGGAATATTCTGTAAGATGTGAGTGTGTATGTTGAAATTCTCCATTTTATCTATAAATAACACATAGAAAAGAAATTAATTTTGAAATCTTTTTCACAATTTTTTGAATGTCATGCGATCATAATTAATATTTTAATTATAAATAATATGAAAATTAAAAAACCAAAGTTCCTTATTGTTCAGTGTTAAATAGTTAGTCTGCTAAAGAGCGTTTATTTAATTTACAAAAAAAGCTAATTATATACACGTATGTATGTATATATGTTTATAGATAATAATAATAATAGTAATAATAATAATAATAACAACAATTACACGGTTAATTTTCTTGTTTACATGTAAATTACAAAAAAGCTGTAAAATATAAAAAAAAGCGTGTTGTTCGTGATGATTGAAGTAAATTTATGCTTCATTGAAATTAATATCCATTTATTCATCTATTTATTTATTCATTCATGGAACAATACGAAAAAACTAAATGAATTATCATGTTTTACGATAATATACATAAACAAAAAACAGAAAAAAAAGAAAGGAAAAGAAAAAAACGAAGAAAAACTAATTTTATTTTACCATAATGTAATGCTATTATAGCCATTACAAAAACAGCCACAGAATTATATTTTATTTCGCAAACTCATTTAACACTTTGTATTAACATTAATGACCACCACTACAGAAAATACAAAAAAAAAAAAACTCCAGAATTACAAAAATAGCAAAAACTTAAATACAAAACACGTAAACGAGATAATAAACGAGTCAGCAAAAATACAAAATGAAATACGAACACTTACACACACACATATATATATATATAATATATATATATACATGTATATACGTATATATCTATATGTATATATATTACACGACGTATATTGTAATATGTACGAAGATATCATTTAACGTTCGTTGGTGTACGTTAAGCTTTTTGTCGTTATTGAACTTTTCGTTTATAGTTTTGAACTTTTCACATAACGTTGCTGTTATTATTATTATTATTATTATTATTATTATTGTTGCGTTGTTGGTGTTGTCATAATTCTCTCCCTCTCTCTCTTTCTCTCTCTCTCTCTTTCTCTCTCTCTCTCTCTCCCTATCTATCTATCCATAATATAAAAATTGAACATTTTCCCAGGCTTTAGCTGCTAAAAGCCATAAATTTTCTATAGGAAGTCAAATTTATTGTTATTCAGAACGATAACGAAAACGTAGAACACATGCCATACATTTATACATCAACTTGAAACGAATTTAATGTTTTGTTTTTGTTTTTTTTTATTCACGCTTATTATGCATGATTATTAAAAACCAAATTTCTTAAAACTCTTTTTTTTTCAAAAAAAAAAAAAAGAATTATAGGTTAATTTAACTAATTTTTGTTGTTGTTGTGTTAAAAAGCCTTATTTGTTATTTATTAAACATATGACCCTATGCCGTTATTCAAAGAAATCAAGTATTAAAACCTTAAGTTTTAATCTTAAATTTTCACAATAATGTTCTTGAAACACAAAAAGAAAAAAAAATTAAAATAATAATAACAATAATATGAAATAAAACAATATGATTAAAAATGACAGAATAATTACTGTTCTTATTAATATCCTTAGGCTTAATTTAAAATAGTCTCCGTTTATAAATTTATATAGTTACTATACATCTACATATATATATATACATATATATATATAGATATATGTGTATATACATATATATATGTATATACATTCGCATCATGCATGTCCGTACCATAAATGTAATCGTAAGCATATTCATCCTAAAAAGCTATAAAAGTTTTATTGAATATTTTAAAAAGTCTTTAAAAAAAATTATGCCTCAGGATTGTATGATTTTTTGTTTTTTTTTTTTTTTTAATATATGCATCATAAGGAATTCTTGCTCTCTTTTGTAAAAGTTACTTATAAAGACTTTTGTTGTCTTTAATCCTAAAAACAAGTTGTGTTTAAAGACTTTTTCAAATATTCATTGACTTAAAAAAGAGAAAAAGTAATAAAAATTTTATTTCTAAATGCACTATCGCCTAAGTTGAGCTTGTTTTATTGCATTCGTTGGAGAAATATAGCAAAAAAAAAAAAAATATAACATCTTCCCCAGTCCGCCGCCGCTCTCCACGCCATTCCACATCTTTCATCTATCATTTTTAAGTCGAACGCATACAAACCACTATTCTGTTTTCCTTTCGCCCTAACAACTGTTATCGTACGCCTGCCCACCATTGAATATCCTCCGAATGGATGATTAATTACAAATCAAAAAGATGTGAAAACATTATAGTTGAAGAAGACCATTCGTGAAGTACCGTACTTCACTTTCTCTCTCTCTCTCTTTCTCTCTTTTCTCTATTTCTCTTTCTTCACCTCTCTCTTTCTATTGTCTCTCTCTCTCTCTCTGTCTCTTCTTTCTCTTTTTCTACCCATCTATTTGTATCACTACTTTTGTCTGTCTATATCTCTCTCTCCCTCTCTCTCTTCGCCTAATACGAATAACATTTCATTTCCGTGACAAAGAAGCAAAAATTTTTACCTTCCGCAAAAATCCACCGGCAGTAATAGGACCGAAAACACCAATTTTCATTATAAAATACTAAATATTCGATTTGTTTGCTATATGGAGCCTTAGTTTTCGTAGAAAAGGCGACAAAGGAGGGGGTTAAAAAGTTAGTTTCTCCCATCTAAATTTTTCACGTGCGTTTAGTATACCAGAGTTTTTTTGTGAGAAATTTTGAAATTTAGAAAATTGGAAATTTTTTTCATATAACGATTTCTTCAAAATTAGGCATTATATGGGAAGTAGCCGTAAAAATGATCCAATCCAATCTATTTTCGTAGGCGAACATTAGGCAGACGGACATAGAAGCTTAAGCTGATTTGGAAGCTGATTCTGACTTGATTCGCGCGCATAATAAATTCCGTTCCGCACACACTTAATGGATTTCGTATTGTAATTGTGTGGGATATAAGAAATAAAGCAAATACTTTCTGAATTAGTCCCACTGAAACTACTAAAGTAGTTATCTAATAGATAGATCAAGAGACCGCGCAGTAGACTTCTTTCTCTCCTTTTCTCTGTTTTCAGAATTAATTCTTAGAGCAAATTTTGTTCAAAACTTTATCTAAAATAACTGATATCATCTCAGTTCCTTTGTCTTTACTCTTGTCAGGTTAAGTTCAAAAATGTATTACTCTGTAAGGTTACCTATAATTGAATGCTTCAGAAAGTAATTTTCATATGCTTTTAATTTTTAATTGTTTCCTTAAAAAAAATTAAGTACATTAATTAAATTTTTATTATGATTTACATTTGAGATTGGATTGACTTCTGAATTACATTTTTTATTATTCAGTTTTTAAGAAAATGTTTCCATTTAGTGTTATTAGTTACTACTTACTGTTGGAGAAGTTTGTTCTGATTGATTATATATACGCTTTTAGAAATCAATCAATTGCTTTGATATTAAAAATTCAAAAAAAAAAAAAAATTCAAAAATTAAACTTAATCCGCTTAGCAAGTGAAGTATACGAGAATTTTTAGAATTATTACAATAAAACACTTGTCTCCTTCGAGCATATTATGTGAAAATGTTAATTTAAATATGTTACGATATGATATGAGTGCGTGTTAGGCCAGCATGCGTTACTTATGCTTAGGCAATAGCTTTTAGGTGGCCGCACCTATAAGCGATACTCGTATTAGCTTATACGCTATGCGACGAGTGCAAGGAATATTACTATTGTACTACTTTTGTTGAATCGAGTATTTTTGGCGAAAGATATTCATTCGATACGAAATTATTTAAAACAAAAGAAGAATAAAAAGAAGAAAAGTGAAGAAGTCTAAGTCGAATAGAAACTTCCCATTCCTCTGATATGCAACAACAGACTTCAACGTTCATTTCTCATTGCGTTTATATCTAAAAACTTCAAATCAGACGGCCTCATATATCTTCGCTATACCATACATTCGCTACACATTCGCTATACATTCGCTAATTAGATGCTATTAATGCCTGAACAATATCATGATTTTTATTTAAAATTAATCTGAATCTGACGATGAATAAGTTTGTTATTTTTATCTGTCCGGCTACCAAGCAAAACTCTTGCGTTTGAGGCCTCGAAATCCAAAAGAAATAGTGAAATGAATAACCTTGCGAATTACAATAACTGACAGTTTAATGAAGTTTTTGAGACCGCGATACGCCATAATTTTACGAAATTACTATCCGTTCGGCCGTTTAAATAAATGGATACCTTATCGAAAGATATGAACTGACATTTTTCTAACCTGAAATTGATGTTACAAACATGAACGACATATATTTTTAATAGTTCCGTATGATCCGTCATATAGCTCTTAAAGTAATGACTCTATTTTCTGATTAGTTTAAGTGTGCTACCTCTTGTTGAAAAACCTCACATTTGATCTGCCCACATATACTATCTAAACAGTTAAAGGAATGAATTGCAGTTGATTATACTTAACGTAATGCCTTTTCAAGACGCATTCCTAATTGTTAAACACAATTTAGGAAGAGTAGCGATGTATTGAATTTTGGTCCAAATTATATAATAAAAACAACTCAAAATTTGAAAGGCTCCATAAAGTGAATGTATTTAAATAGAGCTTGTAAATCCAAATTTCATTTTTAACTTCTTCGTGATATAATTATTTATATTGCGAAACAAAAATTCCACAGTTTTTTATATTCACACGTGTCGTTATTACACTACGTCCCATAAAGAGTATATTAAATTTGTTTGGATATATGTAACAGTGAGAACGAGTTAAGATTTTATATTATGCTGATCGATAATTATTTTGAAAATTATATTTGTCTTTCTGTCTGTCTGTCTGTCTGTCCGTCTGACCTATATTTGTACAGGCATTTTTGTTTTCAACCTACGCGTTGGACTTTTTGAGATATTTTGTCGAAATTTGACACACTTGGCTAAAAAGGAAAGCTCGTTCAAAATCAGTCGGATCACTCGGACCACTTTTGCGACCATTTCTCATACGAAGCCTCCAATTTGAAGAAATTTCTCGATGAGAAAAATATGCAATTTTCAGAATTTCTAACGTTTGTAAAGCCCACTCCCACAGAACCGTTTCTACGAATACGATGGATTTATATAGCAGACGAATTTAATTTTTAATATTTCATTACTGAAACGTAATCTATAACAGGTTTTTAGTATGAAAAATAACTATACCCAATTTGTACCGCATTAGTATACATTTTGGATCCAATCCCATATAAGAATGCTCACGGAAAGTAAACCTTTATATGACACAAAAAAAATCCAATTTTAAGTATTTTTACAACGAAAATAAGTGAAGAAGTATAGGATCTTTCAGAGAAAAAAAAAATCTCACTGAATTTAGAACAAACGTAATTCACGTTCTTGAGCATCCACACACAGATGAAACTTCTATGTACATATGGAACTTCCACACATAGATGGAATTTTCCCACATAGATGCAACTTTCACACAGATGAAACTTCTACTTACAGATGGAACTTCTACATACAGATGGAACTTCTACATACAGATGGAACTTCTGCAAACAGATAGAACCTTCCCTCACAGATGGAATTTTCCGATGCAGATGGAACTTGCACACACAGTTGAAACTTCCACATGCTTGAAAGGGTACTGAAAAGTATGCCTTTGCAAGAAAACAAGATATAAATTTTTTGCGAAATTATTTAGGATATTTAATGGTCGGCCTTACCCGATTAGTACTTATTTGTTTGTTTTTATTTGTTATTTTTTTATGTATCTGCTTACATTTCATATGTTTCATACGTTCATTGATCGTATCTTATCATTATTAATGAATAATTTTGAAAGGTTTTTTTCATTAAGGTATTTTTATAATCAAATCAAGAATTTCCAATCGATTCAAATCAGTTCGTAGAGTAAATATGTAGCGTATAGACTTTTTTATTAAGAATCGTAATCGTGAGATATTTAAATAAAAATCGCTAATAATCTGGCAGACATGATAACAGCTTTAATGGCGTCACCGGTAAATCTTAAACAAAAAATTGTTTTTTATTTTTTTTGCAAATCGAAAATAAAATAATAAAATTAAAAGTATAATTAAAACAGTTATAGAGGCGTAAATGGACTGTGAAACTTTTTTAATTATTGTTATTTCAATAAATTGACAGCCGTTGAATAGATATAGTTAATAATATAATAATGATTCATCTAAATGTTATTGATGCAAACTCAACGGAAATGAAAGTTAGAAATAAATTGAATGAAAAACACATTACATTTATACACATTGTAATGGACACTGGATAACCGTCATCTACGGTCCAACAAACGTTACAAACGAATCAATTGCACGGTCCATAGTTCAAAGCATTGCATATGAGTTATATAAAATAACTACAATTGTATCAAATGTACGACAATTCAAAATATTTTTCTTTCTATACGCCCTTTATATAAAACGATATCAATTCTTATAAATAAATATCATTGCACTTAGTCCTAGCTTAAGCTAGGGATGAAAATTCTAATCCAATCATTACTAAAATTATTATTTATTAAAATGGGTTAAATAGGCAACAAAAATTATATCCAATTATTTTTAATTCCGTTCGTAACGTCTAAGAAACCTTGTTCGTTCTGTTAGTGACTTCATAGAAATTCTTCATAAAAATTGTAAAAATATGTTTAAAAAAAAAAAGAAGGCGATCCGTTTTTCAAGACATATTTCAATAAAGTTGTTGTCCCTCACTGAACTTTCTTTATAAATAACTCGATTTTCCACTTTTTGTTCCACGTCGTTTCCATCTACCCGACATATCAGAATTCTTCAATTTTTCGAAGACATACGACACAATTTAAGCTTAAAAATATCTAATTCCAGAGTTTCATTAACGTACTTCCTCATAACTATAATTTTTACTTCACTTTCTGTACTTCTGAATATTATTGGCAGGCGAACGCGATGAGCTATGGGATATTATAAATTTGTGCAGACGTATGTAACAACCTATTTATTATACCGATCAAGTTAGAATCATTTTCTAAATTGATTTAATTCTGTCTGTACGTCTGTCCGTCTATCTGTCTGTCTGTCTGTTCGTCTGATATCCGTCCATATATTCTTGTGTTCAAACTATATGTCAATACTTTTACTTGATACTTGACGAAATTTTGACGCGATGTTGAACGCTATTGAAAATGGATTGTATCGGATCATTTTTACAATTATTCTCTATATGAGCTACAAATGGTAATTTTCAATAATTTTCTACAAAAATCTGTAGAAACTAACATTTTAATATGTAAATTGGATGTGAAAAATTTGCTACGGATAGAACCATTCCTTGAACCATCTCCCCTGTAACCTTTCTTATGATAATTAAGACTTTATATGGTAAAAAAAATCGAATCTTTAATATTTTATGGATTCATGGAACGTAAGCGACAAGACTTCAATCTTTGATATTCCATAATGAAATATTAATTTGACATAAGAATTAATTGCATCAGATTTGGATCAAGTAGATCTATTTTTTGAACATTAAAATATATTAATAATTTTTCATATTTTCTCACGAAAGTAAATGAAATATTGTATTCGGCAAATTAGGATATTGAATGGCTGAGCCTTGCTCAGCCTTGCTTGTTTTTACTTGTTTTTTTTTTAAATCTTATTTATGCGGAACTATTTGAAAGAATCGTAAGCTGGCCCCAAACCATTTTCATAAAAAAAATTCGATTTTTCGAAAATATTATTCAAGCATGTAATGAGATTAAATAATAGATTTGGAATTATCAAACGAAGTTGAAACATTACATAACCTTAAATACAACTAATGCGAAAATGAAACATAGCCTTCAAAAAAACCTTAAACCTAAATTGTTTTCGGAACTATAACAAAATGATAATCAAATTCTTCGCCGTTAAGTGTAAAGAAAAGTTTTTTATCCAGAAATGGTGTTAGATAGAGATATGGAATAGTACTGATTACACATGACGCTGCAAATATAATTTCTGGAAGCTTTCCAAGATTTGTTTATTATTGATTGATAATTCTATGGCTATAAAAACCGATAATATGCAAGAAGAGCGAAAAAATGAAAAATTAAAACAAAACATAAGTAACAAAACTAAACTTATGAAATATTTCTTAATAATATTGATAATATTGAGAAGAGCGATATTTACTTTAAATAGTAGCATTAAGGTTTCAGTGGATTTCGATCATAATTGATGCAACTATAATTATTTAAATATATTTCGAATTTTCTGTATTTACTCAAGGAGATGAGTTGTCGATCGAAAAGTATTTATAGTATATATAGATTATTCATGTAAACGATTGAAAAATTCATAATGAAAATAGGACCAATCGGACGAGAAGTCCATCGGCTTATGTCCTCCACCTTAAGTGAGAAAGGAAAATTGAAGTTTTTGTAAGCCATGAAACGGACTTCTTATACACTTTTGTTACATTGTATTTTCCAAAAGTAAATGCAAAATGAAATGATTAAAAATCACGTTTTTATTCACTTTCTTACGCTTATGTATGTTAACATGTATACATGAATATATTTCAGTAAGATTTGTTCGTTGTTATGCATTTCTCTTCAGTTTCATTAAAGCAATAAAATCATCTAATGGCATAAACTTGCACAACAAAATGTCATAAATTTACGAAAAAAAAAAAAAAAATTAAAAAAATAAAATAAAATAAAACATAAAACATAAAAAACAAAAAAAAATACTTTAAAGTAACAAAAACCGAAAACAATTACATCAATTGTAAGTGAAATGTTTGCTTTCATTTTATTTCCTCACACATCTACGATACACTTGCGCTGGCTCTGGTTCATTGTGGGCGGTCTATTAACAATTTGCGAACAGAAATTTTGAAAAAATTCCTCACTTGTTTGTATAACATAAACAACATCATCTCACATCTTTTCATACATACCTATGCATATAAGTAAGTGTTTCACAAATTTACAACTTTATTTTAATTGCGGCGTTTGGTTGATTTTAACGAAAACGTGTAAACCTGAAAAAATAATTTTTTATTTTTTCAATTTCTTTTTTTTTTTTTTTTTTTTTTTTT
>KK351021.1:3312299-3322976 GCA_000671755.1 Glossina brevipalpis | reverse complement strand
AAAAAAAAGTTGATCCGTTAAACTAATTATATTTCAATGCTAAAGTTTTTAAAGAAATTTTCGAGTTTTCATAGACTATACGCAAAACTATATCAATCGATATAGGTATCGGTCACAGCAAGCTTTAAGAAGATTACTTTTAAGACTAGATAAGTATATTTCTCCGTTTAGAAATTAATTAGGAATTTTTGTGCTATTCTCTTAGCATTCTTCTTAGCATTCTTCTTAGCATTCTTCTCAAAATGTATTTTTCATTTTCTCTTTAATCGATTTTCTTGCTTTTCTTTTTCTTTTATTATATTATTTATCCTTGACATTGTGTTTGATGCCATTAAAACCTCTTTGGAAAGTACAAAACTAATTATACATGTAACGGCCGCACTCAATTGAATGATTAATTCAATTATCCTTTTCAAACAGCAACAATGATTCGTAACGCATCATATGCATGTATTTTGCAATAATTCTAAAGGAAATTTTTATTATTAATACCTATAAGAGATTTTTTTAGTTACCCCTTCCTCCTTTAAAACATTATAAGTTTTTATTACTATTTATCTAAATTATAATAGAAAATTTTTATTTTTTTTATTTTTTTTCATTTGTTTGTTAACTGAAATGTTCGCAAACATGTGATTCTTTTTTTTTTCTCTTTGCTTTTTCAAGTCAAATTTAAATTAAATCATCCTTTCTAGAATTAGTACTCATCAATCTCCATAATAGCATCAACTTAAATCAGGGAATTAAGTTCTAAGTTGTTTCGGTTTGGTTCAAAATAAATGCCTTAACTAAAGATAAATCTTTGGCAAACGTTATTAGATATTCGAAAAGGCTGTAATTTCTTCAAATAGCTTAGTTATTATCATGCTTTTGATTTTTTTTAATCCGACTGATAGAAAACAGAAATCTTTGACACGAAAGTTTAGGAATTATTTTCTCTTGTTCTGATTCCTCTGAAGCAATACTACCAAACGAGCCTCATGCGAAGACTTAATCGTTAATATACTTTTTTTTTCTTACTTTAAAGGAATGATAAAAACATAGTTTAGTCAAAGTGTTATCTATTCCTAATCATTATATTTGATAAAAAAAAACATATTTTAAAAAATATCACATCCCTGCCAGAATTGCAATACTGACCTTATCAAACTATTTATGAAGAGACAAAGTTTTCTAGATATTGTCATAATACTCGAAGAAACAAGCAATAAATCATTGATTGAGAAGTCAATATTAAGCAGAAGTAATAATCTCTGGTGAATACATTGAGAAGCATATTATGCTTCAGTTTTCTGCAAAATTTTTTCCGAACGTTTTCATTTTCATGAAAAGTCACAATTATGACTTTTGATGATATATTGTGGAAGTTTTTAAGTTTAATAGCTTCAATAGTTATTTGTAGCGTCCATCCCTCATTTCGGATGCGCTATCGTATTCAGTTTCAGCAGTTTCTTTTGAATTAAATATAAAAAATGATAGTTCTAACGTTGTTCGGCCGTTTCTTTTTTTTTTATTTTTTTTGTTTTTTTGGAACGGAAATCTGAATTACTCACACCATCAAAATAATCCTGGTGTATACTGTAGCTTAAAGAAGTCAAATTTTGACAAACATTCAAAGACAAAGCATTTACTTGTCTTAGAAAAACACCTGATAGATAGGTAAGATCAAATTAAATTGGGCCGTGAAGTCATTGACATTCTTTTGAAACAATTCTTATAATTCATTATTTTCACGTAATGTAAATGGTATCGTTATCTCAAAAAATTGGATACACTACTAAGACGTATCTATCTATTGCTAAAATGAATCAGTCAGTCAGTCATTTTTCAATCGAGTAATAAAATATAAAAGAACAACTCTAGCTGGAGGGTAAAAAGTTGAGCCTCAAAGTATTTATTGTTGTTTAAACATTTATTCACAATAATAGATAAATATTTTTATGCGTAAATACTTTGTGTAAATTGCCATCGGTTAAAATAAAACTATGCACTTCACTAAAAGAGTTTATGACTTTTTATCATTTGATTTGTACAACGCTAAGGTATAGTTTAGCATTTTTATTATATCATATGAATATCATGATATCATGATATAATAAAAGAACTGAAAACTATGATAAGGATTTGACATTTATATAAACTGACTTCACTATCAATCCTACTCTTAATTTAAATCTAAGTATTATAAAACTATTCGCCTTCAACAGACCCAGTTTACTCACTTATATGATATGAGCAGATAAAAAGCAGAACCTCTATATCCTGTTATTTTCATAAAATAGGTTTTAAAAATTAAATGATTTGAACATAATCCCTATTCTGATGATGATGATGATGAAAGCTTCTTTGAAAGTATAGTATAGTAAGAGTCATTCTTCAAAGTAAGAATTGTTAAATGGCTTAGATTTCGTATATTTTTAATTGTACTTCAAATAAAATAGTAGAGTATTAAGAAACCGGACTTGACCGTAACTATAGTGTGCTTTTATAAGTGCTTTTTTATTTAAAGTAACAGCAGGAGGTCAAAATCTATTTTTTCACATTTCCATACCATTTGCGTACAGATACACATTTATTTACATTCATGTGTGTATATGTATATGTGTATATACAAAATGTATTTATTTGTAATGCTCGCATTCATTCACATGCATGAATGATTAATGCTTTTGCCAGTAGGGAGAAGAAATATCGAATAATAAAAAAAAAAAGAAAAAAAAAATGCGAAACAATTTAAGAAAAAAATAAATAAACAAATTAAAGAAGAAAAAAAAAGAATAGTTTAAGTTCCCTTATTCGCTCGTCCTTTCTCTCTCACATGCACTCTCTCTCTCTCTCTCTCTTTCTCTCTCTCTCTCTCTCTCTCTGTCTCTCTCTCTCTATATATATATATATGTATATATAGTTATATATAAATATATGTTTATATATATATATATAAGGTTTTCTTTCTTTTAATTCATATTGAAAGAAAAAATGTAAGTGTGTTGTCAATATAAAATTAGATTAAATGTCAAACAAACTGACAGGTCTCTTGTGTGTTTATTTGTTTCGAATCAGCGAAGCTCATCTCCTCGCTTATATAAACTGAAATTTTATTATAAAGAAATTCCAGTTGTTTTTCCGGAAAGAATTTCTGAATAAATTTTATCAAGCGTTAAATTCTTTTTATTTATATATATTGATATATATTTATTGTTTAACCCATCCCTTCTATATATAACACCCTGAAATACGGTTCAGAGACTCCTATAAAGTATGTATACAAAAAAAAAAAAAAAAAAAAAATTTGATTTGCTAAAGGCTTAATATTTTTTTCAACTATTTAATATTTGAAATTAATAGGGTGATTGATGTCAAAAATTTGTTTGATTTGTGATAGGATTGCAAACAATTTCAATGCAAGGTGCGCCATCAATATAATAGTAGTGAACCACTGACAATGACATCGTCATTGTGTCTGCTATTGAAAATAGATAAAATTAGTTAAAACAACTGCTTTCAGGTGCAGCTTATAACCTCAAAAATCAATTCAACTGAAAAACTAAAATTTCTAAATAATAATAAAAAAAAAAAAAAAAAAGTGTTTGGACCAATAAACTGAAATTCATTTTTATGAATAAGAATTCGACATAATATCTCTTTCTCTCTTGCTTTTGCTATTGTTGTTATTGCCGTTGTTATTACTACT
The DNA here is from genome assembly GCA_000671755.1 of Glossina brevipalpis. Classification (NCBI taxonomy): domain Eukaryota; kingdom Metazoa; phylum Arthropoda; class Insecta; order Diptera; family Glossinidae; genus Glossina; species Glossina brevipalpis. The sequence goes on along the minus strand of KK351021.1, from coordinate 3,319,285 downwards.
TCTTATTTAATTAGCCGGCCTCCACTTAGAGCGAAAGTTCATATATAATTTTTTCCATAACGCTGTCACGTCGTTCTATATTCATTTGTCTTAGAATTTTTTTTTTTTTTTTAAATCATCATTTGAACAGTAAAGCAACAATAAAAATATATTGTTGGTTACTTCTTCCCTCTGTTCTTGCTGTATTTTCAGTTTTACTTTACAAATATAGTACGTACGTACGTATGTACGTACGTTCGACTTCATTGATTTTAAATTTATTTAATGGACATATATTTAATATTATGTCTCTGTCAGTCAGTATTACAGTTGAGTTCGCCTACATAAGTAAGCGTTTTCTATCTGTAGGATGGCCTGGTGCGGTGTTCTGTGCCTCAAGTATTATATGCGGGCATACATTTATCTATTTACACTCAATTCAAGGCTATTTTTATTCTCTCTTTTTATATGTTTGCTTTATATAGGTTTCCATCGACGTTTGCGTATTCTTAAATTATTTATTTAGATTATTATTATTACTGACATACGTATCTATACTCGTGATGCCATCAATTTTAATTAAAATATCTCAGAATAGAAAAATGTTGAAAACTAAAATGATTTTAAAAAAATTTAAAAAAAAAACAAAAAAAGGCAAAAAATAATTGATTCAAAACGGAGAAGAACAATTTATGTAAACCCTTATGTTCTTGTAAACAGTTAAGGCAACGATATCTTGCTTTTATTAAATAGATAAATAAATAAAAGATAAAAAAAAATTATTACAATTCTTAAAGCATATAAGCGCCACTTAGACCGATCATAGGTTGGTGGTAGAAAACAAGCAATTGGTAGGAAATTTTTACTCTATAATCGTCAAATAGATTTCAAAAAGTCGATAAAAGCATATCCTTACTCATGGCAAATGGCAAAATATCGAGAAAAAAAGATTTGAATTTCTCCGCTCTAGATCTATTGTAAAGTCTAGAGTATTTAAGACCGATTTTATTAAATAATTTAATAAAGAATCTAAACATGAATAATTTAAGAGATAACTAGAGAGATAGAGAGAGAGAGAGAGATTTACTTACTATATCACAAGAATCACTTTCAGACTGAATGACAAGTCCTTGTACAGGATTTGAATTTATTATATTTTTTTTTTTTTTTCATTTCATACAAACATTAATAATAGGTTCCTTTTTTCAAAGTTACTTTGCTCAACTATATCTTCGGAATATTAATATAGGCGAGAAATTCACCACAGAGAACAAAGAACTCAAAATCTTTATCGGGTGAAACCTTTCCTTTTTAGAGAAAACTTCTTTTTTGTACATAGTTATACTATTATGAAGAAATTACCATAAGGTAATTACTAAGAATCTAAGAAGTAGTAGAAAGCTTGTGAGAATTAGGCTGAATGCTCTCTCGATATATATTCGGATCTGCGAAGAAAAATAGTAACGGGTTGTATTCCCCGATTTACGAACAAAGAAACACAAGTGTAGGTACATACCGCCTAAAGTCTTACTTTCAGATCTGGAAAATGTTTGTAAACAACTGCGCAGGTGTCAGAGGCCAATGGAGTTTTTCTTCTCATCCTTTTAATTTTTCGATGTTTCGATAGATGTGAATACTTTTCGAGAAGTTTCTTAATTATCCGGGCAATGCGGGAACATGCGGAAATGAAGTGTTCGATAGGCCACGCTTTGCCAAAAAGATAGGAAATTAGTTATGTTTATCATCTCGTTGTGAGGGCTATTGTTACACTTCTTCATCTGGCATCGTGAAATTGTATATTTTCAATGCAAGTATACACGTTGAACTATAAAGATATTGTCTATTCAATAAAGCTGCTCCATATAAATACACAATGAGGTAAAGGTGAATGCTCCGGAAAACCGATCTTTGTGTCAATTTTTTCGCTCTTGAGGCGATGCGTACGCATTTGTCTTTCAAGTTATTAAAAAAAAGTCTTCCGATGTATGTCTTAACAGTGATGAAAGTAGTGCCTTCAAGAGAATTAAGATTGATAAGCATTATAGAAGTCATTTACGATACCAGTAAGAAGAAGCATTTGTTATTAGTCATCCAGTGGACATTATCTTAAAAAGAGAATATTGTTATCTTTTATACGAGTAAATGAATTGTTGTTGTCTACACTTTAAGTAAAGAGTAGAGGACAATAATTCAATTCACTTAACTTGGAAAACCCCTTTAGGCAATCAAGTTGCGAAGAACAATTAAGTAGGAATTTCCAAGCAGCTTAGTATAAGTCGCCTGATAAATGTGTTAGCGTCTCCTGGAAATGAAGGCGTTAATCGGCGATAACCATCGAGAATAGATTAAAGGAAAAGTTAAGACATTTCCAAGCTATAGACTCTGAGTGTTTTGTAGTTTTAGAGAGAATTACAGAAAATATTAGATGGGGCTAGACAGATAGGATACGCAACTAACATTTACTGATGAAATTCAAAAATTTTACTGGCAAGACATTAGCAACAGCAACTAATTTTTGCAGGTCGACGCCAAATATAAATGGGCCGAAACAGTTCAGGCGAAAACTGATAAAGAGCGTAGCTCTTACACGCAAATGATGTATGCCGCACCCATTTGGACTTAGAAAATTTGTAATGTAACAGTCTCCTACATAAACTAGAAACAGTTCAAAGGCTGTGTATACTACGAATGATATCGGTTTGTCGTACGGTATCAACGCCAGCTGCAGCAGTCCTGGCAAGAATGTTGCCAATCGATCTGCTTCTGACGGACAGATCTTAGAGAAACAAGCTTACTAGATCCTCGGATCCCCGGGTGTCGCACTGGCTAACCTAGTAGCAATTATGCTGAGGGAGGTGAAAGGATGGGAATAGTGCACCATCTTTCTGCATGACATCCTCTGCGCAATGGCTACATTCGAACGCCTAACTCCTGAGATGAAGGACCACCGACCCATAAAGGCTTATCTCGTGGTAATATGAAAACATTTCCGCTCAAAGCCCACGTGTCGTAGGGTCAATAGTTGGCATTGCGCTGCCATTATGTCCGCTAAAAAAAAATAGGCAGATAGATAGATAAATAAAAAGAGAGAGAGAGAGCGCGAGAGAGAGAGAGAGAGAGATAGGGAGAAGAAGAGAGAGGGAGAGGGAGAGAGAGAGCAATGGGGAAAGAGAGAAAGTCTAGTTAATTACCAGCTTACCAATAAAAAAACTTCAAATGAAATTAAATGAATTTGTAATTAAATGTGAATACAAGCTTATAAAATGAACTGAACCATAGAAGTAACGTTTCATCTTCATACATAGTTTTTCCATCAACGCAAATTTACCTCCGCTCTAACAATTGTATATGCCAGAAATATAATTAGTTTATTGAGAGATGGCCTAGAAGCATTATAACAACAACCTGGATAACCTGGATAGCATATCTTTTATTCATCTTTGCTTTATATGTAAAAGGTTTTTCGACTTTTTCCGACACAATCTATCGTTTTTGTTATTATTGTATTAGGACCAGAATTAGGCTCCATGTTGTTAAAATTATTACGTGGGATTCATAAATTATATCAATTTATTATCTTTTTTTGCCTTTTTGCTTTATTTTTCTTTAATGAAATGCAGATCGTGTTTAATATATTCATGAAAGTACGCCAGTATACTGCATTAAAGAGAATTAAAATTTATAATTAATTTAACTTATTTTGATGAAAATTTCCCACGAAAGAAAGAAAGAAACTATAAAAAGATTTCGTAATAATTTAGAAAAAATTAATTTATTAAAAACAAAAAGAGAATTATATTAAAAGTTGCCTTTAAAAGTACTGCAATATGTTTTTAAAGTACAGTTTTCAAATTTATTAAGGAAATTTGAAATTAAAAGTCTCTTTTCGACACATTTTACAATAGAATTGAAAACGACTCGAACTCAGTAATGTTTATTAAAAATCTTATCTCATAAATTGTTTGTTTTAATATTTGCCATGGAATTCGTAAGCTCGATTTATCTGTGTCCGTCTATCCGTATCCCTAAATGTTACTAATAGATACTCGTTTTTACGTTTATAGTAAAAGTTAAGAAAAACAATCTGAAATTGAAATCATAAATTAAATTTAATTTAAAAAGCAAGTCTGCTAAGCAAGCAAAAAATTTTTAATATATTTTCACTAAACTACTTACTCTATTGTGTAAAGTGAATATATATCTAAAATTTGAACTGAATATTATATGTGGAAAGCGAATAAAATTTTAGAGTGAGAACAACTCGGATGATCTGAATGGAATGATTGCAATTTAAAAAACTAAAAATAAAAAAATAACTTTGAGAATTTAGTCACTCTCAAGATTCGCTTTAAGTCGCTTTTGTCTGTCCTTATTGCTATATCTATTGCTATTTTATAGAAAGGTATTCGCTACGTGTGAAGTTAATAAGTATTAAGAGCAAGAAAAGAAAAAAAATATAGAACATTTTATAAGCGAACGCGATTGAAATCTGAAATCACGCAACGGCATTTATTTTTAAGAATTTTAAGCGAAATTAAAGTAAACCCTGTGAATAATTTACAAAAATTTTATTTATGTGCAGAATTAAAGCTATGCACTTCTAGTATATAAATTTATACAAATTCTAATGCCTGTGTGCACTGTATGTTCATGACTTTTAAATATGAAGCACAAATATAGAATCTAATGCACATAAACCTTTAGATATACAACTAAAATTAGAGCATAAACCATCTTTTGCATGTAGAATAGGCAGCAAAGTACAAGAGTTTCGTTAAAGAACTGCAATGGTTTCCGTTGTCACAGCTACACTGAGAAAAACACACGTAAAATATATTTATTTATTTCATTTTTTTTTTCATTTTTTTTTATAATTTATATTAAAATATAATATTTTTCCAAGTTTTTAAATTTTTTATAGATTTTTCATAAAAGTTTTTCTTTTCTTTTTTTTTTGCTTTTGTTTTTAGTTATTCTAAACAATTTTCCAAATTTTTAAATTTCATCCTTTTTTCATAACAATTTTTTTTTTTTTATAGACACACACACATTTACACTTACTTACTTATGTATAGGTCTATGAAAATTTCTTAAAGTGTATTTGTTTAAATATAAACGCTTTTTATTTTATCTTTCTATTTGTACTTTGCCTCCATAAAAGCAAAAATTACAAGAGTCCAACATTTTACATACAATTGTTAGTTTTATGCGTAGAACCATGCATGAGATATAAAAACATATACAGTACTCCTCTGAGTTAAAAATATCAACATTGCTTAGTGACACTGTGTTGACAATCAACGCTAAGAGAATAATTCTCGTTTTTTTTTTTTTTTCTTTTTTTAAGGAAGAATATTTTATATACATTTATCTAGAAATATAGAAATTTTTCATCGTTATCTCATAGTTGAACATTTAATATGTAGTCTTGAAACGCTTTTAAAAATATAACAACAAAAGGCATGAAATGAAATTCGGCTTACAACGCATTTTGTTTTGTTCGTAGAATTTATTTATTTATTTCTCTTATTTCTTTTATATATAGAATCTATTAATCTATTAATATTTTAATGTGTTTTGTAAACTTAAGAAAATCATAACAGAAATAGTTCAATAGAAAGTTAAAAAGCAAAACATTTAAGATCGAGATGTTGTAGATGTGTTTCAAAAATTTAAGAAAACACAAATTGAATCGAATAATTACATCGTTTCCACTTTTCGTATGGCATTATATAGTATCTATGGATTTAAAATTTAGATTTCTATAGTAATGACTGGACTTGAGCTTAGGTTAGTTCTATAATCTTATAAGATTTTTTAAATGAAATCAATGAGACAAACAAAAATATTCCTTTTCCTTGGACTGATGTCAAACTCCCAAAGATGTTTCGTTTATGTGTTTAATAGAGAGAATAGTTTTTAAAAACACTTTTATCACGATAATTATTTTCATTTGACTCATTTAAGAAAGAATTCTTATAAACAATACTTTTTCCTTGTGTGTTTTCATTCATTTAAGAAATTTCGAAATTAGTTTCGCATGTTCTTGTATTCAAATATAATAACAATTGTAAGCTTAAGCTTTCTTCAGCTCTTACTAAGTTATTTATCAATACTTGCACTTCTAATAGCCATCAATCATGCTTGATGACTTCATTTAAATTTATTAATTTAATATAAATATTTTTATATCGTTAGCTTATCACGGCCAAGATATGTTTGTTATTAGCAACGATAATTCCCATAATCGTTTATTCTCATCGTCTAGGTCTTCCACGTTGTGTCGTAGAACCAAATTGAATATATTTACTTCTTAAATGGATTCAATGATATGATTGTACCGAATATGTGTGAATACAAACGTAGTTATGCTTAAACAAATTAGTATTAGAAAAAAATAATAACTCGAAAGCTACTATTTTTCATAGACTGATTTGTTAGAAACTCACAAAAAAATACGCTTCACTCTCGGAAATCATTTCAACATTTAATTCAAAAATTTTCCTCTGACCCGTCGTTCTGTTGACATTTCCTAACAATTAATATTCGATAGGAACGATATGTAGGGGATGAGGTGTATAACTCAGTCCATAACACTGACAGATGATTGTTATATTTTTGATTACTTTTCACTTGAATCTTTCCATCCAATCGACTGTCGATTGAATCCACAAATTCAATAGTGATGGGTCATTTACTTTTGTCCATTGTCGCCCCGTACTGTTAAACAGCACTTCTACAATAGGTTGCTAAAAAAACAAAATTCTCCCTAAGGTATGAGTAGATGCCCGCGTCTCTCATTTGCTCATACTTTTTATAGATTATAATTTAGGAAATTTTTGTCTCTTGACCCCCATTAAAAACAATTTCTATAAATGGATCATTTGAGTTTAAACTACGTTGGAAAGTTTTTAATATGCCAACGATTTCTCTCTGTCTTACCCTCTCTCTCTCTTTATCTCTGCTTGTCGCTCTCTCCCCCTCTCTCCCTCTCTCCCCCTTTTCTC
>KK351021.1:3261287-3312181 GCA_000671755.1 Glossina brevipalpis | reverse complement strand
CAATATCTCTCCCTCTGTCCCCCTCTGTCACCCTCTGTCACCCTCTGTCCCCCTCTGTCCGCCTCTCTCCACCTCTCTCTTTCCCAATCTCTCTCTCTGTCTCTCCCTCCCTCTCACTGTATCTCTCTTCCTCTCTCTCCCTCCATCTGTCTTTCTCTTTTTGCCTCTCCCATCCCCCCCCTCATTTTCTTTAACTCCATTACGCCTATAAAAAGCTCCCTCATTTTTTTTTTTAGTTTTTTATTTTTTCTAGTCTTTTAAAGATCATTTTATTATGCATTAATAAATTTTTTCTGAAATCTAATCAATCAATGACTAAGTAAGGATGAAAACCATTAACCTACATTAAGTCGCGGCATTATTCGCACATTCTTTTTGGTATTTACTGCAACTTTTCTTAAAAGTTATATCATTTTGTGAGAAAAGAATTCACAATAAAAAAAAAAACATTTTCTTTACTTAAAGAGGGGATTATTATTAATTTTTTATTTATTCTTGAACTATAAGTTTTTTGCAAATTTCTAAATTCTTCTCTTTTCTTATATTTTCAGGTAAGCATTGCTCATAACTTCGTATAGTAAACGCGCAGATAGATACTCACGTTAAGGTGTGTTAAGTGGATCAATCATTCGCAAAATTAACCCCGTTTTAATCAGTCAGTGAATGATGAGGTTTGTATGCCACATCATAAAAGCAAAAAAAAACTACATTACAACAATCATACGAAGAAAGAATTATTCATTTTTTATATAAAATTTGAAAAAAAAAAAGAAAAAGAGAAGAAAAAGAAAAGGAAAAGAAAAAAATTATTTTGTGTTTAAACAAGATTTTGTTGTTGCTGCTGAATTTCTTTGTCGTGTAAAATTTTTTACCATAATTTTTCAGGCAAATATTTTTTCTATATTTTTTTTCTTTTCTTGTTACATCCACCATCGACGGATGGATTTACACTAAATTTGTTATTACGGTTGTATATCAGAAATTGCACAGATTCTTCATTAGTATAAAGTTAAGTTGTAACTCGATTTAGCTATTTTCGTATAAATGGACGGAACGTATCGTTGAAACAATCGCGATCCAATAATTGATGTTTGTACACATTAATGGTGCGACTACAACCATGCCCCTAATCGACTAAGAACAAGGTTTCAAACTTGAAACCTACAATAAATATCGAGATTAAATCTATATCCATCTAATTGTTCCGACTGGAAATGATCTGAATTGATCAACTTTCAAAAATATTTTATAAACTTTAATCTAAATTTCATTTATAGAAGTGATGCGGGTGTTAAAGATTCGATTTAAGCGACAGAAACTTTCTCACTTGTTTTGTTTTGTTTTTTTTTTTTTTTTTTTTTTAGTTTCTTTCTTTTAATGTGTTTGTTTACAAACACTAGCATAGCCAATGCATAATGTAAAATAAATGAATATATGCAAGCGCAAGAAGCGCATTCTCGCTCATATACAATAAAGATAAATGAAAATCAAGCCAAGAGGCCACAATTTAAATAACTAGGTATACCCATACCCGTTACATACATACATACATACATACATAAGCATATAAACATACAGTGCTGCTGTTGCAGAATTTCCTTTTCATGTTTAGATGATGATAAATGTTTTCTAATACTTAAACTTTGCTGCACACACACACACACACACACATATATATATATATATAGATACACAACGCACATAGAGCGTACTTAATAAATTTCAACTTCTTTACCTTACAGTTTTGCTACTCGTACCACAATGTCATGCATGCATGCAATCGGTAGCGAAATTTCCATCAACAAGCTACATAAATTCTCTCACATATGTATGTGCCTGTGTGTATGTGTTTTGTGCTTGTGTATGCTATGCATTTCTATAACGAATGAAAGTGTGTGTTAAGTTTGTTTGTTAAGTTCTCGGCATAATATTTTTTCCAACTGATTGTTAACTCAAAGAATTAAGCAAAAAAAAAAAAAAAAATTTTTTTTTTTTCATTTTCTTCTTATTTTCAAAACTATTGTAAGTACGTTTGCTTGTAAACGTTTGCCTTGTTGCATACGGATGCATATTTATCGTAATGCAAAAGTTTGTCTATAACTATGTGCGCATATGTACAATATATAAATATATTTACATAGCATGTGTACATACGCCTGTAAGTATTTAAGGTGATTCATCTTTGAATTTTCGCCTTTTGCGCACCTCTTTAAAATCCAGTACTACTTATTACTCGTTCAATATGAATAGTTTTCACCTTATATAAGATATGATCGAATGAATTAGGCGAAGTATACTAATTTTGATTTCATAAGATCTTTCTAATAATATTCTGTAGAATATTGGACATTAAGTCGATACGATTAAGTCCATCACAATGCATCATCATCAGCTGCTTGCGAAAATATCATTTCAAATCGGTAAATAATTTATTTTTTAATATTTTTCGCAAAATTTAAATTAAAAAATATTTCTTATTTTTGCCCATTGAAAGATTCTCAACCTCATCCTTATTCTCTTCCTATTCTTGTTAATCAAAATTAAAGGATGTGCTGCAGATTTCTTGTAGTGGTTGCTGCGTATCCATTGATCAATCTTTGAGTGTTCTTTGGGCGCATACATCTATCTTTCTTAGTTATTCTTCCAATAAAACATCACAATCATCATTAGCATCATTATCATCTTAGCTTTCCTTTATAAGTCATAAACATTCACATACGCTTGCCATTCATTTACTCGTCGTGTTTGCTAATTTGTTCTTAGCTGCTGCAAATTTGAAAAAAAAAAAGGAAAAATAAAAAAGAAAATTCGAAACACTAAAAACCAGAAATTTTATGCACCCTACCTATGCATTTCATATGCGTTTAGAGATTAAGTTTTAACCAACGGTGCTCGGTCACCGGGTTCCCGAGAATTATAAAACGAAATAATTGTCCTTTTCATGTTATGAAAGTAGGAAAATCCCTTCTTGAGGTTCTGTACTACAAAGGGACTGGAGTGGACTGGACTGGACTGTACTGGACTGGACTGGACTGGACGCAGTTGAGCAAGTTTTTGTGGTTCATGGAATTAGTAGACCAATTAGTAGATAAGCATAGGTGGTGCGTTGTGCTCATGACTTTCCAATTACCATTTATTCTAACAGATAAGATAGCAGAATTGATCTTTCGGAAATAAATATATAAACATGGATATAAAAAAAAATTAAAAGTTCAAACCAAATCCACGGCATCAGGTTGGCCGAAATAGGATAGCTGCTTATAAGTGTCGCATTCTCAACACACTGTTTGGAGAATGGCTCTTGGCTTAGCGTTGTATAGAAGGCCTAGGGTACTACGAGAAGTGTTAGAGTAGTTGCGAGATTCTAGATAGAAAAACATCCTTACCAGAGGATGATCGTCTGTACTATACAAACTAACTATTATAACTAACTCCTGCGCTTCGGTTATAGTATAACCCCTCTACAAAGTACATTTGTTTATATTAGGGGATCCTTGTGTTCTCTCTGTGGATACCGAATATCGTAAGTTAAAATAGTGCAGTGCTAAGGTACACCGTGGTTTTAGACTTTCACGGTAGATACCCGAATTAATTCGAAGTTAAGAACTATGCTTTTTGGGGGAAACGTAAAACATCTGTAGAAATTAGTTCAAAACTCATTTTTGCATATAAATGCAACAGAGATATTTCCTTTATAAAATTTCAATTGACATACAAGCTTTATTTCATTTAAAATGACTTAAGTCTATTTATTTAAAATATAAAAATTTTATAGGAATATAATTTATTTAAAATGCTTTAGTTACAAAATATTTTACAAAAAACATAACGAAAAAATCAAGAAAACAACCCGACAATGTAAACATGAAAATAACCAGATTGATCTGTTTTTCTTTTCTTTTTTTTTTTTTTCATTTTAATGGACTTAGGCCATTTTTAAAATAAACGGTTCATTTAGAACTTGTTTTCATTAAAAAAAAAAGAAGAGATATTACGATGAGATATGGCTTTGCTTGCCGTTAACAGCTTTCTTTAATTTATAAACATTTTTTTTTTTTTTTAAATTTGGGAAAATGATAATAATATCTCTGAAATATGATAAGAAGCAAGATTTTAAAAAGCCAACAACAAGAACATTTGCCCGATGTAAAAGGAAATTTTCGTTATCATGCCAATGTACAGAGAATTGTAAAAAGTTTTCCAAAAGCGTTCCCTCGCTATCTAGATTTTTTAATGGCGTTGTTGCCTGCGTGGAGGCAATCTTTGCACACTGCTCGTTTGTAAAGTGCAAAACAACAAGAACAAAAGAAAAAAAAAATTAAACAACAAAGTCATTAAACATCACAAAATTTTTATATTTATTTCTTCTTTTTTTTGTTATTGTTGTTATTGTTGTTTTTGTTTTTATGTATGCTTTTTTTTTCTCAATTAGAACGCGTCATTATTGTATGTTATAGCGGTGCGAAAAGATTAATGTCAACTCGTTTATCTTATAAGCACATATAAAAGCCCCAATGATTCATTTTTATACGTAATATTTTGAAAATCTGAAAAAAAAAAAACAAAATAAATAACAACTTGAAGACGAATCTTGGATGCTTATTATGTAATAAATATACCTTTTTAATGAATTCTGCAGCATAAGCTTATAATTAAGTGAATTAAATACGAATTAATTGAATCCTTATTCGCTTAGAAGTATCAGTTGTGCTAATATATCGAAATAAAATGATGAAAGAAAGCCCGTACGACTTGATTTTTGATTGATTTATAAAAGAGTCCAGAAGTTCTATGTTTGTGCTTAAACTTTGCAATTACGGTAATACTAACATCCATAATTTACGCGACTACGGATCAGGGTGACACCATTATACTCATCACCGACGGAGTGGGATACATTCACTTTATCATTTTGCTTACAATATCCAGAAAGCTAGTTTAAGAGACCCCATAAAGTGTATATATACTCTTGATCTTGAACGAAATTTTAAATGGATTTAACGGACGTCCATCCGTCTTTCCAAAAAAATGACAAATCATCTTTAAATTTGGCAAAAACAACTTGAAATCAAATTGGTATTGAAAATGGGCTAAATCATTCAAAAATTACGCCTACAGTACATCTTAAACTCAGTACACCTTTGTTTTCAAAAGCAAAAAAAAAAGTTGAGTTTTTCAATTGTTACTCATAACAATAGTATAGCAGATAGATCTATAAAAGCATCTACGTATATTGTGTCAGTTATACTGTAGTAGTTGTACAAAAATAGAAAAAATCTATCACGCCCACCCGTGAAAACATTTGTAACATCAAGAAAATAGCTTGAGAGACTCTAGTAAAGTGTATATATCCTCGATAAGTATCAGATTCGGAATCCACTCAGACGGGTGCCTCCAACCTTTTGTATATCTTCTTACCGATGTATGGTGGGTATAAAAGATTCGGTCATAGTCGAATAAAATTTTCTCAACTGTTTTTTTAGATAACCAACCGAACCACTCAGGAGCTATCTTGTATACTGTCATGCTCACAAAGGATTATAAATGTAGGAGGAGAGAAGGAACGAATATGTTGTGTGTGTGTGTGTTTATGTAAGAACATGAGAAACAGTGAAAAGACCTCCACCATCAGCTATGATGGAAGGCACAAATTCACTTGAATTATGATTAATTCTAGGTATCGTAAGAGTTAAACTTTTAGTTTAAAGTTTAAAGACCAAAGATTGCTAATGACAAATTTATTAACCTCTAATACAGCGGCTATAATGATAGCGAGAGTGAACTGTGATGTGGTTGAGAAAAAAAAAAAATATATATGAAAAATCTTCTCGGAATTTCTTTTTGTGTCGTTAGATAAAATTAATACTTTTTATCAGAATCGGTTACTTCGTCGAACAACCATACCATTCGAACAGCTCTTCCATTCTTACAATTTTATCAGAATCGGTTACTTCGTCGAACAACCATTCCATTCAAACAGCTCTTTCATTCTTACAATTACATCCAAAAAGTGGATCTTTTGATGCACAGCCTAAAAACTCTACTTGTCTTGCTTACCTGCACGGAATTCATAATCTGCTTAAAAAATGAAAAAAGTTGTGGCTAACGATAGACAAGACTCATCCAATTTTTCCCAGAAAAACGATAAAGTATATTAAAATAATCCCTAAATACTTATTCACATTTTTTTATTCTTTTTTTGTTGAACAAACATTGAACATTGAACAGACATTGAATGCGAATTTTTGTTTTAAGCAAATCTACAAAAGTTTTCCTATCAAGAGCAATTAGATACGCTCCGATATAAATAGGTTTTGGATTAACGATTGAAAAGAGGATATTTTGCATGCAGTGCAAAAAGTCGATGCAACCCAGTCACGAAATACTCAAATGTTCCCCACGTTTTCTCTACTTGTTCTCCACTTGTTCTCTATTTGTTCTCTACTTGTTCTGTACTTGTTATCTACTTTTTCCCTACTTACAGATATTACAAAAGGACTCATAAAATCACTTGTAATGCATGTTGTAGTATGCATAAGACTTGATTAAATAAATTCTGCAGCAGAGGCATGCAAGCTTTTAATACCTTTTAGACAATTTATGGGCGAAAGAAAATGTCCATCCGACTGTGGCCTGAATCATTCATTGACGAAATTTATAAAAAAAGATAACGAATTTTCAAAAACTTCGTTCCTAAAAAAACTTTTATTAATTTACACAATTAATTGTGTGTAAATGAATGAATTGTTTTAAATTTAAAAATTTTGTAAAAAACCAAAAATCACAGTTCAATAAACCGAATTAATATAATTTTAAATATTTTCAATGCCACTAATTATCCAAAGAAATATCGTATAAATATGGATGATACTCTCTCGCTCTGGCGCTTACCTCCCACTATATAACCAAAAGTAAATGACAATTTATTTTATTTTTTTTTTTTTTGTAAAATTTTATATGAAAAATTTTTTCCGCATAGTTCATGAACGTTTATTTAAAAAAAAAAGAAAATTTTTTAAATCGTTTACTAAACACAAACAAAAGTAAAAAAGCACAACAGAGGAAAGAAAGGCACAATAATAATAATCAAAAAAAAAAAAAAACAAAAAACCAGTGGCAAAAATTATACACAAGAAATTATAGTATGACACCAAGATGACACCTCTTTGCCAATATGTATATATATATTCATATACTTACCATGAGCTTATACTACACGTACATATATGCTATTATTGATGATGAAATCTATTCATGCATTATATACGTATGTAAAGTTCACTATGAAAGGTTCATTGTTCCTGCCTATGCCAATACAATGAAATATTGATGAAGTTAAAGAGACGCTGATGTACAGCAGGTGCTGCTTACATCTCGTCATCATCTACAATCTATAAATACGAGGAAGATTTTATATATAATTTTGCTTTTTTTTTTTGTATTTTTTTATTTGTTCACGAAAACTCTACATGAGGTCTAAAATACATATATATATATATGCATATATATACATATACATAAGTACTTATTGTTAAACCTTTGTTAAAAGAATTTCAATTTTTAAAGATATTTGACATAATTGAGCAGCCACTTCCATTAAGGTGCGAAATGAGAGATGGGAGGAATGGGGGTGGAATTGTAGAGAAAACTCATTTTTAAATGAAAGAAACGTTTGTTTTCTTTTATGTTATGTTCACACCACAGGTTAAATATTTCTTTTTGTATACTATTGAACAACGTATTCAATGTCAAGCATTACATACACAGATACATATATGTTTACGTACATATGCATAAACTTTTCAACCTATTGATGGTCCATGATCTGCTTTGCTTTGCCTATAAAGGCAGGGAGCAAGGAAATTTAAGATACACCTTTGTTACCAACTGATAAACTGTGTTTTTGTTCACCGAAAGACGAATACATTCAAGCTGTGAAGTTTTTGAGCATGTGTATCTCAATGTGAATATTAAGAAGTGGGTGGATGAGGTAGACATGGATAGACATTGGTTGAAAGTGGGAAGGGGAAAAGAGCTGCAATACTGGTATGTCAGTGTGTATGGCGCAGAGTTAATGTGTGTGTAGTTTTTCTTTCCGAATCGCAAGCTATTCACTTTTATATTAGCCGCTGCCAACATTTCTGGGTAGAGAGCTTGCTAAGGCCAATGAACGGTTTTGCATTAATAAAGTTATCATTTGATAATTGTAATTACAACAGCAATAACAACAGCGCCAACAACAACAACAGCAACAACAACAATAACATCAACAGCAACAATAACTACTACAACAGCAATCAACATAATGAAGACATTTTCATTTCATCGTAAACATTATTTAAGACTCATAAAACAAAGGCTTTCTTCATCAAGTCTTAAAGTTAATAAGACTGCATCATACGATAGACATTATAAAGACAGATAAGTAGTCTTTGGAGTCTACACTTACGATATTTGTCTATAATTAATTGTTGCTGCAAACGTTGATATGTTACTTGTAAATTATAGTACGAGTTATTAATCATGTCCCTCATCATGCATGCATCACATAACTGCTGTTAACACAAAATTGAATAACAGGAATAATGATAATTATAGATTTGATAAAAAAAAAAAGAAGTTTTTATATCCATTATTGGAGGATATATTAATTTCCTCATTCCGTGTGCATAGTAATAAACGTATACATGCTTCGATGACTTCAGTTTGTAAGTTGTAAGCTTCTTTTTATAAATTACTAATTTTAAATGATTATATTAACTCCTCAGCAAAGGGCGAATATTTTTACAAAAGACAAAGGAAAACGTATTAAAAAAATGAGTGTAGAAAAAATGTAGACAGATAGCCAGGCTATACGCAACATGCTATTCACAATACAATATAATTCCTTAGTCTCTACCCAGTTAGTCAATGAATGTTCTCTCTTTCTCTCTCTCTCTCTCTCTCTCTCTCTCTTTCGGCCTCTACACATATATGTTTATATCTCTCTCTGTATCGGTCCCTATCTCTATCTCTATCTCTCTCCCTCTGTCTCCCTCTCTCTCTCTCTCGCTCTGTCTCTCTCTCTCTCTCTCTCCCCCTCTGCTTCTCTCTCTCTATCTCTCTATCTCCGTCTCTCTTTCTCTCTATCTCTCTCCTCGTTAGGTCCTTCTTGCAAAGGAAGATTGTTGTTAAACGAGTCTTCGCTTCTACTTTTTCTTCTGCTCTTAAATTCATGAGAAAACTTAGCGGAACGTGATTAAGAATAAGGCTTTCATTCTCTTCTTTCGTATTATATCACGTGGGCTGAAAAGTTCGTTGGGTAACATAGGAAAATTTTTTTTTCTGACAGAATTTGATATTATTATTCAATATAATTGACTTTGAGGGCGATACAACGATTATAGTGGTCATAAAATTTTTCGATACCATTTTTATAGTACGGTTTGTCTTTAGCCTCAAAATAGGCCAAAAAGTCCGTTTGGCTGACTGTCGATTGGAGTCCGGTTTAAAATGATGGAGCCATGTTTCATCCATTGTCACATATCCACACAAAAATTCGGGTTTATTACGATTGAACAGCTCCAAACACTGCTTAGAATCATTAATTCGGTGTCGTTTGTAGTCGATTGTGAGCTCGCTGCAGCAGCCACTTTGAACAGAGCTTTCGCATATCGAAATATTCATTCACGATATGTCCAACACTTTCCTTTGATATCTTTAGGGTCTCAGCTATCTCAATCAACTTCAGTTTACGATTATCCGTAATTATTTTGTGGATTTTTTTGATGTTTTCGTCGGTAACACCCTCTTTGGGGGCGTTCACTGCGTGCATCGTCCTTGGTGCTCATTTCGCCTCGTTTAAATTTAGCAAACCACTTCCCTACGTTTGATTTTCCTGGTGCAAAGCCCGAATAATGTTTATCCAGCCAAAGCCAAGTCTTGGCTTCAATAGTATTTTTTTATTAACACACAAAATTCCTTTTTATCCATTTTTTCAAACTAACAAAAGTTGCTTCATTGAAAATGCTATAGCGCACATACTAATAGTGCAACAGCTTTCAAATTTGTACACGTGTCTTTTGAAGGTTGAAGGGCGAACTAAAAATGATATGGATTTAATACTAGTAGCGCTATCTATGTCCCAGCCTACGAACTTTTCATCCCACTTGTTATATTATATACCAACTATTCTTTCCTTATATTTTCAATTTCCTTAACTTTTACTTTAAGTTAGTTTTGTGAGGATTCACATGACTGGACTGCGGATTAGAATTGGATTTTTTTCTTTGCACTTAACTTAAACTTTAACTTTTTTCTTCAATTATTTCAACTGAATTGACTTAAGAATTGACCTTAAGTGCAAGCAAGAATTACGTGATAGACACAAACCCAGTACAATCACGTACTTTGAAATTAAATGAACTTAATATTGTTATCAATATCCCTTACTGGCTAAGTATTGTTGTCAAATTATTGCGAAGAAAATCTCTGTTTCTAGCACAAGACTTTATTTTTGTTATAGAGAAAAACCGGCAAATATCGACATATGATTTTCTTTAAATATAATAAATGTTGCGCTCTTCAATTTCAGTGATTTTTGGTATAAAATTGAATTTGAAGTTTAGAAAAAATACAATTTCAAACTATGTTGAATTATAAGAATATATTTCAAAAGAACAAATCAGAAACCGCTTAAAATACTTGTATTCTTATATACTTGATTAAGCCATATAAGGCTGCCAGTCTATTCCTAAGTTTGTTGGAAACGAAAAAATACACAAACATTTTTAGTTAATATGCTTAAACTAGGGTTAGGCTTAGGCTCGCCCCTGTCTAGCTGATGTCTGTCTATATATGAAGTTTTTAAAGCTATTTCAATGAAATTTGAAGCCCTGATATTTTTCTTTCAAGAATGCACCCTATTGAAAATGGATTGTATATGTTATATGATATATAAAACCCAATTGTAAAGAATCATTTTTCCAAATCACGCCCATCTAATGTCCAATTTTGAAATATCATTTAAATGAAAAAAATTGCAATTTTCACAATATCTCGACGAAAAGCGTTAAGTAACGGTGCTTTGTAATACTAAATTGAAGTAAAAAATATAATTCTTTGAAGACCCTCCCATGTAACAGTTCCTATAAAAAGTTAGTCTACAAGGGAAAAAGAGTCAAATTTTTTTTATATTTATTATGTAAAGAAAATTGATCCATAAAAGTGATTTAACATAAAAATTAATTAATTAAAAAATCTAAACCACTTAGCTTCACTTTTTGTATCCCACCTTATGTAGAAAAAAAGATCTAATGTTTAATATTTTATGCTGAAACTTGGTCCGTATTAGCAATATGTGACATACATACATATGTCTTATTTTTGCAACCCATTTCATGTCTTTCTCATTAAAACTAACTCTTCATATGGTAAAAGAAAAAAGGAAAAAAAAAAGACTAATTTTTACAACTTGATGATGAAAATATATGAAGACTTGAATTAGATTATGTCGGGTCGATTTTGTTCGTCTGTAATGTTTTTATGTGTTTAATAAAATTTAATGTAGATTTTTTTTTAACAAATGAAAATTTTTTGAAAATTATTATTAACGTTTTTATATCCGCTATCGAAGGTGAGCTGTATATTCATTTTGTCATTTTGTTTGTAGTAGCCAGTAAAAAAATTTCAGAGATCGCACAAAATATATATATTTTCAATAAGAATCAAATTTACAATGAATGAAAGTATGTCCGTCTGTCTGTCTGTATAGCGTCTGTGGCAAACATTCTCAAAACTCAAGAAATTAGCTTCAAATTTCATAAAAACATTGAAAGTTCTTTCACATACATTAAGATTGAAAATGGGCCAAATCGATCATAGGCCATGCCCACAGTATAGAATAGGCTGAAAACATCTCGGTATTCCGGCTGAGTATAAGAAATTTGATCATAATTTTCTTACTTGTTTTTTTGAATTTTGAAGAACATTTTTTTCCTTGTAAAAAAAAACTTTATACGAGAAGAGTTTGTTACAAAATTTTGTACAATAGTTTCTTTTTTCTTTTTGTTTTTTTTTTTTTCTCATTATGAAAATTTCTAAAACATTGTTTAGAAAATTTTATTCATAATTTAAAATTTTTATTCAGCTTTCTTGTTATGTCTTTCGCTCATTATTTTGTGTATATTTTGTATGAATAATCGTATGTATGTATGGATATGTACGAGAAAACGTTATAAAAGCTTTTTTTATGAATTTCATGTTGTTATTAAATTATTATTATTATTAAAAGAAATTTAATTAGTTTTTATGATTTCTGATTTATGTTTATATTTAAATGTATTTAATGCTTTTGTAAATAATTTGTGAATTTTTATTATCTTTCGATGAATGCAAAAAAAAAGAAAAAAAATGAAAGAGAGAAAAAATTTCCAAACATAACCTTAAACATAACGATAAAGCAGCAGTTTGATGTATTTTACTATTGGTTTTAATGAGTTTCAATGTAATTCACGACTATAACACAACCAACTTTACGACGTGTATTTTTATACATATTTATTAATACTTAAAAACAAAAATTGTTATCGCCACATGATATCGGTTCAATAACACATTTATAAAAATAATTACAAACATTTAACCAATAATTTGCAGCGAATTTATAGCAGATTTCTCAGGCAGGCGTTACGAAAGTTTTTTCAACGAATTTTTTTTCTCCTATTCCCTGTTCTCTATCTATGATCTTTATCCACCAGCAGTTTTCATTATCTTTTTGCATAAAACATTTATCTTATACGATTTGAAAAGCTCGGATTGACTTACCTATCATGTGAAATAAATTAAAGTTTAAAAATTATCCTGAACGTTGTTTTTGGTCTTGGCTTCAAAATAAACAAAATTACTGCCGATAATATCTCAAGTAATTCGAATGTATAAAAAAAAAACTCTGGTTGTTCTGATCAAGCTTTTAAATACTTTCTTCCTCTGGCTGTTGGTTGCAATCGAAAACCTTAACTCAGAAACGTGTTCGTAATTTTCTCTAAAATCCCAATCAATCAAAATCAAAAAGTCTTCTTTATTCGCAAAAGAAACCGATAACTAGCACAATAAACATCGTATTGAATGATATCGTGATTTCTTTGTATCAATTTAGGTTTAAGCCTTTCTTACAGATGTACAGAGTAAAGTACTTACCCTTCTATAGCAGGTTTTAGAAGAGAAACATTTGCTGTTATTCTGAAAAGTTTTTTTTTTTTTTCTATTTTACCAAAAAATAAAAAGAAGTAAGCGATGAATTTCAAAAGATTTATTATAATTTTCTTCTCAATTTATTACATCGTATGCAACGTATACGATATCTTTATAGGAAATATCGAACAATAGAAACATATACATATACGGGCAACATCCTGTTTGTTTCTTGCCGCAATTCTGAAGGATGTCAAAATTTAAAAAAAAAAATAAATAAATCACATAAACAATAAACGCGAAACGCTAATAAACAAATCAAATCAACAATGATTAAAAAACTATAAGAAACTTCTCAATACATTCTCATCCTTTAATGAGTTTTAAAAAAAAAAAAAAAATCCAAGAGAATTATATTCAAACCGCATAGTTCTTAATATGTTCAGTTAAATGTTATTGCAAAAATTAAGTGCTCAGAAAAGGTAGAGAAAAATATCTTTCTTTATATATACAACGACAAAGACGAGCTACATTCGCATTTTTAAGAATTTCAGAAAGTATGCATTCGTAATAAAAGTGTACTACGGCCACAATAGCCGGACAAGGAGACTACAGACGTTTACACTGACTTTATTATATTAATTGTACACCATATTGTCATGTGTATATATAAAAACAATAACAAAAGTTCCTTTGCTTTTATTTTTTTTTCTCTGTGATGCAATTTTTCTTAACTACTCTACCTTTGGCGAAGATATAGAAGAGTATGAGGATATACGCAGCAGCATTTAGAACGACTTGACATACATTCGCCAGCATGTTGAACTGAGTATTCTGACTGAGTGTTCTGACGTCTGTTCCTGTAAATTTTTCTTTAATTTAATAGTTGAAACTTTTTGAGATACTTTTATGACATACTTGAGATACTTATAAATTTTATCCTAAAGATAGAAGTTCTTCATAATGGATTATAGATCGTAACATATTTACGATCATAATCCCTAAATAAGGACTTATTTTGGAAAAATTGGTAATTATATGAAAAAAGTTGGTAAAAATTTTGGAAAAAAATTTAGATAAAGTCAATTTAGATTTGATCTTATGAAAAGTATTCCTTTAAATAAAAACAAGATATAAATTTTTGTATTTTATCATCGGAACAAATAGAGTATTTTATTTTTTTTTTTTAGGCCAAATGAGATAAAGTATTTAATGGTCGACCTTGCTTGAATATAATAGTTAAGCTTTCATTTTTATTATTCTTTTTTATTCTTAACTTTCTTCTTCTTCTTCTTTATTATTCTTAACTTTGTATTGAAGTATTGAAGAAGCGTTATAAAATATTTAATAGACTACCTTGTCCGCGCAATCATAACATTTTAATTTGTTACATAAAACTCTTTGGAAGTAAATTTTAAGGTTTAACATTGTATTTATAACAATTTCCAATTATTTTATTTCTTCTTAACCTCAGTTTATTTTGAAACAAAATATTCATTAAATCATAAGTTATATGAATTTCAATAGCTTTAGCGCCTTCGCAGAATTATTTTAAAATTTCTTTTAACCTCGAATAATTATTGATATTTTCTGTTTCATTATTATATTGCATTTGGGGTTACAAAGTGTATAATAAATTTAAGGTAATCTGGCCTTTTCGTACAGTCGACTAAAAAAAAAATTGGAAACAAAACCACACTGTTTTGTGTGTAAAGTTTATAAAATTAAAAACTTGTTCATATAATTATATTTCTTGGAATAAAATCTCCTGGTATGAAACACGCTACCGTCGTCATAATAACTAAAATAAATTCAAGTTAACTCAAACTCAACTCTAGTCCACCGAATCGAACTGAACTGAACTGAACTGAGCTGAACATGTCATTTTTGTTAATTGAACAGTAAATTGTAGTGCATTTAAAAAGTTTAATTGAAAAGATAAATAAAATAAAACGAACCGAACTTGAATGATTTGTATGTATATACTTATATAACCGTTTTTTAATTAGATTTGAAAGTAAATTAAACGCTAAACGTGTTATCTGAGATGACATACAAAATTAAGGGAATAAAAAAGAGGTTTTACACTGTTAAGCTTCCAACGTTTCTTCTGAGATTTTTTTCATTACTTACAACACCCTCAATTTCGTAAAAGAAGGAGAAGAAGAAGAAGAAGAAGAGAGAGACAATTAATTTGCATACTTATGTGAATATTTCTGTGAATATTTATTCGTATAAAATAAAAAGTTTATAATATTTTTGTACATAAACAAAAATTAGAAAATGGACTATGGACTATGTAATTCAGGCCTAGCTAAGTTAATTTTTTAATTTGAATATTATTAATATTAAAATGTGATGATATTTTCTAAAGATCTTTTGAAAATGATATCAATTTTTCAATAAAAACCTATTACAATATTATTTACTTTCCATAGTAAACCTTTAAAAAAGATTTAATATTTTTGTCCTGCTCTCATGGCCATTATAGTAATCAATCAAAATGGATAGACGGATAAACGTAGATTTAACGATTTTCAATGAATAATATTAAAACTGTCTTTAAATATCAAAGAATAAGTTTTCACATCTAAAATTCATATGATATAAATGTGCTTTAACTAGGCGACCCTTGGAGCTACAATAGAAAAGATAAGGTATCGACACATTATTTGGCTTTATTTATGTCTATCTTAAAAAAAAAAAAAAAAACGGAAAAAAAGATCAAAAAAACAAAAATATTTGAAGACAACTCAGTTTCGACATAACATTACAGCAACAATTCAAATTACTGCAACATTGAAAATTTAAATATATTGATATGAAGAAAAAGATGCTTTGATTTCTAATTGATTTCATCTTAAACATAACTATCTTTTTTTATTATAAAGCAAAACTATTTTTAATTAAAACATCATCATTTTGAAATATATATGAAGCAAAATAAACGGTCGAACTATAAAAAATGCTTTCTATTTACTACTGGACACTTTCACCCTTTGTAACAAAACTAAATATTGGAAAAGTATTAAGCGAAGCATAAATGAATTAATTAATTAAAATATACGTTAATTAGTAATTAATATAATATTAATAACGAATTTTTAATATCTAGTAACAGAGCAAATTAAAACGTTATAACTTAAGCGAAATACGACAGTTGCCAAGCCCGGACCTTTTCATTTAATAGTTTTGGAGGTTTTATTTGCTTCATTAAATGTTGAAAAGTATACGTTGTTGCCATATAAAAATTTTTTTTTTTTTGCTTAGCGGGAAATAGACCGATGTGATCCAAATTTTAGTGGGGATGAGGGAGATGGAGAGGGGGTCATATTGAGAAAGAGAGAGAGAGAGAGAGAGAGAGAAAGGGAAAGAGAGAAAGACAGCGAGAGAGAGAGTTCATAAAACTCTATCATAACGTTTGAAATTTTCCAAATTCGTCTAGTGTGCCTACATATAGTAGTAGTAGTTTTAATCGATTCTTGTCCAAAAATATTTAAAAAAACAAAACTTTGTGTACTTAACGAATCGTCCAAAATGCTGTAAAAATGGTCTAATCCAATAAATTTTCAATAACGTTTCTTGATTGTTGAACTAAAACATATATGAATATTTCAGATTTCATCAAAATATTTTGAACGTATCGCAACGTTTGTGTTGAACACGATAATGTATAGATAGGAGAGACATCCGATATACAGATATGCTTAAAATCGATTCAAAAAGTAATACACTGAATCAATTAGTATGCTTCAAGTCATTCTAAGTAATGTATTCACATACTTTTTGATCTCAAGTACTAAATAGAAAGTGTAATGAAAGGATAATTTTTGTAACTCCATACTCGATCATATATCTTATAGTATATAGAAAATAGTGAAATTGTTATTATAATTTCGGCGACCGAACAAATATGACTTAAATATGTCCGGATAAATTCTCTTTAAACTCTCGACAAATTTGATAAACAAAACCAAATTGAAAATAAACCAAAAAACAAAACGTTCCACGTCATTGCCAAATATGAATTCAGTCGAGTCAAGTAACATTTTTTTTTTATTATTGTTGTTATTGTTATTGTTATTAACTCAATAAATTTCATGTAACTTAACTGCATACTATTCTGGATGATTTATATGAACAATTTTATACATTATACGGCTATCAAGTGTCATACAATACTAACAGCTTGAAGACGTGCTTTTATAAAGAGATTTATTATTATTGTTAATATTGTTAATATATCATGAAAAAAAAATTAAATAATAAAAAAATTTATTAAATCTATAAATTTTTTTTAAAAGAAAACACAATAAAAAGTCTATTTTAAATTCGCTAAAATTTTTAATTCTCTTTGCTTTTATTTAAACAAAATATTTGCAAATGCGTTGTGTTGCAAAAACTGTTTAAATTTTTACTTGATTATATTTATTATTTCTGTTATCAGTTTTGGGCACTTAGTTTATCATAAAACAAAAAAAAAATAAATAAATAAATAAATAAGTAAATGAAATAAAGTAGTGTTTAAAATACTCTAAATATTGATTAATGCAAAATTTCATTTGTATATATTCGCCCGTTGAAATCATTAAATCGACCCTGAAAATTTATACTCTTACTCATCCTATAATACATAGCATTTAAGAGAAACAAGATCGCGTTGACAACGAATGCAAAACGAGAAGATTAGTTTTTTCGTTTTGGTGTTTGTTCGTTTTTTTCTTCTATTTCTCATTATATCTCCAGTGTTGCCTTTGTTTCTTGTTAACTTCCAATTGATCAAAGTCCTTCATTTAATCATGGAGCACGACATGCTTCTAACAATATTTACAAACTATGTAAGCTTTTTATTACAGTCAGTCGCATTCTAGCCTGAGCTTGCGTTATAATACTCTTGATAAGCCCAGCATTGAAACATCGTACGAAAACAAGCGAATAGATGGGAATACGTTCAAAAAAAAAAAAAAAATAAATCAATAAAAATAAAGTAAAGATAGTCTCCAGCTGAGAAAGTTCTGAAAGTAGGTCTTGTGATTATTTATCTATACAGTTTTCGGCCGTATAGGATTCATAAACACATAGACAGTGATTGAATCATTCATTCTTGTTACAATCGAAGTTTAAAACTACGTTGAAAAACGTGTAAATCTTATAAGAAATAAATGAAATTCGCACCTAAACAACGCATACTCACCCATTTCGTCAAATTAAAGGTGTTTTTTACATCTGATGTAGCTATGGCGCAATATTCCTTCTCATCGCCCCGTCATCGCTCTCCGGCTATGTCGTTCAATGCCGGCCTTGGTACCTGCTTTATGACATCTGTTGTTGACCGCGCTCTTCTGAATCAATATTGGTTAATGGAGAGGGTACGCGTTTTTTTGGCCGCTAGTAATAGGTGCCCATAAATGATCGCTTCTAATAGTTTACTCACTCACAAATAGAATGTTGGGCGGATTATTGCCTTTCGCAGTGGGGATCAGGTTTTGTATCTTCTATTTATTCGGGGGAGTTCCTTCCTTTGATTGCACATTGCTGCAGCAACTTAGTAAAGATTTCCGGCCTTCTTCGTGTCGCTGCCTTTATGGTGATATTTGAAACCCTGTCCGGACCTCGGGCCTTTCTGTCTCCTATTCTTTTGCTTGCTGCTAGCTAGGTGACTTGCTGGGTTGAATTATGTTCCGTGCCATAGAAGTGTGTGTGTGTTTTTTCTTTTTTGTAGAGGTAGGAATCTTCATAGATACTACCGGCCCGCGCCAGTGGCATGCACGATTCCTACCCCCCACACACACCTCACATACCACTTTCCTCCGCGGGACCACCGTTAGGTATTACTTCGCGGAGGCTGGTTGCAATTATTGCGCATCGTATGGTGGGACCTTAGTGAAGTCCTTTATTGGTCTCCACTGCCTCTTCTCTCCGCCCATTGCCTCTCCAGTCGTCGTAAATCCACGAGGGTATTGCTAACGAACGCGTCTAGGGTGCTCCAAGCTACTGCATTGCCGATCATTACGTTTGCTATATCGTTAGATGGCACTTGAGATCGTCCGTTCTTAAATCTGCTGCAGTAGGACATTACGTGCTCTGCGTCTGTGTGTTTGTAAGTGTTTATTTTCTAATATTCATATTCTTTCCTTCTAAGGGATTTGAAAAGTTTTTTGGCGAAAGGGAGGGAGGGGATGAGCTCAGAGGTGCCTATAAATTCCAAATTAAAGAAAACTTGATCCTTTTACACTCAATAAGGATACTTAACTTTAAAATATAATTTACTTGTTCAATGCTTTTTGATTGTTCCGTTTAATAAATATTAAAATTCAATTAAATGTAGTTCACCTCATGTACATACATAAAGAGCATACGTTCACAGAAATTCACATGAAAGTAATTATTATAACAAATTTTATATGTTGTCAGCATGAAATAATAAAATCAATCATTCCTTTAAGCAAATATAATAATATGCTCTACTATACGTTTCCGTTAATATTTTCAAATATAAATCGCGCTTACAATGCTGAAATAAATCATAAATTTTTAACACTTTCAATTCGATGCTATTGCACTATACATGAACTGAATTGAAAATGACAAAACGGTAAGCGAAACTATTCAACATTTTAAACTCAGTCGCACACAAAACCCATTCACTAAAGTGCGCACAAACACACACACACACACACTCGCGCACACATAGAGAAAGAGAGTTGGAGAGAAAGAGAGAGAGTGAGTGAGAGAGAGAGATGGAGAGATGTTGCATCCATAAATCATCGTATGGCAAAAATTTCGTAAAAAAAAAAACAACAAAATATCGTTAGACTCCTCATAGCATTTGAAAAGTAAACATGAAAACAGTTTATTTAATGTATGTTATGCAAAATTTACCTAAGCTACCGAAGATGATGTTTTTGTTGTAGCTTTCGTTGCTTTTATTACATGCTATAAACAAATAAAAACGCGTAGTAAACGTCAATTTGATTAATGGAGAATTGATTTTAAAATTACACTTGAATGCGTGAAATGTTAGTTAACCTTGTTCTCACAGTTCATTTACTTTTTCAAAAAAAAAAAAAAAAAAAAACTAAGATTAAAGGTCTAAATTGTTTCGGTAGTATGCAATTGACTTATAGATTATCTTATCATATGATAAACACTTAATATTTAATATTCACTAACATATTAGGAAAATCTCTAATAAATTATTATAATTATATCAATTTTTGAGATTTAATTGCTAGGCAGGACAAACGTACAGTATTTTTTTCTTTTTTTTTACGCAGAAGCTGACAGCACCGGTTAGGAGGTAATTAAATGCGTGGAGCTCCCTTCAATGGGGCTTGCTTCAACGTTCAGTGAAAACTAGTTCTGTGGTTAAGCGTATCGTGAAGTTAAGTTACATTCTCAGAATAAGTACTTAGGTATTTAGCCAATCATAGCAATCCATGTAAACCAGATAGATAGATTTTCAGACGGACAGACAGACAGACGGATACGTCTAGGTGGATTCTGAATTTCATACTGATCAAGAATATATACACTTCGACATCTTTCTTAATATTACAAACATTTTCACAAAAAAATAAACCCTAATCCTTTATCATATCGAGTGGGGGTGATTGATCCTCTCCATTTTTGTATCGATATTAGAGGATAGCTACTTGCATAAATATGAAAAATTTTATAGATGTCTCTGTTATGGCTTAAGTATAATAAAAGAAAACACATATTTTTTTACTAGCAGAGGTGGTCTCAGTTTTCTTTGTATTGTGGGCGTGGCCATTTTCAATACCAACCTGCATGAAAAGACTCCCAGTGTTTCTGTCAAGTTTGAAGCTCATATCTTGATTTTTGCGACCAGGAAAATATTTATTTATTAAATTTGATGCTGATTGATATGTATTTAGTGGAGTATCTGAAGTTTCCTTGTGGGCATTATAAAAATGACGAAATGAATATATTCTTCAGATTCGGTGATGTGTATAAAAAGAGAGACAAATATAATTTTGATTTGACATAATTGGAACTATATTCGAAAATTGTACATACATATTCATTTGTTACGTTGTAAAAATAGATTCCCTCGATTCAGAATAATTTTTTAGTAAGTTAGATATGAAAAAAACTTACCACTGAAGTGCGGATATGAATTTTTAATTTCTAATCTTTTTTTTTTTCATTTAAGTAAATTAATACAATTTAAATTTTGATTACAATTTAAGTTATTTGATTACTCAATTAAGCGAATTCAATTTCTGTAATTTATAACTTAATTGACTCTAATCCCCATTAGTAATATCATCGCGTGAATTGTTCTGATATTTTCTCATATAAAGATTTTTATTTAGAGTTTAGAGAAATAGTTTACAAATTTCGCTCTCTTTCATAGTTACACTAAAATATAATAACGAACTATTTAATTAAAAAAAGATTTTTATTTTTTTTTATTAATTTAAAAAGTATATTATAAAATATTGTTGTGTAAAAAAAAATTTTTTTTTTCAATTTCTGTTTTAAAAATTTCTCATAACAAATTTTAAATAACTAATCGAGTCGAGCTTTGTGCAGATGCCGTAAAGAATTTCTTTTAATAATTCTTATCTGCTTTCAAGGGCAAAATGCAAAGTTTACGTTGCCTCGTTTCAGGCGAAAAAATCAAAAAAACTCTTTGCCTATTCTAAGTTGCAATAATTATGCGTTCTTAGATTTTACAAAATAAAACATCTAAAGAGAGAGAGAGAGAGAGAGAGAGAGAGAGTGTATGTACATATATACATACATATTTTAGTAGAGGATTTGCAACAAATTTAGCCATTTGGTTGGCACTTCCTTTAAGAAAAGTAGACGACAGCTAACATATCGTATATTCAAATTTCACTTCTATTTTTACCAACAATTTAAAAACGTACGTTATATATACTCGCTTAATTTCAATCTTAATATAAATTGTGTAAGACCTCTATGTATAAAGGACGTTACTATACAA
Organism: Glossina brevipalpis; assembly: GCA_000671755.1. NCBI lineage: Eukaryota > Metazoa > Arthropoda > Insecta > Diptera > Glossinidae > Glossina > Glossina brevipalpis. Next base: position 3,290,031 of record KK351021.1, on the reverse strand, counting down.
CAAAATTTATGATTTCTTAAAATCATATCTAAATTTATATCTCCCATCAAAAAATGAAAGAAATTCCATTGAGGTTTAGAATTTCTTATATATTCTAATAGACACAAATATTGGGTTAAGCTTAATAAAATTTCGCTTTCTTTTTTGTTTAATCTTATGCATGAAAGCTTTTCTTTTCAACACAATTTTCTTTTTAAAACAATTTTTTACCTCCGTTATGCAAGAGAATATATTTTGAAAATTCGAATTTTCTACTCTTATATGTTGCATGTGTGGAAAGAAAAGATGTTCACAGCTCCGTTGGTTCTATGAAAATTTCTAACTAAACCAACTAAAGAAAGCTACAGCAAAATATTTAACATTAAATGTAACTTTTGTGATCTCAGTAAGACAAAATCTTGACCAACATAAACGAGACAATGCTGCTAAATATTCTCTTCCCTTATGTTACAAATATTACACCAAATCTTCTATGCTTCCACTTTTCCGTAGCGAATATAAGAAAATGCATTTGATAGAACTGCAAACTTAACGAAAGTTTTATCGCATTTAATTAAATGTAAAGTTTTTTTTTTTCAAAAGGAAGAAAAAAACGGTATAAAAAAGAATTCAAATAAACATATACGCCCTGTAAATGGTCGTGCAAAAGCGTTCATGCACAAATAGCAATGAGTACGGGGACCAGAATATGGTTGGAAATGACACTCCCTCTAGCTCAAGAACACAGAAGCATTACAATTTTCATAAGCCTGAAAAAAGAAAGAAAAAAAAATAAAATTAAAATTAAAAATAAAAACAAAAACCAAACTAAAACTAAATTCCAAAAAAAAAAAAATAAAAAATAAAGAGGAAAAATAACTAAACATGACACTTGAACATTAAAATATACGCAGCATTAAAAACAAAACATACAGGCATAGATATGCGTGAGCGCAATGTATAAACAATTGTGCTCATGTGTGTAAACATTTTGTGTAAATATGTATGGAGCGAGGAATTTTATTTCATATAACATAAAACATTTTAAATAAAATGGTCATAAATACAAAAGACCAACAACAACAACAACGATTACCATAATATCAATATTAACTTACGAAAATGAGGGCAACCAAACAGCGCAGTATAGCCCGGCACAATACAGTCACTCAATGAAGTCCGTCAGGCATTCAAGTCAGTCAGTTATTTAGGCAAGCAACCGACCGGCAAAACGATATTTTAACTTTAACGGCAATTTTTCTCTTGTTTTTATATATATTTTTTTTCTTCTTTTTTTTTCTGCAAACAATAACATTCATGCAAACATTCTAAACAAACCCTTTTGCAATAATGTTCATGTAACATAAATTATTAAATAAATACAAACGTCCACCAATACACGCATTGCAAATAACCGTACATATCTCTGTCTGTGGCTGTGTGTGTGTGTGTGTGAAAATCTCTAATTATTTATATATACAAACATTTTACATACATACATACATATATATGTATACTTGGCATTTGATTGTCCCATTTAAAACCAGTGGGTGTGAGTATTATTGTTACTGTGTTCTCGTCATGAACATAAGCAACCAAGCACATGCCTGAGTAACAGAATGCAATAGTTATATAATACACCGAAGTCTCGATTTGCGTTGTGTTAATTTGCCGCATTCCAATTTAAATCGCTTTATTTCAAAGTCGATTCGCTTAATATTTTTCAAAATTTTCAAATTCTTCCGTTAATATTTTTCTATTCGCATTGCATAACTTTTCCGATTACTTCACTATGTTAAATTTATTTAAAGAAAAAAAAAAAACGAAATGAAAATAGTTCTTTTTAGGCATTAAATTAATTATTCTAGTCTACAAATCAATTTTCGAAACCTTTTGATAAAATTCCAATGTATTGAAAACATATTTGTTAGAAAGATTTATAATTTAATTGACCAACTATAATTATCTATAGTCTTTTGCCATTTATCGGGTAGCTTGCGGAAGACTTTGCGGTAGAAACTTTCTAGTTTCGAGGCGAAATAGTTACGGACCCATTCTAACACATCTTCAACTTTTTTAAACTAACACTCTGATACATACGAATACATCTGCCTGAGGCAGTGGTAATCAGAAGGAATCGTTTTTGAAGAAGGGATAAGTTCCCAGCCCAAGTTCAAGATTACAACCTGGATTTGCTGCAGGCGGATGAAAATAAGGTATAAAACATAGGAGTGTAACGATCAATGTTTTACGAAAACTGCAGAATTTATTTATTTTAATGTTATCTATAATTCGGGTCGTATAAGCAACAACTACTACGCCTATTATTTACATGATATTCAGCTTTATTTGACATGAGTTCTTTGCTTTAAATAACACTCATACGTACCGTGCTAATGTTAATAAATTTCTATTAAGAGAAAATATCGAAGAAAAACAAATTTGTTTTGCGCGAGAAAAAAGAAATATATATTTTATGTATTCATCTTAAGACTTCCTAAAATTTTATATATAAAAATCTCGAATATTAATAAATATTTTACAATTATTTTTTTTTGTTTTCTGATTTAGAGAAATGATTCTGTTTTGAGTGAACATAACACTTTAAATTATAGCCCTTTAAAAAAACAAGAAAATATGTTAATTTTCTATTATTATATTAATTGATTGAAGATCGTACAGAAAAAAATGCATCTGACAAATTTATGCTTAAACTTTGAATGTATCTTTTTAGGAATTTGATAAAATATTTCAAATATGATGTTATGCGTTATTCTGAAAATAACCTTAAATCTTAAGAGCGGCAAGATTGAAAACTTTACCAATCAATGATAGTCAGCGATAACTGCTTAGAAACAAGTTGCATCGTTTCGTTGAAATCATGTATTTAATGTCAATATCAGTAATTGCCCCCTATGGTTCTTATTAATTAATATTTAAGATTAAGATCGCTATCGTGAGTGAAATCTATTAAATTTAACTTTCAGGATGCGCAAACATATTGTTACGAAAATCACAAACTGATAACGCGCAACTACCACAAATTTGATAAATCCAAGGGGTGGAAATTCCTTGGAATGCAATACTTACGACGGTCATAAAAAGCAGGTGGTAATTAAAGCAAAGATTAGCAAAGAATTTCCGCGAAACCTGGCAGCAAAGGGATTAATGAAACTACGAATTCAGGTTAAAAACAGAAGGTATGCAGAGTTTGTGATTTTCGTAGGGTTTATAAGCAGAGCATTTTGCTTAGAACANACGAATTCAGGTTAAAAACAGAAGGTATGCAGAGTTTGTGATTTTCGTAGGGTTTATAAGCAGAGCATTTTGCTTAGAACAGCAGAGTCGATTAAAAATATTAGAGGAGTAAGCAATTGTTGAAGAAATAATTACTTTGTAATAAATTGTAAAATAATTGAGTTGTAAATACTTGTGAATAAATAAAGGAAATTACACATAACCAAAATCCAAGCTTTTCGCGATTCAGAGATACGAACCGAGCCTTAAAAGTAAAAACCCAAAGAGGCAATTTTCGTAACAATATCATAACTAATAGCAAATAATATTATAACTACTCAAAGCAATATCCTTTTGTTTGCCACAATGTAGAAAGCATTGTTTTCCCAAGCTTTATCGAAAAAAGTAGTGTAGACACAAGCGAGGGCCCATCATTTGAATAATAAATAATTTTCCATCATATTGCCACTATAATAAAATTGTGCTTTTATGAAAAAATCTTTTTTAGTTTAATAAACATTCCTCTTTACATATGTATTTACATCAATAACGTACATATTGTTATCATATTATTTTCAATAAATATGATATTCTTTTATTATATATTTATAAAAAAAAAAAAAAAAAAAAAGTTTCTTCTTCTTTGGTTCCATTTAATAATGCAAATCAAGGCTTAGGTGTATATATTCTATAATAATTTGTGCGCTTGTGTCGTTATTACTATAAATTTTTGCAATTTATATACGATAGGAAGTTGATATAAGCACGATAATGTGATTTTGATATAAGAATGCTTAAAACAAAATTTGATACGATTTTGTTTTCTTTCAATTGTTATAATAATAATAATATTATTAAAGAATTTCGATACAGTTATATTGAAAACATATATTATTAGCATTTATCTGTTGTTGATATTATGGTTACGTTTCTTTTATAATATTTCTCCTTGTTGTTGTTGTACTCATAAATTAGAAAACTCAATTTATTGTTGTACAACAACACTGACATATCAATAAATTAGTATTTCAACTTTATTATTGTTCTTGTTGTTGTTGTTGTCATTTCTGGTGGAAATCATTTTTTGTTTTTTCTTTTTTTTCATTAAACTAAATCAATTCAAATTTAAATTACTTTAAAATATATGGGTGCAGCTTAGTGATTAATTGTAGCAGAAGGAACACAACTTATAATTACAAGACAACCAATAAGTCTGACAGGATTTTTTTTTTTGATATTTAAATAAAATTGAAATTTTTTCTAAAGATGAACAATAATTTTAATACGTAATATTAAATATCAAGTTATCTATAAATAGGAAATGTATTAACTCATCATTTCCAAAGAGTGTAAAATAACTTTGTCATTTTTCTAAAATTGTCTTAAAAAAAAAATAAATTTTACTAATATACTGGCTTTATAACATATGGTCGATGAAAATTAAAGTCGTAAAGGAAGAAAACCACCACAAATATTTCCGAAAATCGTTGTTTTGTTTATAGCCTTCAAGGCAATTGAACGAAATCCGAACGAATCAACGGTACTATCACCTTGTAAAACATGATTTCGAGAAAACCGTGTTCAAAGTGTTAACTTTCATTTTTGAAAAAATTGGTTTTTTACTTTAAGACCAAATTTAAACGCTACAATTGTCCTGTAGTATCCAATATCCAATATCGCTTTTTTCCACCATTTCAAATGTCGTGCTCACAATAATCATATTTTGAAACCATTTTTGAATGCTTTAGAATCTGTTTGAACAAAAAAAAAAAACAACGAAAAATAAATTTTAACTTTTTTTTCCTGAAAAAAATGAAAGAAAAACTTAAAAAGATGTGTGTGTGTGTATGTGTGCTTTTATATGTAACATTTCGAATATCAATAATTTTTCTTTTATGGAATCAATTTTAGTTTACTTTAATTTCGCTCTGCCACTCTGCCATTCTCGTTTTATTGACTATTTAGTGCAATGCTATACGATAATTTTTCTCGCTAATAAATGTTGAAAATGTTTTTTTTTTATCTTCGAAATAAATATAAAATCGACTTTTTCTTCAAAAAAAAAAAAAAAAAAAAAAAAAATTACAAATTTGCCATTTCTCTATGGTCTGCGAATACATTTGTAAACCTTTAATATGCAAAGCTGAATATAGGCCGTAAAACAATTATTATTAATATGAAGGTAAACACCTGTTAAATTTTATATCGATTGCTATACAAATAGCGCAAGATGGTGTAAACGGGCATAAATCTATCGCATTTATAACATTTTATAGAGAAATATAATTTTATAGATGAACGTATTCCAATCATACGTACACAACTATTTAAGTTCTAAAGCTCGTATTCGATATTGAAAAATATTACGATGGAAGGCCACTATTGTAATGTAAACGTATAAGAGAAAAATGACATAAATTTCTGTTTAGTTAGAATTGTTTTCCTATTCTTTGCTTCTTACTTATGGAATTCTGTGAACGTTACCAAATCCAATCGATTATTATGTACATTTAACAAATGATAAATGATTTGTCTTCACTGACTATTTATTTGCAACAACGCAATTATTAGTTAGCATTTGTATGGAGAGCAAAACCATATCATTTCAAAGTTGATTTTCTTTGTTTCATTCTTTGTGTTATTGTGTGTATATACGGTTGTTGAGTTTTATTCATTCAATTCAATATAAATTGTAAAATTATTACAAATGCAATAATAATTAAAAACTATAATAAAAAGCATGTGCTTGTATCAAAGTCCACAAATGTGTGTATGTTTCCTAAAGTGAGTTTAAACGGCAGTTATTAGGCGGTCGGCAAAGTTCTTATAAAATTAATTAATAATGATAATAAAACTTAAAACAAAAAACAAAATTAATATGTATATATATATACATATATATACATATATATATACATATACATATATATACACACATATATATATATATATATATATCCATACATATATATATATATACAATATTATATATTATATTATTAACTATAAATATGTATATTACACATACACATATACGTTATTAGTGTAATAAATTATGTTACCGTTAATAGTAAATAATTTCAGTTTTTTGTAAAAACGTCTATAATATCAAGACCCTGTGAAATGTATACATTTTTAATCAGTATCAAATATATATACATCAATTCGTAATTGACATAGGAGTGTCCATCCGTCACAGCATCTGTTTTACTGCCTAACTGTGTAGTGTCTACGATAAGAATGTCTTCGGTTGCAGAAATGAGAAAATTCATAGAAAAAAATTGACAAAAACAAAAATTAACAGAAACATGAGAAGTTCTTACATTTACGCTAATATTAGAAATGGGCCAAATTTGTCATATCGGATCCCAAAAGGACCCCGCCATCAAGCACGCCTATAATATGATCTTAATCTTAAAATAGTCTCTTCTTTCTGGATGTTTAGCTTACTAAGTATTCGTAAACAAAAAAAATTTCAGTGATATTCTATAAACGTGGAAAAAATCTTCTACGCTCAAGCAAAAGGGGCGAAATTAATTTATTTTTCGAGTTTTTTTTTTTTTTTTGTAAAATAAATGTGTTTGGTATCAAAGATTCGATCACAACCAAAGTTTCAAAGAAAGAAAACGCTTTTAATGCTTCTTTCTATGGTGAAGAATGAAACACAAGAACATGTTCAATCACGTTAACGAAATTAGTGAAAATTTTGTTAAATATTTTTATATTAAATAAAAATTTTTTTCCTGACTTCACTTTATTATTACTTCTTTTGACACACCACCAGTAATAGTCATGTTTATGTTGATGTTTCGTTAGTTGTATATAAGTTTTTTTAAACGTATATTCAGAGGAAGTGGGCGACGGGGTGGGTGAGGGTGTGAGGGAGAGTGATAGGGGAGGGGTTGAGGGAGAGGAGGAGCGGGGAGGGATGAGGGAAAGGGAGAGGGTGAGAGGGAGACGGGGAAGGGGGAGAGGAAGAGAGACAGAAAGGGAGGAAACGAAAGCCCCTGATGTTGTGAAATAAAACGAAATAATTGGCCGGTAATAAAATATTCCAAAAAAAAATTAAAATTCAAATATTATTAATTTGAAAATATAGAAAAATTCACACAACAAGTTACGATAAATTCAAAAGGTTAGCTTGAATTTACTATAAGATCGTATATTATTAGTAATTTTAATCAAGTGAGACAAAGCCTTTTGTTTTTTTACTATAAAGAAAAAAAGGCGGAAAATACATTTTTTTCAACGACTTAACGTCAAGGCAGGTAAAGCAAAATCTGATCACCCTGGCCGCCAACACCGCCGTATTAAAACATTTAATTAATTTCTAAATTTCGATGGACTCCAGGAAAAATCTACTGCAACTACTTTGCTAGCCGGGCTATATGTTTAATTATCTCTCTTATAATCTCATTATCACTTAAACACTATCACTCAGATTTATTATTAAACTACTTTCACTTGTGCTGATGTCTCGCGCGCTTAACAGAAAAAAAGACAAGAAAAGAAAAAAAAAGTGAGTGAGTGAGTCTGTCCTTAGTTGTTTATTTGTATATGTTATTGAAATTTTCTCTCGTTATAAAAACGTAAATTCTCGTTACGTTGCCATGAAAAAATACTCGCCCTGGTAGCTATAGACAAGTATATGTATTTTAAAGATGTTGTGTATAAAAATGCATAATTAATTTATTTTCTTAATCAATTTCATGTTAACTCTTTTTCTTTTTTTTTTCTTTTTGTTTTTGTTTATTTTGTATTTTTAATGCATACTTACACACACATATATATATGTATATATATATATATAAATCTATAGAGAAAATATCCGTTCTTTGCCGCTTATCAGTTATCTCTTCATGGAAATTTATGGCCTGTAATCACATTTCTTCTATGCCATTATGGTCTTTTCTGTTTTCTACTTTAACATACATACGCAATAAACTAACTTTGATAAAATGGAAAGAACCGCCTTTAGCTTGAGCAATCATTACAATCTCTTATAATTCTTAAGCCATTGTACGCTGCATGTTTTGCTTTGCTTTGCTTTGCTTAAGCAAGTCCGCCAACTGAGACTTCCTTCCTGTGTATGTTTTTGTTTTTGTTATTCATTTATTTATTTATTTTTTTCGATTGTCTCTTTACTGATCATTAATAAATTTTTTCTATTATTATTCACATCAAGCTAAAGTTAAAGTTAAAGTTAAATTATCGTTTTTATCTTTGTTAACATCAGTCGTCGTATACCTGAGATTGTTCCTTTAATAAATCTCAAAGAAATGTTTGTCATTGTGTATTGTTATTGTGTTTTAGAAAATATCTTTTATTTGTTTAAAGTACGTGATGTGTTCTTTTTCCTTTTTTTTTTTCTTGTACGCGCGCGTGTTTTTAAGGAATTTTTTTTCTTTTCAATGCCTAATTATTATTTGTTGGATTACACGGTGTGTGTGCGTGTGCGTGTAGGCGCTTAAGAATTTATTTTACATATTTTGAAAATTTCAATTTATTTATTTTTTTTGTCTTTTTTTTTTGCTAAATTTTCTTCCAAATTAAATTAATTAATAAACATTCGTAATATAATTTATGAATTTACGAATTAGTGAATGAATGGATGTAAGCAGAAAATATTGCGTGTAGGCGGACGTATCTAAGAATTTAGAAACCAGCTGAAATAAATTCTTTATGCACCACGTGCACCACGGAATTATTTTAGCACCATGTGACCCACGCTTTGTTTTGTACTAAAATGTTTACCGCACCCATACCTAGTGCGACCAGAATAGCATCGGCATTCATTGTATTGTAAATAAATGAATAACAAACAATTCTCCCACCACTGCCTTACATCGCTTATATAACGCTTGTGTGATTTTTGTTTTATGCTAATACATAAATAAAACTTACTAACGTGTCCTCACAAACGTTGAAATTTTGTGTTAAATCTAAGTTCTCAACAAACGACAAAAATATTTTTTTTAATATTTTTTTTTTTAATTTTCTTAAAGATTTTCGAACATTTTTCTAGTTTTCAAATTTATCTTTACACGCGGACAAAGTAAAGGAATAACGTTCATCTTGGCAAGAAAATTTTTCGAAACTCATCACTTACTTTACATATATAACTATAGTGCAAGCGTATGTATGGTGTTCATATACAACGTTTTGGTGTTACAATCTTTTTTTTTTTTTTGTTGTAGATATTTACACAACTACCTCCAGGTTACACGATAGATAATTATTTCTAAATATTTATAACCGCATCATATACTATACAGCTTAGACAACTTCAAACTTATACGAAACTTGCATTAATAAAAATGATGTGAGTGATGAACATATTGGTTTCATAAGCACACAGTTATGCAGACAGCTATAGTTAGATTTCATCTCCAATTTCACTTTTTTTTTTATTTTTTTTATTTTTTTTATTTTTTTTTTTTGAAACATTGCAAACGTAGTCTATGAGATTAGAGTCTAACTACTTAGTATGGATTATAAGACCTTTGACTTTTATATTCTTCGGAGCATGCATTAATTTAAAGGAGTATCCAGCTAAGAGTACGTAACAATAAGAAAAGCAAAAACTTACACAAATTGATAGAATAAATTAAAAGATTATTCAAAGCTAGCCACCAAATTTATCCAACTCGCTGGTAAAATAATATGAAATTCACATCAAAAGAAAAAATCAAATTTTGAAGCATTTACTACAAAAGGACCCATCGGCATTTTAGCATCATCACAAGAAAGAAAATACAAAACAGAAAGGTGCTGAATCGGGTACTAAAACACACGGTAATTAGAAGCAGCGCTGCCTGATAAAGGGCCACCTATAAGCTAGCATCGATATTTGTTTGTTGAGAACCCGATGTAAGAATTTGAGGAAGCTATTCCAGATGACTTAGTTAGTTAGAGCAAAAAGGTTTTTAAAGGATTTTATTTAGATAGAGGAAATCCTAAATGCGAATGATATCATTAGCATTATAAGCAGTTAAAAGTTAATAATAGAAAAAATGAATAAATGAAAATATTTATAAATGAAAGAGGGCGAACTGGTCAATGATTCTAATAATGAACTAAAAGCCATGAATGTAGTCCTTTAATTAAGTTCGATACCGTATAATCGATAGTAGTGATAGTTAGTCAGAAGAAGCTTTTGTCAAACTACTTATAACGCGATATAGACATCAAACTAATAATAAAAGAAATTACTCAATTTCCTTCTCCAAAACTAAAAAAATGAATTTTTTTTCTTAATCCCTTGTGTATCATTTAATAAAATATTAAGAGTTTGAATTTAAAGTTGGATTCTAAACGTGTTATGTTTGCTCACAAATCTCTCTTCAATTTACTCGCAAATATTAAAGAATTCTCAATTGAAGTTAGATCGGTGTTCGGCTTTATTAAGCGTTGATCTAAAGAATTTGACGATCACATTAAACACAAATGAAGAAAAGACTATATACGGGCTTGATAAGATCTATGCTGGAATATACCTCAGTAATATCGTTGCCATATTATTGAATTAATTGAATCTACTCAAACAACTTTTACTTATTATACTAAAAAATCTAAGTTGAAACCCAACTTGTCTTGATGGCACCGTACAAAAATATGTTATATAGTTTTATCATAAATTTCACGACACAATTTTATGTCCATCAACGAATGATGAGGGTTTATTTATTTTATCATTTTGTTTGCAACACCCAGAAGGAAACTCAGAGAGATCTCATATAGACCCCGATAAGCATCAAATTTAGTATCGATTTGAGCATATCCCTCTGTCCGTCTGCGTAATATTTGTGATAAACATTCTCCTGGCCATAAAAGTGAGGATACCGGTTTCAAATTTACCGAAAAAAAAGCAATTGAAAACTCAAGAAGCACGACTTTGTACTGAAAATGGCCCAAATTGGCTGAAGGACGTGCCTACTTCTGTTTTTGAAAACAGAAAAAAATGGGATTTTCGCTCTCTACTTGTAAATCATAGCAGGAAAGATTTATACAAATTTTCACATTTATTGAGTTAGCTATCGTCTAGTGTCTGCGCAAAAATGAAAAGGACCGACCACGCCTACTCGATATAATAGAACACCGAAATTTAATTTTTTTCTGAAAAGGAAACTTTAGAAACCTCATACACTCCATATACTTTTGATGAGTATCACATTTGTCTGTCCATCTGTCTGTCTGCTTATCAGTGTAACGTCTGCGGTAGGCATTAGCCCTTTCGCATAAATTAAAAAAGTAAATGAAATTTGGTGAAGGCATTGATAGTTCTTTCACATATGTTGGTATTGAAAGTGGACCAAGTCAATCAGCCATGCCTGCAATACAAAAAAAGACGCTGAAAATACCAGTGTTATCTGTATGTTTTGTTCACTGCTCCGACGAGACTACACAATAAAAATAGAAAATATCTGCCACGCTTAACCATTAAAGTTTAGGTTTTTTTTTAAACTTTTTTTTAAGTTAAAGGTATAAAAGGGAAACTTGGTAACTTAATTAATACCTTAAATTCCTTTTATACAATATAAGAAAGAAGGTTTCTACAGCACTTACTCCCTATCAAGGTATGACTTGTTTTCTGCAAATACGTAATAGATCTCATAGACCTCTTATTACAGTAATGTAGCCAGTTTAATTTCTTCGATTAGATAAAGAAGAAAAACAAATCAGTTTTAATTTAAATTATTTTTGTAAACTTCAAAAACATTTCCTTTCATTGTGTGCGAAAAACAAACACAAAAAAGGATGAGATTAATAAGTAGAAGTATAAATAAAACATAGGATACACAATGAAATCTTCGTAATTTCATAATACACACATCACATCATAAAATTACGTTAGACGTGGTCTTTAATTAAAAGAAATAAACAAAAAAAGAATTATTTTAAAAACACAATAAAATATTTTATTCTAAATGAATAAAAGTCCAAGCTAAAGTTAAATGATTTTTCTTTTTCATTCATTTATTTTTCTGTTTTCAATATGGAATCTGTTAGTTAATCAATTTGTATTTTATTCATTTTAAAAACCATATCTACGTTGGATAGTCAGACAAATTGAAATGCATTTTAACAACTGACAGTGTTTACGGTAGTCATTCAATAAAAACTGTCCGAGGAAAAATTAACATTTATTTCAATTTAATCATTTCTCACAGTTCATTCGATTATGATTTCATTTAAAATACGAGAGAACGAATCGTACACTTTCAATCAACCTCCCCCCCACCATCCCTCCCCCTCCACCCCTTTCTTCTGTTTATAATTCTGCCTGACCATCATCATGCCTATATATACATAGCGGACATCCCCTAAATGGTCAATGAAATGTTTTTAAACATAAAAAAAAAAAAAAAAAAACTGGATCACCTTATAATGTTTCATAAACAAATAAAACAAATCTATTCATTACAAGTTCATTCACAAGTTGGAAAAATTGTTCCTTGCTTATTATTATATGAGGCTTTGATTATATTACGTTTTAATAACAGATCCCCTGTGTCGCCTATAAATAGTGTTGTGCTAGTATTTCCTAATACCATGCTTTTACGTTAGCAAATCATCTAACGTTTGCCTAACTGTTTTGTTACCTAAAAAATATGTTTTGAAAAAAATATGTTTTGAAAAAAATATGTTTTGAAAAACATATGTTTTAAAGAAAACAAATTTTTTTTCTTCTACAGTTTCAAAAAATGTTTCTCAGAAAAACAAAACACAAAAAAAAACAATATCATGTAAATAATAAATCCAAGTCTTATATAAAATTTCAATTCTTTAATTTACTTTTTTTTAATTAACTTATTTGACCAAAAGAATTTGAGTTGTCTGGTTGCCCCGTTGTCGTGTACAGTTAATAGCTTCAATGTTAACAAGAGTTCGAAAATTTCTTTTTAAATTAAAATTTTTATTCTCGATCACGATCGGTAGGTGTAAGACTTCATTGCAAATTTCTGAAAATATTGAGATCGATAATTAATTATTAATTACACTCGTATGATAACTATTTTTTTGAGATCTGAAATCTGAAATCTGAACTTAAAGAATTTTATATTTTTAAGAGCAAAGCACTTCGAAGTCGAATAAAACAAATTTTATTTTATTAAAAAATGAAAAATGTTGTTTAAACGCCTACGTGGTTTAACATACGTATGTATATGTGTGCATATAATTAAATCATCAAAAATATTAATAAAATTTTCAATTAACTTTCATACGAAGATGTTTTTAAATGGCGCCAATAATACTACGCTTTAATGCGTAACAAATTCAAAATCTCTTTTAACTTATTCAGAATTGAAATTTTGTATTATAAAATAGTAATAAATAAAATAAAAAAAATATTTTTTGTTTTGTTTTGTGTTTTCTTTCAGGTAAGTTTTGCTGTTGGTAAACCAAACCTAGTCGCCTAATAAAAACTTGTAAGTTTTAATTTTTAATTCAATTATTATTATATGCAAATGTATTCATAAAATTATACATAAATATATATATATATATTTTTGTTTTTAATTATAATAAATTTTAACATAATGTTTCATACATTGAGAATCATAAATCGTCAGTCGGTTCGGTTGTAGTTGGATAAGTTGGTTGGTAACAATAGTTTAAATTTTTTACTTCTATTCCCAAAAGGAATCATATACCACATGCAACAGTATCATGCGATATATATATATATGTATAAATATATCAAGACGATAGAGAGAATGAGAGATTGAATGAACATCAAATTACAAAAACTTTTTAAAAAACTTTCTCATACGAAAAGTTAATTTAAAGAAAAAATTACTTTTATAAAATTTTTCCAATCATCTCTATTTCTCTCGCAATGTCAACGATACCAATCCACCGTATTTCATTAAAATAAAAATAAGACAGTGTTTCACAATTACAAACACAGTTACTGCCTGTACATGCAGCTAAGGGATATCCTCCTCGCATCGATTAATGAAGTATGATACGTAAGTAAAGGGGATACAGAAAATAATCTGATAACCTAACGCGTCATAAAAAGTGTCGTAACTGCAGACCTTTCACGAATATTGTGAATTTCCAGTCGTACTATTTTTGTCGAAACATGTTATACTCAAGCCAGTATTGAATTTTGCTGTCACTTTTGCTGGGGTAGTTTTATATCTTTTGGCCACAATCTTGAATACTGTATAGAATAGTGTTCATATTATTTCGTCTATCCTTTATATTTTTGCTAGAAAATACGTCTTGCATCCTGTCAATAGACAAACGTGGTGACTGTGGTTAGCGTAAATAGCGGGAAGAGTCAGCTTTCTGACTTTGAATGTGAAATTGCATTGCAACCGGGTATTTAGTATCTTTATCCGGCACGCAGGTACTAATCATCCTCAGGGCGTTAAGTAAGCGTTTTCTCACGCCATGTGCCGCCGGACACCGTGGTGGGGTTAAGCCTCTACGACAGGAATAGCCACGTTAAGCTACCAAAAGCATCAATTTCTTTCACTTAATGTTCTCCCTAACGATTCTATTGCATTTAAAAAAGACTTAAGAAATTATGTTGAGAGTAAAGTAAAGTAAAAAAGCATAAACTTGGAGCTACAAATATTCCGCTACAGCACGGATACTGGGATTTGATCATGTCTCAGCTATAATTTCTTAGTATGATTTAGGCTACTAGAGTTATGATATCAAATTTCTTTTTTCATCAATTGCAATAGCGCTTCTCTTCGAGCAAAACCAGAAAAGCAACGCTTTGCCTTTTTTACTGAAATGTATGTGTGTGTTTGTGTGTTTCCATATGATTCAAGGTTCAAAAAAACTCTACTTCTTGCACGTCGGCAAGCTCGTAAATACTATGAAGAAAATCTTAAGAGTAATATTTTGAAATAGAATTTCCCACTTTACTATTCTATACGGTATAGTAATGATTACGGTCTCTTCTTAAAAAATTCATTGAAATTTAATGCATATTCTCAGCTTGAAGTGCTTTGCACGGTCCTTTGAAAGGAACTTAAAAATTGTTTACATCCCAAATAAAAGCTTAAATCATCACATTAAATGCATGCATGTAATGCATACTCAGACTCATTAGGATCTAGCTCTTTATTAACAAAAACAACGATAATGATTACATAAATTAAAATTCATTTCTCTTCCATAACCTAAAACCATAAAAAAAGCAAAAATATAATGAAACGGAAATGCAAGAGCTCTTTGTTATACAAACATACACACACGCGTCTTGGAATGATAACAAAACAACTATAAGTGAAACTTTTAATCGGAACGGTACAAAAAACAAAACAAAACAAAAATATAAATAAATAAAAGAATTATATACGGTACGGATATTGAAAATACAAGTGTTCACCATAAATACGCCAACCAGTTCTAGTATATGGTATGAAGCGATAAAGTTTATTAAACAACAACAACAATCCAACTAAGATAGCTGTATTAAAAAATGGTCGAATTCCATATGCTCACTACTTATACTTATGATATATTAAGTGACTAAAACACAATTATATGCAATTTCTTCGTAATTATAAATGACATTAAATAATCTATAGGATGCAAAAGGACGAGTATCAAATTCGACGAACGGTTTCGGTACATTTTGTGTTGTAAACTAGACTAATGAGAGAGAAAGAGACATTAAAGATCTTTTTTCTTGGAAGATTTTTTAAGAGTTTGATATTAAAATCGAAATCAAACCAGATTTCAAATTAATCAATAAAATGTGCAAAGCTTCAGCATTAAGTCCTAATTTTTTCGTTTTATAAATTGACAGATGATCGAGCAGGATATATCGAGTGTATGTAGATATTTCCTAGCTTTGACACGTGCAATAAGGAAAGCCAAATGCGACTGACACCCTTTGGAATTTCGCAAAGTAATTATACATAGACTTAATATAAATCTATCCATGTATCTGCTGGTGGGTACAAAAATTCATATAAAATATAAGAAACTTGCAACAAACATAGACATGCATTTATAGATAGGTAGATAGATAGATAGAGAAAGAGAGAGAGAGAGATAGAGAGAGAGAGCGCGACAGTAAGAGAGAGAGAGAGAGAGAGAAAGATTAGTAAAAAGAAAAAAAATTCCTTAATATTTTACAACATCTGGTATATATATGCGTATATGTACGTGTGTAATACATGCAATAAAAAATTTTTAAACCAATAAATTTATTCTCATATGCATGCATATATTTATTGAATATTATATGCAATGCAACATAAACAAAATCAACAAAATAATGATAACACAACTTGTCATCAGCATGTCACGCTGATATTGCTGTGTGTGTGTGTGTGTGTGTATGCGTGTGTGTTCGATTACTAAATAAATTTAAAAAATGTCATATTCATAAAATAAAGTTGTAACTTATTAGTGACAAACATTTTATATGTTTTTCGGTTTTTTTTTTTTTTTGTTAAATTTTTATTTTTACTTTTTTGCAGCATTCCAATATCCCGTATGTTATTCAATATGTATATAAGTGCTTGCAAATTTTTCGAATGAGGTTTATAACACAATTTTTTTTTTTGCTATTATTATTAAATTGTTACTTATTTTTATAACGTTTTACAGTTTTGTAAGTGTTCGTGATAACAGAATATTAAACAATTTAATAAAGATCGCATAGAAAGTCAACACACCTCGCAACCTCTCAATTAAGTATTAGACGAATAATAGCTGATTTTATAGTTTCTATGGTTTTTAACGAGAGTGGTATTGAAGGTTTTTTTTTTTTAATCAGCTATTGGGTTACGTATCTTCGAAGATGTTTCATCGTAAAACGTGTCTCAATAAGAGTGCATTATATAAATTTTGTCTATTTTTTTTTCGTACAAATGACAACTCTGAAATTTGACAGCTGTCACTTATGATTGTTTCGATTATTACAAAATGGATCATGCAAAATGACGACAATCGGCTCAATAATAACAAAACAAAGTAAAGTAAAACGTGTTACCATCTGAATGGTTTCGCAAATGGACAAAACTGAAGAATTTAGGGCTCAGAAAATACTCAAGCGATTCTTGAGAAACAAATTCATTCACAACGAGCAACTACCTGATGCAGACATTTAGTCAGGCGGCATGATTGAGACTTACTTTTTTGAAAATAAGGCTAAAATAGTAGTGACTGTGAATGACTTTCGTTATAGGAATCCGATAAAGGAGCTTTTGTAGCCGCAACTGGACGGCATGAGTCTGGACGACATGTGGTTTCAGCTGGACGAGGCTACATGCCATTGTGCGCATGAAACAATGAATTTATTGCACTAATGATTTCCAGACCAAATCATTATACGTAATTTTGATGTCAACTCAACAACTCAATCAATATCATGCGCCGCACAATTTCTTCCTTTGAGGTTTGCTGAAATCTCAGCTTTATACGAATAAGCCAGAAAAAGTACCCCAAGCTCAAGGACGAGATCTAAGGGCGAGATCCCTAAATTCAAGGACGAGATTTTTGTCAAAAACTCATAGAAAATTTCATGAAACAAGCCGCGCACGTACGTATTTCATTTCGTAAACAGAAGCAAAAACCACTTTGAGTCGTGTGTTAGGTGATTAGTGATAGTGCATACTCGATTGGATCTTTTGAATTTCGTATATCAAAACGCATGAATAAATGGCAATTCCGTCCGAGAGAGCATTATCATCATAGTGCCAGAAATATCCGTGAGAATGATATGAAAAATTGTAAGAAGTGTAATCACTTCCAGGTACAATTCGTCGTTTGCGTTGATACAATAATATTCGAAGATAAAGCTTTTGAATTTGTTCTTATTTTTATCATTTGCCATAATTCTCATTCGAACGACCACTATAGTAACAATTGTTTGTCACTCCCCCTACCTTTTTTTCTTCAAGCACTACTTCATATCGTACATCATATGTTTAATATACATACGTTTCGTACTGGACGTACATAAATCCATTATTCGAAATTATATTTGATATGCAAAATTTAAAGACAAATCTTTGTCTGTCTACTACTTTCACTTTGTCTTTCCCTTTGCAAAAATTGAAGAGCACTGAAGAAGCGGAGAATAGCCAACTTCCATGCTTTAACTTAATTCTTCATAAGCAGCCATGTATTAAATGACAGTATATATATATATTTGTGTTTAAGTATTATTAATTCCGTATATTCTGTATGAATTCCGTATATTCCCTAAACATAAAGTAAATATAAATTCGTATGAACGTTTACTTAGATAGATACTGATGTTCAATTTGCTTTATCGTAAAAATATCGCTAATAACTTCTATAGTTAGCTATTGTAAAGAGCATAGAGTGTGTCAACGTAACTGTTTTATCATCATCACATAAAGATTTCCTTTTAATTACATATAATATTTTAAAGTGTGAAATGTTTATTCTCTTGCTTTTAGTACATTTATTACGGTTTAATGTCTAAATTACTTATCTGTGTATTGTTATGTGGCAAGAGAGTGAGAGAGATTTTTTTCTTTTTTTTTTTTTTTTTGATAACACATATACTATGAAAACTGAGAAGTAGGGCAGAGACAGAGATAATTAGGAATTTGCTTGAAACCCCTTAAGGCGGCGAGTATGGCAGCTATATAATCTCTTACGTAATCTATTAACAAATTACACTTTTACTTTATTTTATTATAAATAATTTGTCATATCATTACAAGAAAATGGAAACTTAGCTTTTAAACATTGGGTCATGGATTTTTTGTTTTTGTTTCTTTCCTTTCCTTGCAAAACAAATTTGTTACGGATTTTATTACAAAATTTTTGCTAAATTTATTGATTTGCTTGTCAATAAACTCAAAGACATTGACAGTAGCCTGACTACCAGTCTAGCAGTTTATTTGCATGTATTGCAAATATTTATGTATACATATATAGATATATATATACATATATATATGCGTTTATATGCAAGTACGTATATAAGATCAGTAAATGAACTGAACTATTACATCAGCTGTAGCGGTGTCATGGTAGTCAGATTAAAATGTTCTCTCTTTAGCTACGACTGGCAATGACAAATAAATTACGGACAGGTTATTTGCATCTGCGTTGTGTGTGCCTTGGTGTTATGTGTGTGTGTGTGTGTGTATGTGTTATACCTGTTATTATCGATTTCATATCAAAAGCAAGCTTGATTGTCATGTTTTATGTCTCGGAATATTAAAGTAATTTTTTTTTTCTTATTTTTAAATAATTTTTATAATTTTTTTTTTTATTTTGAATTTTTATTTCTTTATAATTTTTTTGTTTTTTGTTTATTATTTTAAATCAATGCACGCAATCGAAACGAAAAACTTATAAAATTCCCACACCATACAAAAATTGTAAAATTAACACCGCATATATATATATATATATATACATATATACATACATATATATGTACATATGTACACAACTAGGTATTCATATTCATAAAGTTATGGGAAATGGTGATACGGCGGGTGAAACGGGTCAACTAAAGATACAAATGTCGGCTTTAAGCGTTTGATTTGAAGAAAAATTAAAAGAAAAATTATTTAAAATCACATAAAACTGATGTTGTGTGAAAAGACAAACATGAAAATACAACAACGACAACAACATAATGAAATAAAATAAAACAAACTTAATATAGACAAACGAACTCCAAAAGACGGATGCAAACAATTTTAAAAGCTCAGCCGCATTTTATCGATTAAATTATGCGCAGTCGCTTACGGTTTAGTTCAAATAGAAAAAATAAAATGATTATAAATCCAAATAAACAAAAACTAAAATAATATACAAAAAAAAAAAAAAAAAAATAAAGAAAAATTATGAAAATATGTTTGTATAGAGAGACCTGAATATGATCGAAGGAAAATGTTTTTCATTTAAATTTTTATTAAAACCGCAAGTTGTGCTGCTGCAAATATATCCACAAACTTGTCTATGTGCGTGTTGGTCTCTATCTTTATGTTATCTATTTTTTGTCTGTCTGTCTATCTGTCCGTCCGTCTGTTCGTCCGTCCGTACATTCCCCCTTTCGCTTAACTATTCGACTACGTTGTCGATTTAATGTGATAAAGTAACGCAATAATACTCGTCTAGTATTGCCAGGCATTCAAGCGATTTAATGTAATCTAATGTAATGTAAGGCAAATGTAAAAAAGAATATAAAAAAAAAGAAAAAAATGAAAATCACTGCTGCTATGCTGTTGCCATTAAATTTAAAGAAGATAAAGAAGAAAAAATAAATAAATAAAAATAAAATCGGAAAAGAAGTGTTATGTATATATGTGTGGTTGTGTGTGTGCGTGTGTTTTTGTAACTAACAAGAGAAAGTCGAACTCTCAATCAATCGTTTTTACAAATGCTTATATAATTATTGTAAATAAGAAGGCTAATGAGCCTAAATGTTGCAAATATCGCGAAACGCGGACAATACAATAAAGTTTGCGGACAGAAAAAATCTTCAATTTTACTTCAAATTATTGTTCTTCGTACGCTTTGAACGAAGCTTTCAATATTTCTGTCAAGAAATGAGGTTCTAGTCACGTTATGAGAAAAGTATGTAATTTTTTATTGGTCAAACATTTAATTTTTTTCATTCAAATACTCGGCAAACGTAGAAAAATCAATATTTCTAGGAAAACAATCTTACGTGCTTCACTATATGTATATAGGAATATAGATTAAATTTTTTTTTAAATTCAAATTTGAATCAGTTACACTGTGTGCCGCAAAGCCGTTTGAGCTGACAAAGTTTTCAAACTTTTTTTTTTCTTTTTCGTTAATATAATACTTAAATGTAAGTTTAATAATCTTCTGAAATATTATTACTTTATATTTCACTTTTCCTTCCTTCCATCAAACAAAAACAAAGTTTGCCCAAAAATATCATTTTTTTTTTTTTTTTTTTTTTTTGAAGCTGTTACTGTAGCGTGTTACCTTTTAAGATAAAAATTTATTAAGAATAAAATTGATAGCGTTTATACCAGAAGGAAACAATCAAAAACTCATTAAGAAACTTAATATCATTACAAGCATCTGCGTTACTTACGGCAAATGAAATGAAATGAATATTTTCTTAGTAAATTGAGTTTAAATGAGTTTTTTTGTTTTTTCTTTTTAAAGTTCTTTGATTTCGCTTAACGTACGTAAGCAATTCTTAAATTTATTGCTTTCTCACAAAAATTATAATTAAGGAAAATAAATTGAAGATTATTAATAATAGTAAACATATCGTTAAATATTTTCATTTTCTAAAAGTTAAATACAAAGAAATAATCAAAAAATATCTCCAAATATTTATTTATTTTTTTACGTATGCATGCATAAAACGAGCCGGCATCTTTTCAAAGAGTTTATATCAGGTTGCAAAAATTGTTGTTGTGAATACTGCATTCAAGCGACATGGGGGCAATTATACGGACTTGCATTCCATAAATATATTTAATGGTTGCTTGACATTGTCGTAATTTTATGTGCGTTAAAGTTGTTTCTTTTTCAATTTTTTCATCCTTTTTTTTTCGTTGGATTTTCATAAGCAAGCTGAAGGGTTTTTACGAATTAATTGGCCTCATGAAACGAGCACTTTCAGCAGTTTCAGGTTTTAAGTAAATACTTCATATTATTTATAAAATACATTTTAACTTTTTAATTGAGATTATAATGTAGTTTTCAATATAAATTTGAAAGTAAAGAACAGCGTAAATATTGAAAGAGAAAGATAAACTCAAAGACAAAAAGCAAAGACGATAGAAGATGCGAAGGCAAAGGCAGAACAAAGACAAAGACAAGAACAAGAATAAGGAC
The DNA here is from genome assembly GCA_000671755.1 of Glossina brevipalpis. Taxonomy (NCBI): domain Eukaryota; kingdom Metazoa; phylum Arthropoda; class Insecta; order Diptera; family Glossinidae; genus Glossina; species Glossina brevipalpis. The sequence continues at coordinate 3,268,017 of KK351021.1, read as the reverse complement.
AAGTACAAGGACAAGTACAAGGACAAAGACAAGGACAAGGACATGCGCAAGGGCAAGGTCAATGGTAAGGGTAAAGACAAAGGCAATGATAAAGATAACAGTGATATTGATACTGATATTGACACTAAAACTAATGCTGATATTGACATTGACAATGACAATAACAATGACAACGATAGTGACAATTACTATGATAATTACAATGACAATGATGATTATGATGACGATAATGATAATGATAACGATAATGATACTGATAATGATAATGATAATAATAATGATAATGATAATGATAATGATAATGATAATGATAATGATAATGATAATGATAATGATAATGATAATGATAATGATAATGATANATGATAATGATAATGATAATGATAATGATAATGATAATGATAATGATAATGATAATGATAATGATAATGATAATGATAATGATAATGATAATGGTAATGATAATGATAATGATAATGATAATGATAATGATAATGATAATGGTAATGATAATGATAATGATAATGATAATGATAATGATAATGGTAATGGTAATGGTAACGGTAATGGTAATGGTAATGGTAATGATAATGATAATCACAATGATAACGATAATGATAATAATAATGACAATGATAATGATGATGATGATGACGATAATGATAATGATAACGATAATGATAATGACAATGATAACGATAATAATAATAATAACGACAATGGCAATTGTAATGGTAATGACAATGATAATGATGATGATGATGACGGTAAGGATAATGATAATGGCAATGATAACGATAATGATAATAATAATGATAATGATGATGCTGGTGACGGTAATGATAATAATAATGATAATGGCAATGATAGCGATAATGACAATAATTATGGCAATGATAATGATGATGATGAGGGTAATGATAACGATAATGATAATGGTAATGATAATGATAATGATAATGACAATGATAACGATAATGATAATAATAATGATAATGACAATGGTAATTGTAATGGTAATGACAATGATGAATGAATAAAGATAAATGGATAGAAAGATAAGTGGGTATAGATAAAGATTAATGGATAAACATAAAAACCTAATGGGTAAACGATTAAAATAAACGAATATAAAGAAAAGTATAGACACAAATGCGATTAAAAAATTATACATAAGCGGATAAGAATAAAGAAAAATAGACAAAGGTAGCTGGCGTTTTACACTTCACCTACGTCGATGGTTTTAGTCATCGTATCTCGTGTGATTATTTATATTCGGGCGTACACGTACCTTTACAACGTTTCAGATAGCGAAGCAGATGGTTTGCTTATGAATGATTTGAAATTATAATAATAAAATTTGATGGCAGTAAAAGATCTGACTTAAGCAAAATACAATTTCTCTTTTTTTGGTCGTGTTTCCTTAACTCAAGATGCTTGTTGCGGCTTGTTATTAACTGGTTATCTTCTTTTTCGGTTTATTTTTTCTTTTCTGTTATAGTCAAAATGAAAAATTGAAGGACCAACCATTAACAGGTGTTATTTTTAAAGACACTTTTCTGTTTATTTGTTTATTTTTTTGTTTTTCATTTAATACATTGATTTTTTTGTTTTTGTTTTTTTTTTCTTGCTGGATATTCCAGTCCATGGGTACTTACTTACATGAACGCGTGTAGGTGTTGATTTTACTACACAGAATATGTCGATTGTTATCGTTTTTTGAAAATTTTTGGTTTGGTATGCATATCTTACAGTTGATAAGAGTTGCGAAATAGCAGTGCAACGTAAATTTTTATTTTATTTTTATTTTTATTTTCAATTTTGATTTTTTTTTATTTTTATTTTTACATAAAAATTGAATTTTTAGCATTTTTTATAGAAAACCTTTTAATTCTGATATATTTGCACATATGCTTGCATATACATATATTTGACATTATCTGCCTACTATCAATTCGTAATAATATATTTGGTATGTAACCCACAATTTCGACAACAAAACGAACACATATTATGCGGGCTTGCACTCATGTCCATATGCCGTGTATTTATGAACTCATAAGAATTGGTTTACGTGCAATAGTCCGGCCCTCCAGCTAATCAACTATAGTCAATGTTTGCATGTGCCATTAATTATGGTTTTCTTGCTGTACTTATCAAGTAAATATTTATTTGACTGGACCACATCCAGAGAGAGAATTGTGTCAATTCTATTGGATATTAAACAAATGCTTTAACACCTGCGCCCATTAAATGATACTATAACGGCCAATAGTACTATTTGTTTATTTATGGGAAATTCCCAAAAATATTTATGTCAGTCAAAGGCCTATTTTTTGGTTTTCTTTTTTGTTTTTTTTTTTTATTTTTCTTCTATTTTAAAAGCATAATACTTTCGTTTCTCTCTCACTTGTCCCTCTTGGAGTTGTTATAATCAATTTGCATTTTCTGACAAACTAAAGAAAAAATAAAAATAAAGAAATAAAAACCGCAAATAACAGATCGAAATATTAAATAAGAGTCAATTTTTTTTTCTTATGTGGCATCGGAACGATCGTAATGCTGGCGCGATGATAATTAATATAATAATAATGATGATGATGATGAATATAAAGCTCTTGTTGCTGTTGTTGTTGATTTATTGCACAGTTGATTGGTTTATTTGCCAGTCTCTTGGTCTTGGTTATTATTGGCGATATTATGTAAACATTACATTCGTTCGGTGTATTGCTATTTAATGTCATTGCAATCGTATGCGGTTACACTCCGTCACTCTTTAAACATTTGAAATTCAAGCAATAAATAAACACCAAACCAACAGCACAAATACTTCTTCCTTATTAAATATGTATATATGTATCTATGTACGTATGTATACAATTATGTATTTATATATTTATGTATATGTATTTGTATGTACGTACCACTTTAATGAAGTGTGTTTGAAAAAGAAATTAAGATTAAATGAAAAAAAGAAAAAAATAAAAAAAAAAAGTAGGAGGCGGTGTATTTCAATAGTTTTGTGTGCGCGTATTTAATTGCGTGCGGTTTTTTCTATTTTCTAAAGCGGAAGTTTTTCTTTCTTTTCGATTTACTTTATTTCTGGTTTTGAGGATACGTTTAGACCGAAAAGAAAAGGGAAACTTAGTACACATAAAAGTATTTTTTAATTTTTATTTATTTTTTCTCTTTTTTTTTTTTTTTTTCTTTTCTTTGAAACTTTTTATTGGTGTGAACCATAAAATCAGTAAAGCATTATCTACACTATGGTAGCGCATAACATGCCATTCATTCATTGCATGCATTGTATAGTATGTACGTACCCTTTAGTGTAACTACTGCCGTTGACTGAACTTGCACAGTTAAGAGCTGTAATGAAATTTGATTTATCATAATATTAAATGTAACACCATCAACAATGAACACACACACACACACACATTCTTGTTGTACTTTAAGTGTATGTAACTCTTTACTCAGTATCACTGATTATGTAGACTCGCTTTCTTATCTATATTTCACTCATCTAGGAAGTCTTTTTTTTATTGTTATAAACATTTCCTTGGTTTTTGTTTTCTTCCCCAAGTCTTCTTTATTTACATTTATTTATAATGTATGTATGTATTAGTCTTTCAAAGATAAAAACTAACATAACTAATTTTTAATACTAAAATTTATTTATGTATGAACTTCTTAAAGAAAATTCTAGAATTTTTATCACTCGGTATGACTCCATCCTTATATCATAACACTTTGTGTGTGTGTATTATGTCATATATAGAAAGGAATTTTTTTTTTTAATTCGTGAATAAATAATAGTCGGACATATAATAAATACTTTAATTTTTCAATTTTCCATTATTGCTTGTCTTTATGCAAAATGATTCTTTTTTCCTCACAATACCCCAGATATTTTTATTAAAATTTTATATTTTGAAAAGTTTAAGTAAGATTTTTACTTTTATTGTTTTAAGACTTAGACTTGACCCCCTTAACCTTGAGACGAAGACTTCCTTTTATGAGTTCTGTAGATGAATAATGGTTCGAGCATTAATCATTAATGACAAAAATGTTCTCATACCTAATAGACTGATTATTGATTCAACTGACATGCTTCTGATTTGAATTTGCTTTCAGTTTTTGATTGTAGTATACTTTGAGCATACTATGACCACATTCAAGAAGAGCAGCCATTGCTTACGAAGCACCATTGTTTTTCCGTTAACACATTGAACACTTATTTTCTTGCCATTTAATGATTGTTTTAAAAAAATATATTCAATGAATACACGATTTTTCATAATTTTCATTGCGAGGAATAAAGTCGCACGGCCGTTTTGGTTGGTAGTTTTAAGCCTTCCATTTTACTTAAGTTAACTAATTCTTTGTTGGTTTTAGTTTTAACTATACTACATAAGTCATATTCATAACCAATTTAGAGTTTCGTAGCCGTAAGCTCATTATTATATTATACAATCGAAATTGTCGCATTCGAAATAGCAACAGCTGATTTCGAATATGAAGAGTACATTCGAAATAAAGTATGGACGAAGAAATAAAGTACTTTCTTCTTCTTTCTGATTGTAACCACGATAGTGCCAACACCTTGATGAGAAGACCCGTCTAAATCCTCGCCTTGTAATTATTGAAGACCCAACAAATGTTAATATTTGATTTCAGAAATATTAAACAAACGGACAAATCACGACGATAGCGGATTTATAACACATGAGTATAGGAAGTAGAATATGTTAAAATGGTATTCCATGTGAAAACAAATATATGCATATCCTTGACAAGGTAAATCCGTCGCTTTAAAACAAAAAGTGAGTAACTTGCCAGTTAATGGTGTGGCGCCATACACCGATACTTAATGGAAGCGAAGCGTCAGAAATTGTAAGCATAATTACGGAAAGTAAAAGAGCAGATTTTACTTCTATTAAGCAGAAAATATGAATAGTGAAAGAAGAGTAGAGAATCTAGATGTCAGATGCCAAACGAATCGAATCATGACTATCCTGTTGAAATTGAAAGTCTGGCCATCTTACATATTTTGATGTGATGAATGTGGCGGTGAGAGGGATGAAAGTTGGAGCGTCACTACAGCCCAACTTTCGTAACTTATAAAAGAGACTGAATACGTAGTTACGAGGAAGGAAGGTTATCGTTGATAATGATCTCTCTAATCTGATGTGCAATGCATTCTGAGAGATGCCGCATTAAAACCAAACAAATGTCAGGTTGACCTACGCGAAAGGAAAGAATTTCGTTCTTGCAACATTTCGTTGATAGTTTCTCGTGTTTTTTTTTTTTTGTCAAAAGATTTGGTACCCATTTTATTTTCTAGATAATGCTTAAACTTTCTATAAAATTGAATTTGATGAATGTTCGTCATGTTATCGTTGATAGTTGTAAGGTAATATTGTTTTTTCAATATAATTTTTTTAATAGACAATAATAATCTACACATACCACCTAGAAATATATTTCAAATATATATTCCTGATCAGACCGATATCTTTATTTCGTAATATCGTATATGTTTATAAAGACTTTTTGAACAAAGGATGTTAATGTCCATTTCGCATTCCGCCTTGAACTGTTAATATACAATTTGAATGTTGCAATGACATTTACCAATTAAAAATTAAGAGGTTCTTTATTACATTCACTGATTGCTTATTTTAAAGTGATGAAACAAATTTTCATACAACAGAGTACATAACAAAGCAAACCTTTCGTATCTTAGGCTCTAGAAATAAAAGAAAAATAGCCGATCAGTCCGTCTAAAGAATGACAGTATGGTGCGATTTTTTATTGGACGATACTTTTCCGAAAATGCTTCTGATTCGACCATTACTTTAGATTGATTTATCATTGATGCTTTACGTAAAGGCCGATTGACCGATTTCTTTTTGGTATGAAATTATTGTCATGGATACGGATAATATTTCATTTCAGCAGAATGGTGCCATCTGTGCCATCGTATAGTTGTTGAAACAATAGTTCCATTACTTGATTGATAACATTTATATTGAAAGACTCTATATATTCACGGTCTTCAATCAGTGAGTTACATACATTTAGAACTCAAAGAAAAAAGATAATAGTTTAAATGATTTAGAATTTTTACTTCAAATTAAGATCTTTAGCTCTTACCACAAAATATCGGCGTAGCTTAACATATATGTATAAAATGAATTGAGAAACAGGCACAAAAATGTTTGCTCTCTTCCCCTCTATCCCTTTCTTTTTCTGTCTCTCTCTCTCACTCTATCTACCTATCTATCTATCTAAAACTCCCTCTCTCGTTATCTGTTTCACTCTCTCTCTCTCTCTTTCTCTCTATATATCGATCTATATCCCTCTCTCTCTTTCTCTCTCCGTGTGTGTGCCTATCTATATTTCCCACCCTGTCTCTTTTTCCTTCTCTCTCTCTCTCTCTCTCCCTCCCTCTCTCTCTCTCTCTCTCTTTCTCTCTGTATGGGTATCTATCTATATCTCCCTCTATCACTATCTCTTTCACTCTCTCTTTCTCTTTGCCTTTATCTATCTATCTATCTATCTACATCTCCCTCTATCTCTCTATCTCTTTCACACACACTCGCTCTCTCTATTTCTCTCTCCCTCTTTCTCCCTCTCTCTCTCTCGCTGTCTCTCTCAATCTCGCTCTCTCTCTCTCTCTCTCTCTCTCTCTCGCTTTTCTGAGCATGATCAAACTCAAAATTAG
>KK351021.1:3246060-3261246 GCA_000671755.1 Glossina brevipalpis | reverse complement strand
TCTCTCTCTCTCTCTCTCTCTCTCTCTCTCTCTCTCTCTCTCTCTCTCTCTCTCTCTCTCTTTCTCTCTCTTTCTTTCGCTTTTCTGAGCATGATCAAACTCAAAATTAGTGAAAAAGTGTGCCTCACACAAAGCTAATTTCGAAAACTTATAAGAAGAAATCTTACACAAAAACTATATTCTCATGTGATATCGGTACCAACAATAATTAGATGTATACTAACCGCGAAGACGTAAATATACTTTCTTTGAGTCTGCCGAAGACATACGAATTAGCTGATGAATACTTTATATTCATTATTTAGTACTAAAGGACAAATAATATAAGAAGAATGTGATGTTAAATGCTGTGATTAGTGATGCAAACTCAAATTTGATTGACAACGATTAGCGATGCAAGCGACTAATTAACTTAAACCGTAAATTTGCTCGATCACTTTCTATTGGCCATGAAAGTTTAACTTGGGCTTTGCATTATGACTAAGTTAAGTGATAAAAAAAAAATTAATCGATGGAAAGTGACTTCAAAGTACACTACAAAGAATAAGATCCTATAATTTTGGTCAAAATACGTTTGTATAGACTGAAAAAACTGAAAAAAAAAATTCTTGAAATCTTTACACCTTCGTTATCTTTCAGATTCAAATAGACTTTGAGCCGACTTTGCTTTATTTTTACTAATTGATATGCTTTCGGTATAATAAAAACCAAGAGATTAGAATTGAATTTAAGATAAAGATAGAAGATAAAAATAATAATTCGTAATCGTAATTCGAATGAATAGACGGACATAATTGATAGTTGTCTTTAAAAAGACATACGTTAGTTAAGATTGTATTCGTTTAATGCATAGCAACGAATGAATGGGCATAACACAATAAACTAAAATAAGTTATTACTGAAAATACTTTATTAAACTCTTAAACAAAAAAAAGCAGACAACTTAATCCCAAGGCAAACTCTTCCCAAGTTGAAGAAACAACGAAAGCAACAAGTAGTCAAAAAGTCACACAAATTACACTGAAAGTATGTAATCTTGATTCGTTGCTTATTTCGCTTTCTTTAAACAATTACAAAAAATTGCAACAACAACAACAACTAAAACGAAACCAAAAAAACAAAAAAAACAAAAAATAAATAAATAAAAAGAAAAACATTAATAATTTGTATAAATTAAGTTAAACATTTCAACACACGAGAAAAACTTTTACACACATGCACTTACTTGTCATTAACGTCATTATTATCTTAAAGGTGATCAGACAATTACTTGTAAGCGTACGTATGTGTTGTGTGTCTGTGTGTGTGTGTGTGTGTATGAAAAAAAAATGCTCACTTGAATCACAATTGTCATAACAATCATTAAGAGACAAGTAAATACATATATACATAACTAGGTATTGTAATTGTCTATATGTGTGTGTGTGTGTGTGTATGAAAAAAAAATGCTCACTTGAATCACAATTGTCATAACAATCATTAAGAGACAAGTAAATACATATATACATAACTAGGTATTGTAATTGTCTATATGTGTGTGTGTGTGTGTGTAAACTTTAAAATTAAACCTAACACACACATGCATATAAAGATCATCACAGTTTAATGTACATTTTGGCCTTTTGCCTCGAAGTTTGCCACTGCGAATAAATAAACGCAATAACACACACACACACACACACAACCATACGTACATGCACACACTTGCACACATACGCACGCGAGAGCATATACAAATACTTATAAACAACTAGCAGTTATATTATGAGCGTTATATACGATATAAAACGTGTGTGTACTTACGTACGTACGTACGTACGTACGTAGTATATGAATGACGGTTGGCTTGTTAAACAAGCCCGCTTTGCGTTGTTATGCGCATTTAAATTTACTTAAATTAACTTGACTTTGTTGCCATTTATGGTGTTCGTTGTTGTTTGTTGTTTGATATTTTTTGTTGTTGTATCTGTTAATAATTCAGGCATATTCTGTAAATGTAAGTGGATAGGTGTGCGTGTCGATTTCTTACGATTCGTAAAAGAAACCATTAAATAGTTTACTAAAACAACAGCAACAACAAGAGCAGCTGCAGCAGCAACAGCAGCAGCAATAATGGTTTATTTCTTTATCTCCAACATTGATTTCATTTGTTTTGTTGTTCCACTCACACGCCGTGTAGTCCAAAGTCTTTTTTGTATAAAACTTTGCCGCTTACATGTCTAATACACAACCATTGTAAGCATATGTGTGTCTGTGTGTATATGTGTGCGTGTGTATGTGTGTGCGCGCGTTTATGCATGTATATATACGCTGAGTGTCTTTTCTACGGCCATGTCTCAGATAACATCGTTTTATAAAATAAAGCAAAAAAAAAAAAGAAAAAAAAACAGCAACAACAACAACAACAAAATAATAACAAACAAAAAATCACTAAAATCAAATGCAATTTTCAACGTTTTATTTGATTTTCCACAAATTACTGTAAAATTTGTTTATTTCTGTTTCTGTTTTTGTTTTTCTTGTTTTGTTTTTGCTTTTTAGCAATTTAATTAAATTAAATTACATTTTATTAGTATAATGAGGAGCTATTTTTTTTTTCTTACGTTTTCTCTACCCAAACAATTAATTTGTGGTTTTATTATAAAGATATTTATTTCTTTTTCTTTTTTTGTATTTAATACTCAGGCACACTGAGGGTAATATTTAAAATTAAATTATTGTAATTAAACCGAAATTAAAAACAAAAGAACATTTGTAAATATAAGCCTTTGATCGGATTATTAACGGCATTTATTACAACATCATACTCAATATCAGGCTATGGGGATCTACAATAAATTATTTAGTAACAAATATCGCTCTAAATAAGACGTATGGCATGAGGCATCATGCGGCATAACGATTTTGCGTAGTAGCATTTTCGGCGCTTTTTCTTTTTTTTTTTTTTGTGTAATGAAAATTTTTTTATTTCATTTGATAATCGATAGTTTTTTTTAATTTGCTAGAAAATGAAAGTATGACGTAAAACATCGGAAGAATGAGAATCATTTGCTTTGACAGTGGAATTGTTTACTGTTTCTAGCAACAAACCTTTACCGTGGGCTTTTTCTTTTAATCCTCGATTGATTTAATTCTTGGGTCATCATCTTAAAAAAAAACAAAAAAAAGAAAAGAAAAGCCCAATGTCACCTGAGAATGAGACCAGACAATCTCATCATGTTTTCGGCAGCAGTTTTCATTCATAGTTTTCATATAGATTTTTAGATTTATCGAAAAGGAACAACCTTAATGTTCTTAGAGATTCACCTAATGTTTATTGTTCGGAATACCTGATCCTTTTGGTTTTTCCCTGAATTGTTAAAAAACCATTTCTTTATCTCCCGTAAGCTTGTATCGTAAACGGATCATCTTTGTAGCTGCTATCTAGAAACAATTTTACTTCTGACATCTGCTGTAGTAAATTTTGTATATAGAATCTTTATATCGGATTTAATAGATTGTGTACATTATGTTCGAACTTGAGCCATACTTATGCGTTCTTTGACTACGTTGCTGTTTTCTTAATGATCAGTCACTCCAGGGACATACTCTGGCTGCGTGTATATACACGGTGAACAGGGAGTAAGAAGTGGAGACAATGAAATCCAGAAATTCCTATTGCTTTGCTATGCCATCGTAGTCCACTTCGTTTTCATTATTTAAACAATAAATCAGTGGCTTTAAATTGTAATCATACGAAAATTAATTTTTGGAAATCAGGTTTTTTTTTTTTTTTAATAGCACTAATCACTTAGGAGTTGTCCTCTATTGGTGATCGTTACGTAAAAGAAAGAAGTCCAAATTTTTTTTTTTTTTTTTGCAACGATCTCTGTATTGCCGTAGTCTCTATAAAGTTGTTCGAAAGACCGTTCCCAACTGTTATGACGACGAGGTATCTCTACGCAGACTTTCTCTCGGCAAGAAATCTGTATAAATAGTTATTTCACGTAGACACGTGATAATTGTGCTTTTCAAGAATTCGGACTTTATAGCTCAATTGACTGTACTGCACTCGGCTAAAATCACTCTCTGGCATTTCGAATAATCATACTTCTTCGAATTTTTGCTTATAGATATTCAGTGTTTAAGGGCAAACGTTACTACAGGCCACGATAAAACTTTTCTGGTGTCAAAGAATTTGCACAGACCTATTGAAGTTGTGCTCACCTCGGACGCGCGTAGTAGGTTACTATATAGCAAAGAAGTCTGTCATTTTCTCTAGGAAGCATTTCTGTACATTTTCTCTAGGAAGCGCTTCTGTCGACAGTAGGTTTTTTATAAGCAAAATTGGCGTCTTTAGGAGTACACAACTTTTCACTAAAAAAAAAAAAAAAAAAAAAATGAAGGCTTTTCTATTACAACTGTTTGTTGTACCATCATTTTACTTTCAATAATTATTCAAAGAAATTTCAACAAATTTTTAAAAAATTAATCAATTTTTTCCATATAAATTTTAATAATAAACATAAATTTTTCTATATAAATTTCTATATAAATTTTCTATATAAATTATTTATAGTTTTGTGCTCATATTTTTCATGCATTTTCTCAAGTTATCGTAATTTGCAAGTTCTTGTTATATCGTCCAGGAATTTACGAAAATTTTACAAAAATCCTTTTCCTTCTAAAACCGGAGTGAAAAAAAAGCAAATGAGAATAACGCTTGTCCATAACATAACCAATTCAGTTGTTTTATTTTTGACATATATTTTATAATATTTATAATAAACTATTAAAATATTTAATAAACTTTAGATCGAAATGCATGCAAATATTAGCGTAACTAGTACCATCCACCATCATCGTTATATGATAATATTATAAGAAGTTATAACCAAAGTAAACGTTTTTTTTTTTTTTTATATTTTAAAATTTTGTTAAACTTAAATTAACAACAATTGTTCAGTTACATGAGTATCTATTGTGTACTATTTTGTTTTATTTTATTTCGTTTTGTTTTATATTTTGTTTTTATTTCATTGTTATGCAACTCGAATTATTATCGTATTACAAAATTTTCTCATATTCTTGAGTAAATTCTGGTGAAGACAATCTTTGTGTTGTGAGAATTTTTAATCATTTTTCCTTTTGCAATTTTTGCAATGTTGGGCAAAACTTTTCCAAGAATTTGCACAAAACTATACAAAAAATATTTAAAACAAAAAGAAACAAAAGAAAAGAACAAAAATAAAAGAAAAACCCATTTTTTATTTTGCATCATCTGCTTCTTTTTTTTTTTTTTTTTTGTATTTTTATAGAAAAATTGAAAACCTATTGAATTCGGTTACACAAGAAATCCTATGAACTTATCCATGCCTGTATGTGTGTGTGTGTGTATGTGTATGTAATAACGTAAATATATCTTTCAATCTGTCAGTTTCATGCAGTCAGTCAGCTACATTATAAAATAAAACAATAGACGTAATCAATGTAAAAGTTTTGTAAAGACTTCATCTAATCAAAATTTATTCAATTATAAAAAATTAAAAAAAAAAAAAAAGAAAAAGTAAAAGCAAAAAAATAAAAAAAATTTCTTACTGTTATTTTTTATTAAAAACAAGCAACGTTCGTTATAGTTTTCTTTTTTTTTTTTTTTTTCAATCATGTGTAGAAACTTGACCGTAGCTTTTAAACACAGACATAAACACAACCGGCCACACTTCAGTTGCTTATACACTTGAAGATGTTACTGCATCTTACTCACCTCGATGTTAATTATTATATGCATGCAATGGCTCTTTTATATGCACAAGTATGCACATACGTGTAAGAGATAATAATGAAAAAAACCCACAAAACCCCAACCAACCATACGGGTAAATAGATTTATACAAGATCTTCTTAATAATATGTTGTAATTGTTTTTTGTTTTTTTTTTTCGAAAGTCGAGAAGAGAAAACGTAAACAAAACTGATAATACAATAAACTAATGGTCCATCTCGTGATGTTCAGCTTGTTTCATGACATTTAAAAGATATTTTTAAATATTTTTAGAAAAACAATTGATAGCAACTAGAAAATTGTAGACCGCCAAAGCTTATTTATTTATTAATTTCAATTGTTCAGCTTTAGAAGATGATATGTATGTACTCTTTTCTCCTCACCCATTATCATTCGGTCGCCCGTTGTAAAACGCAAAATCAAATAGTCTTATAAAACCAATATTGATTTTATATCTAGCATTTATTTATTAAGTTTATCAGTAAAACTGTTCCTAGAAAGTTTTCTCCAATTCATTGTCAAATAAAAAAGTTGCAAAATTTCATGCTAATCTTCATCACTTTTATTTAGACGAAGTCCTTAATTGTGAGATGAGTATAAAAAGTTTCATCACTTTTTTAATGCCAAAGCTGAGATAAGAGAATTTCAGTTTTTTATAACATTTTTGATATCCATTAGAACGGATAAACGTACTTTTCAACGCTAAATTTACATGAACCAAGACTAAACTAAAGTTTTCTACCTCAGTTGAAATAACCGTAAAAATGTCAGCAGCACAAAAATAAACAAACAGACAAGAGATCTCCATAAGTATTTCTGTCTCTTCAAAGCCCAGATAGCAGTCTAAATTTAATGTAAAACTATTTTATCTTATTCACGAAAATAGTTATAAAAAACAATTATGCATTTTAATCCATTAGTTTTTATACGTTAGCATTATTGTATACATTATTATTCTACATTATTGTCTACATTATTTTCTACATTATTGTCTACATTGTTATCTACATTATTGTCTACATTATTGTCTACATTATCTTCTACATTACTGTATTGAAAAAAATTATGGACATTGATCAATTAGCTTCTATACATCAGCATTATTTTCTACATTATTGTATACGTCGAAACATTTTTAATGCTTTCTCAGTCTTTACCTTTCTAATGACCACCAGCTTCACTAGACAGTAATGTTACTACGCTAACGAACAAACAAAGGTATCCATCTGATTTCATTTATAAAAATATGTCAAACAATATTACGAGCACTGGAAGTTCTTTTTAAATAAATTGATCTCAAATTACTAGAATATTCATATCATTTTTAAATCACTAACTCTGCGGATTAAATCGAGCAAAAACCCAACCGTTCATTTATAAAATTACAAATTGAGTTAATGTCATCATCTATGGATAAAGGCATCATTAGAAGGTGAAAGTGATAATAAAAACTAAACTAATGAAGCTTTAACTCAATGGTAGCCGTATGAAACCAAAACGAACAACGATATCCAATCAGACTAATAATCGTGGTAGACTTGCCCAGGCTTTGTGTAACCATGTTTTTTTGCAAAATTATCTCTTTGTATACGTTTTATGATATTGCGTGATAACTATAAAAATGAAAACGTGTTGCCTTATTTATAGTTAAACCTTTCAAAAGATTATGCACAAAATCTTTTTTAAGGTAAATCAAGTAAATCTTTAAAAATCAGAAGCATTTTTTTATATTCTCACACTTATGCCAAGAGTGTTAATTAAATTTTGAACAAATCTTTGCAATATTCGGAGAAATTCCAATTAGGCCCACGTGTTTTTATATCAATCGATTCAGAACAATTGTTTGCCCAGATACAAGTTGAATTTTTTCAAAACATTTTTACAAAATTTACTACACCAATATGCTTTGGTATCACATTTAGAGGAACTTACCAGATAAAGCCCTATTGTATTGAAATCGATATATGACAAAACATTTTCCATTTTTAAGATTTCTCTCCAAAAAGTCAAAGAAAAGTAGTATCATGACATACGAAATATATGTAGGAAATGCAGAATGAAATGTGGGACAATATTTTGATCTCCTTCTCCAGTAAACGTGGTTACCAAATGCAAGCCCTTATATGGGAAGATCTTATTTTTAATATTTTATAATAATAAAAAGAAACTTGATTTAATATATAAATTTCTACACAGTAAGTTTAAACTAAATATATCTATTTTTCGGATTTCTCTACATATAAGAATTCTTAGAGAAACTAAATTTTTATATGATTACTTTTTTATTTTATAGCTTAGATGGGTAAAGAACTTTCTTAGTCGAAGTGGTATACGCTACATATATTAGGGGCCTTTATCCGATTATAACATTTCAATATCTTTTTTCAAATTTCGATACTCATCATCCATGAATTAATTAATGGTAACTTTATCATTCCGTTCGTCTTGCCCAAAACTAGACCGCGAATACCTTATAAAGGTCACTTTTACTTAATTAGGCAAATATCCTTAATTGATTTACTCCTAATGCTTATGCATATTAATTTATAGATAGAATCTCTCAATTCAATTAAGAGATTCATTCATCGAAAGAATGAATCGATTAACTTCAGAATGTTATTATACGCACCAAATAATTGCTATATATTAGTGCTCACAAATACCCCTTAGAAACCCCATGAAATATATATAATTTTCACTAATTTATAATCACCAAATTAATTAAGCCATATACGGCTCTTACCAGTAAACTCATTTAAAGTTCATTTAAATTTCGTTTTTAAATATCCCAAAATCAAAATCCAAAAAAAATTATGGTAGTAAGCTGAAAAACTGATGCAAATTGGTTGTTATTAAAAAATAAAAATAAATTAAAAAAATTGTATAAAATTGAAAAAACCAAATTATAATTAAAGAGAATAGTATAGTAACAATAAACAAGTGATTACATATATTTTTGTGAAATTTAATATAAATGTTGAGACAAACATAAGTCATAGAAAAAATAGTTTTAAACTCTTTTAACTCTGCAAGCGTAATTGCATTTAAACTCATTCTTAAACCAACTTATACACCAGCTGCATAAACTATTTATCAAATAAAAAGAAATTTATTGAATTTTCTTCATCTGTAACAAAAACAAAAAAACTTAATAATATTTAAAAATTTTCTCTCTTTTTAGGTACGTAAATATTTCTAAAGATAAATAAGAATCGAAGCAAGAAGATGATAAAAAGGGTAAGAGTAACTCTCTAAATAACCGTATACATGTGTATAAATTTTATATACTTTTGGTAAAAGTTTTTTTAATATTCTCAATTATTATAATAATAACATGAAGAAATTCTTCTTTTAACCAAACTTTTTGTATAAATATTTTATGAAAATAAATAAATTCTAAAATCACAGAGGAGCAGTTTTAACTTAATGAACAAGTTAACTTCTTGTAAGGTTGTGAAGTTATATTTAAATATAATTAGCAAAGTCGCAAACCAAAACTGTTAACAAAGGTCGTTAACCGACGAACAGAATCCTGTTAAGTAAAGTCTTGGAAGGATTTATATCAAATATAGTTAAAACAGCACTATTTTGGAACTTTTTTTGAATGAATATGATAAACAAAACATCAATTTTTTGTTAATTGGGTCAAATTTGATATAAAACCGTTTTTTTCTTATGTCAAATATGACATTCAAAAAGCGGAAGTTTAATTGTCCATTATGGCGAACCAAGTACTGTGAAAAAACGAAATTTACTTTGCCTGATTCCTTGATGAATACCCTTTCCCAGTTCATATCAAGTTGCTTTTGGAAAAATTTTCTTATTGGACTTTGAAAATTCCTCTACTTAGCATAATATACAGAGCAATTTTCAAAGTCAAATAAAAACTTTTCCGAAAGCAATTTGATATGAACTTTACATCGTTGGAAAGGTTATTCACCAAGGAATCAGGCAAAACAAATTTTCGTTTTGACGCTGTACTTGGTTTGGCCACAACGGATAATTAAACTTCGCCTTTTTGAACGTCATATATGACATAGCAGAAAAACTTTTTTATATCAAATTTTACCCAATTAACAAAAAATTGATGTTTCGTTTATCATATTCATTCAAAAAAAGTTCCAAAATAGTGCTATTACAACTATATTTGAAATAAATCCTTTCAAGATTTTGGTTAACAGGATTTTGTTAGTCGGTTAACAGTTTTGGTTTGTGACTTTGCTAGTTATATTTAAATATAACTTCATACCCATACTTTTTGTAGGTTTTGTTTAACTTTAGCCGAAACGATCTAAGTTAAAACGTAGCTTTGTAAAGAAAGTAAAGATTTTCATTTTCATTTTCTGGTTTATATTTCCATCCTTGCATATTACAGAAGAAGCTATTGCTTCTAGAGCGGTATTTAGTCTCTTAAGATTAAAAAGAAATATTTTGAAATTATTTGTTGTTGCCGTCGTTGTTGTTACAGTTTTATCAATAAGTTTTCCATAATTATTTTTATGCATTCCATTAAACTTTGAAAAGTCAAGCTAGTATTCTTTCGTAAACTTTTTTCACTGCTTGCACTTCATACGTTATAAAGAAAGAGTGAATAAATTCCGTTAAGATGAAATTAAGAAGAAATTTATGTATGCAGCGTTGCATCATATTGAATTTATTACAGCACTTGTATTTAACAACAACAATAACAACAACAACAAAAAGAACAACATTGAACATTTATTATATAACGAGATGAGCAATAAATATCTTTCATCCATTCAGAACAATAGCATAGTAATGATAATAATGACGATAATGACAATAATAATGATGATGTTGATGATGATGATGATGATGATGATGATGGTGTGGATGATGATATGGTTTAATTTATCATTGTTCATATGTACAAACATACACATGTATAGCATTGACACAGAACAGAGGACCATATGACAAAGCATTGGTTGTTGTATCTCTCGGTTGGCCAGCAAAAACGTTCATTGACATTGAAACAGCAAAACTCGCACACGAAAAAAGAAAGCCGTAACAAGCAAACTGAAAAACAAAAAAAAAAAACAAAAATATATGAAATATTTTAAAGAAAAACAAAAAGAGAAAATAACAGAAGAACAACAAAGGTAAACGCAGTACAATAATTTACAATTGTTGTTGTTGTTTTTTTTTATTTTATTTTTATTTTGTTGTTGTTGTCGTACCATATACTTCACCTTAACACAGTGCAACCAAAATGCAACAGAGCACAAGTAATAATAATATCTTGTAAGTCATCTATCTGGTCTTTTATGTAAATGTATGACTAAAGTGCTTTTTATCTTTTTTTTTTTTTTTTTTTTTTTTTTTTTTTTTTTTTATCTTATTTAATGTATACGTTTATGGACACCAGTAAAATTAGGGTCAAATAAGACCCCACATATAAACACGTGCACAGACATGCACACGCACCCATATAAGCATAAACACGAATAAACGCAATCATAAACATACACAAACACAAACGCATACACAAACTCAAACATCAACAGGCCCACAAACTATCATTCATTTTATAACGCACTTAAGTTGTACTTGTTTTACAATGATTGTCTCAGGAAAATGTTCTTTATTGTTTATACAAAACATTGTTTACGTATGTAGTTAGTTGCAGCAGCACGGTGGCTTCATTGACGGCAGTGACAAGTTGTAAAACACTTTTGTCAATGAACATTCTCTTTCTCTCTCTCTCTCTCTCTGATATATTTACGATGAAACACACGACATTCTTTGCTGGCCTATTTTATTATTTATTTCAAGTACGTGAAAAAAAAAAGAAAACGAAAAAGAAAAAGAAGAAGAAAGAGAATAAAAAATCTCCGTACAATTATTAGCCTTGTGGTGTAATATATATACAAACAAAACATGCATTTAAAAAGAAGTCAAAGTTTTTATGAAAGTCTATTAAACAGTAATTAAGCTAAATGAGATTTCAAATAAGTATCAATAAAATACACCCACCCGTGGCCAAGGCGTTTGTGTGTTACGTTTTGTTATGCCATCCAAAAGAGAAACAAAAACACAAAAAAAAAAACTCATTGTGTTCCTTTACTATATTATAAATAATATTGTGGAGAGCAACCGTGGGCAACTAATTTTGATGGGCACTCAATTTCAGCTGAACTTTAAGCGTCTGGTTCACTCATGCGTTTAATTGCTTTAGTGTCATTGCATACACCAAGTAACATAATATTTCTCAGCATTCTCTGATATTAAAAAAAAAAAAAAAATTAATAATTAATCCTCTTCACCAATATGCCACCACCATCACTAAGACTAAGTCCTAAACTTGATCATATTTTAATTAAAACAACAGCAACAACTCGTTGTAAGCTATTATAAGATAACAACAAGAAAAGAGCCCTAGAACGCGACAGTCCGTATAATAAATTCGTATATAAGTTTCAATCTTCTTAAGAGAATCTCTTAAATTAGCATATCGTCATCATTTCCATAATAGTCCCTACGACAAAAAAACGTTAATAATAATAACAACAACAACAACAACAAATAATAATAATATAATACAAACCGAAAAATGTCAGTTAAAATTAATGCCTTAACAATCATCACCACAGGCATCGTTCGGTAAACTTCAAACACGTAAGCGCTCACAAATTTCCACCGCAGCCATGTTCGCTGTAATCATTAACACAAGATATGTATTTTTCTCTTTTATTCATTTTCTCCTTTTCTTTTGAATCAATATATTATTATTTCGTTTTTATCGTATAATTTTTCGAATATAAATATGAAACAGCACCAACAACAACAACGAATTATTAAATAACACTTGTCTACTCTTACTCGACCCCTTTTCCAACTATAAACCGCTTATTTCTTTCTATACGCAAGTGAGATCTGAAAAATGCAGACAGGCTTTAATTTCGATAACGCGGCTGGAGATAAAGATTAAATCTGTATTAAATGATAAACGAACAACAATAACAACGAATTATTTATTCGAATAAAAGTATTTAATCATAAAGGAATGCTGTTGACAAACGTAGTTTTTATGCCTATCACAACCAATCACCTATTACCCGTCTCACCCATCACCTATCATCTCTCGCCCAAGAACAGATGCATACCAAATACTTGGTTCACTTTATAGAACTAAAAAACTGTATATAAGAGATTGTAGAATTGGTCGGTAGAAATTGTTTTTGTTCTTAACCCTCAAATGCTTAGTGTTGCCAATTGTCTACATACCGGTTTTATTAATTTTACGTGTATCTGTATTTTATAATACTTATCTGTTCCTGAATATTCCAATTGATGAGATTGTCTCTTGTAAGTCATATTTTCTCAATACAATGCTTCGATAATGTCTCTTGCCTGACTGCTGGGAAAAATCATTCGGAGAATATTGCGGTGGTTGTCGGATTCTAAATAGGAAAATCCTCTCTGCAGAAGGAAATTCTTAACTATGGCCAATGAATATTTATTCTGGTTGCCTCCAGCTAATAAAGTCCCCTTTAATTTGGAGATTGTTGCACTTGCTCGCTAGAAAACAGTCCAGCGCTTAAATGCACCGTGCATCTGCAGGTAAAACCGAAGCAGGAATCCGCCTACAGGGTTTAGTTGTTATTTATAAATTAGTGATTAATATTTTGATAAAATTTTGAACTTTCGTCAGTCTTCTGATCCAATCTAAGCTTTTAATTTAAAGTTAAATACAAACGTAATTTTAAAAAAAATTGTTTTTTTATTCGCTTAGTAGATGCTTGTAATTTTCTACAATATGTGGGAAAAAATTTATTACTCCCAAAATTTGCTGTAAAAATTATACGAGCATATCAATCTATAATTCCCGAGACTAACACGTATCATTATTCAATCCGATACTATTATTACAAATCGACTCTTAAATGCGAAATCTTTCAAGATTATGTGTTATTTCGATTGTTTATTTACGAGTTACAATGATTTTAGTGACTATTTCTGTCATTTTCGAAACGATGAATAAAATTGCCTTTTGATGGTAAAAAATATCGTTCAAAAGTCACTCTTCTCATTTAAAAAAATTCTGAAAATTATCAAAAAATACTATATGCTATTACAATCTCAGCATTTAAAAGGTGTTTTCAATTTGATAATGCAAGAGGAAAGTGTTACTGATGGAGAAATCACTTGAATTGAATTCCGACTTGCTGCCCACCCGTATTCGCAAGACCTGACCCACAGATTATTATTTATGCTTCGTCAGGAAAAAAGATTTGGATCAAATGTTAAGGTTATCATTGCGGAAACGAAAATCTTGACTAATCATATAAAAAAATTCTCGAGAAGTCAAAGACTTTTAAAAGACTGTTTTGATGAACAAATTCGAATATTGCAAATTAGAGGAATCATTGAGCGATATATCAATATTATCAATAAATTTCATTGTATTTCTGCAAATTATTATTCAAAAAATTCCATCAAATGTTTTAAACGGTTGTATAAGAAATTTGCTTCAGGAATAAGTTTGAACATCAATTTATCAACATTTTTCAAAATAATATTTTCTTTAATGCTCTTCTTGACCGGCTTTCGAAGAGATCAACATTTTAATAAAAGTTCTCCTGACAAATCAAAAAAAAAAAAAATATCGAAACAATTTAGTGAAATTAATTATTAGGCAATAATATGGTGGTTTTATGGTTTTATGTATACGCGAACGTCAACTACGATCGAATCGGGTTTAATTCATTGCAGCATTCTTGCTTCAATTTCGCACCGTTCACTCGTTACTGTAACTGTCACCGTTGTTGGTGTTTTCATTGTTTATTCCACTTACATATTTTAACATTCAGTTGTTTCAGGTTATAATTATTTTTCTTCATTTTCTGTATACACCTGTCTCTTGAAAAGTGGTACTTACTTACTTACTTACTTACTTGCATTTGTGTATATTAAACTGTGTATTATAACCTGTGTATGCAAGTGTATATGAACTTATATATGAGTGCGCGCATAAAAGAAAAGAAATAGGGCTTGCATTACTTAATTATAGCAATTCTTAGTTGAGATGTTTGCATTTAGAAAGTTTTTTTATATGTGGGTAGTACGTGCACACACAAACGCATATAAAAAATAAGTACCAATTAAATCCAAGCACACTGTATATACAATGTGTGTATACGAATGTAAGTTATTAAAGAGTGTAATTTATATGTCTGTACGCACACATAAAGAAATGTACAAGAGCGTCTTTCATGTTGTGTTGTATTTAATTTTCAGTTTGACATCAGTGTTTGCCTCCTCTGGCCTTTATTAGTAGAACATGAGCTCTATTTTGGGATTATACACCCTAGGCACCACGCCCTTTTCTCTGTCTCTCTCTTTCTCTCTCTCTTTCTCTCTCTCTCTCTCTCTCTCTCTCTCTCTCTCTCTCTCTCTCTGTCT